>JBCNYH010000025.1:29121506-29132165 GCA_039654325.1 Tandanus tandanus
AAATGTTTATTTGTTTTTTATCCTTGCAAGAGCTTTTTTTGTCAATTGGTTCATATGGATACCTTAATATATATCTCTCACCTTATTATATCCTCTGGTCATATATAACCAGGCGTCTATGCGTAGGTGAAATGAATGTACCCTGTTGTTTTTTTTTTGTTTTTTTTCTAGGTAACCTTAGGTTCTCCTTAACATACTCTTATCTTTTAATTACTGTTGTTAGCTCCTTTTGTTTTAAGTTGCTTCTACATACTGAAGCTGAAACTTTAGTTCTGAGCATTCTGTGGTATTGTGAACACTTTGAAGGAGGACTATTTCAAATCTTAATTGATGAGGCTGTTTACGTGCAGAAGACTTCCTCAAGGGTTCTTAGGTCATCCAAACAAAAGAGTCCTTCAAGGATTTCTTAAGGTTCTTCGAGGGTTGCTTAAGGATTCATTTGAAAGTTATTTGAGTTCTTTTCTTTCTAAAGTGTTTATATTTGATAGGGCAATCTCTGAAAGGGCAATCCCCTGCTGTTGGGTTATACATGGAACTTATGAAGATACACTATTAGACACACCTTAAAAAACTTCCAGGGCTCCCAGATTTAATCCTTGGTCTTTATGTATGTACAAAATAAATTTTATGAGGTGTTAATAAATTAATTTATGTTTATTACCTGCTTGATCCTGATCCAGTTTGTAGTGCATCTGGAGCCTATCCTGGGAATGTTGGGTGCTAGAATACCCACCTGGATATGATGGCAGTAAACAGCATTTGAGGAGTTTCACTGCAAAAAGGCATGCATCTCTTTCACCAGATTTTATTCATTTATTCATTCATTTGCCAAGCTACTTAGGCTAACTGACAGTTCCACATTTCCCCTAGGTGTGTGTGTGTGTGTGTGAGGGATTTGTTTTTCTCTGGATATATTTCAGGTAATGGTTGGAATTTTCAGTGTGACGGTGGATTTAAAAGAAATTTTTTTTTCAAGGACTGGCAAAGATTGTGGAAAGGATATTGTACTGTGTATAGGGATATGCTCTGGATGTTCTTGGCCTATAATATGGTGCATATGTAATAAAATCTCCAAAAACATGCAACCAGACAATTGGAAAACTCTGATGTAAAAATAACATATGAAGAGTTTGTTTGCAAAAACAGATAAGTCCAATTGTTTTAATTATGAGAAAAACTATTTTTTAAGTAGTTTTACAAAAAAAAAAAATCTTTTTCCAGTAGCTTTCAAAAAACTTTAAAGTTGTTTTTCTCATATTTAAAACAGTTGGACTTATCTGTTTTTGCAAAAAAATAAAAAAATAAAAAAATAAAAAAATATCTTCATATATGAAACAATACAAAAGCATCTCCAAAAGGTGATTTATATCTAATGACATTCATACCAAGATTTTTATATTTGTTGGACCCTTATATCTTAGAAGTCAAACTAGGAGAACTTTATCGCATTGTGCATTGTGGTGGCATGGTGTAGGTAGCTTTACCATCTCACAGCTAGCTCTAGAAGCTCTGGTTCAAAGCTCATAGATCTCATCTCAAATGACTGCCAGTACAGAGTTTTGCATTTTCTCCCTGTGTTGACATGGGTTTCCTCTGGGTTCTGCTCTTTCTCAAAATGTACCTGTGGTTAATTTATATTACTAGCTCTGTAAAATGATCACTTATGGCATTAGTTGTTCTGTCAGGCAACATCAGTCCTTGCTTCTTGTCAAGTACGTGCGAGTGCTGCCACACTACTATTACTACTAGGCATGCGCAGTGACATGTTGAAGGAATGTGGAATGTGGAATGTGGAATTGTGAAGATTGTAATGTATTTTATACAGCTTTTATTACTACATTTAAAAGTACTGTGAAGAAACTAATGTAGATGTAGATATTGAGGGTTGCGAGAAACTTCTCAGACATAAACTGCTTTCTCTGCTAGATTAGACTGAGTGACCTAGTGGACTTCTTAGCAGCCATCTGCCACTGTTCTGCAAGGGTTATAACTACTGAGTAACAAGAAATGCTAAGAAAATAAATTGAGATGTAATGTGTTTTTCCTTTCACTTCATGCACTCAGAAATTCGTATTGTTCCAAACAAGAAAGTGAATATGCAGTTGCCATTCAGCTACTTAATCTTTTCTTCTTCTTCAAACCTAGACAAATAAATGCATTGTTGCACTCTGTACATATATTCTACAATGTACATTACATTAGTACAGACAGGGAACATTGGTTTAAAGATGTATCCACCACAAATCAGCCTGCCATAGACACACAGACTGTCAGGAAGAGCAGACGAACTGCCTCAGTGCTGGTCTGAGGCGGCTCCTGTTACCAGGATGGATTTGTTAACACTGTTTGGGTCAGTCAGGCCCCAGGGCTCATGCCCACTGAAGTGACTTAATCTGTCATTAAACTCCTGTTACACTACGACTGAGCCACAGCTCAATACACCCTAAAGGCTCTCCAGGAAGAAAGGCAAGACGCAATCTTCTGACTTGTTGCAATGGGTCAACATGGAAAAGGAAGACGAATTTCCAGTGTAGTCCTGATACATAGCTCATTAACTAGAAAATACAGAGGAGCAGAATTTATATAGCACATTGTATTTTTTTATATATACACTCTGTCTACTGTAAGTGCGTTCATGCTTACTTATGATTACTTCATGGTTTCTAATCATGGTTAATTTTTACAAATAACTTGTAGGAGTATAGACTAGAAATTAGTTCACAATACATCCGCAGTAAAAAAAAAAAAAATTTACTATAAAATAGGCCTACATGATGATTTGATGAATAGGGCCACATAAACATACTGATAGAATGGATACTATTTCCATCTGTTCACAGGGTGTCCCAAAAGTCACTATACTTTCATTTATGCATTCATTCAATTTCTAAGCCGCTTAATCCTAATTAGGGTCATGGGGAGGCTGGCACCCATCTCACCCGACTCTGAGCAAGGTACACCCTGGACAGCTCGCCCTAAGGAAACCCACGCAAGCATGGAAAGAACATGCAAACTCCACACAGAAATGTCCAAGCCCAGGAATCTAACCCAGGCCTTCTTGCTGTGAGGTGGACATGCTAACCACTACGCCACCGTGCCGCCCAGTCACTATACACTTTTAATTCCTGAAAATTACACAAGAAATTGAATGTATTCATATTTTTAATATCAACAAAGGATTCATTGCAGTTTTACTTGCTAAACTTGCCAATGCCTTGAAGACTAGCTGTATGCCTCCACATGAGCGCCTCTATTATCGACAACCTTCAGCCGCCTACAGACGCAGGCCTCTCCGACATTTTGCGGCATCACTTCCCCGTCCTCGCTGCAGGCTGTACGGATTCTTTCCTCAAGCTGTGACAGGTCACGGGGCTTAGTGGCATACATCTTGCTGTTGATATAGCCCCACAGAAAAAAGTCACAAGGTGTGAGGTCAGGGTAGCGCGGAGCCCATTCCGAGGGACCCCTTCGACCGATCCATCGGTCAGGTAACTTGATGTTCAGGAAATCTCTCACTAACCTGGCAAAGTGGGTAGGGGCTTCCTCTTGTTGAAAAACAAAAAAAAACAAAAAAAGCTCCCTCCTCACATTGGAGCAGTGTGATGGCAATAAAGCTTCTCAAGCTCATCTTGCCAGGCAGCAATTTTGCAACGCTGCTCCAACGTCAAGTAGTATGGAGCCCGTAAGGGGACACAGAAGGGAAAAAAAATTGGGTTTCTCGTGCACACAAGAAAGTATCTGGTGAGCATGAGAAACTATCTGGTGTGCACGAGAAAGTATTGCATAAGCACGAGAAACTATCTGGTGTGCACGAGAAAGTATCTCATGTACATGAGAAATTAAAAGCTGTGTATATAAAGATCAATACGTGACTTAATTGAGCTGTATTTTAACCTTGGATTCGCCTATAAAGACATTGCAGCTTTGCTTGTCCGGCATCACCATTATGTTATCTCCGAACGACACTTAAAGAGGGTTTTGAAGTCTTGTGGTCATTTTCGACACAGAGGATACACCAGCCTTGATCAGTCACCTGATCACCTGATAACATAACGGTGACACCAGACAAGCAAAGCTGCAATGTCTTTATAGGCGAGTCCAAGGTTAAAATACAGCTCAACTAAGTCACACATTTCTATTTACATACATAGCTAATACTTTTATACGTTTTTTTTTTTTATTTCCTTCTGTGTCCCCTTACGGGCTCCGTCAGTTATCAAGCCACGGGCAAGGGAATAATACAGCTACAAAAACTGCAAAGCCTAAGGTGTCAAATGCTGTTGGCCTTATGTGGCTCTATGTCTCTCTAAACGAAATAGAAAAAAGAAATTGTATAGTGACTTTTGGGACACTATAGTCATCCAACCATTTCATCTCTAATATAAACAGTGATAATCTTTATATCATGTACAATCAAAGCCATGGGTTATACTTCCTCCTCCTTAGCTTTAAACACTCAAGAGGAACATTGTTTTAGCAGGTTATCTCATTTACATAAGGAAATCTGATACAAACCATCAGTTTATTTTAAAGTGAATAGATGATAAGATTCATCCGCTTTTATAAACGTTTTTTAAAAATGTGGTTTTACCTCATGTCACCTCATTCGTTCATTCATTCATCTTCATTAAGTGCTTTAACCTGATCAGGTTCATGGTGGAGCTGCAGCCTACCCCAGGATCGTATGTCGTATCAAATAATGTTAAATTACTGTCATTAGAATTGGTTTGGAAATGTTATTTCTTATCATAAGTCATTTAGTGGCCTTTATAATATTTATAATCTGTAAAGTGAGTGAAGACTCCCAGTGGATTATTATTGTTAAAAAATTGAATGGCTCTTGCACATTCTTCGGGGCACTGGACCAAAATATCCTTCATTCTCTGTTGAAAATATTCTGTATAACAGATGGCTTTGGTTTATTTTCAGTGTAATGAAGTGTTGACATGTAAAAGTAAATTATGGATAAAATACCATTCTAACACAAGATCCTTACAATCAAATTTGAACCATATTAACCAAATGGCTTAATTCATTGTGTACAAGCGGTCCATAGCCTTGGCATGATAGCTGTCAGCGTTTATATCTCTATCGCTTTGACTGAGATTTTCTTAATGGTTTCCTGACAGCTGTTTTTTTCCCCCCTCTTTCTTTTTAAAAGTGAAGATTATCTATAGACCATGGAAAACTAATTAGGGATGTGTAATAGAGTCACCACTTTTCCATTCCCCAGTTAGAACTTTTCAGGCTCTGTCATTTCCATTTCAATTCTCCTGGAAAAGATTTTTTCCTAAGGCTGCCAGACATGGCATACTGAGCAAGACCAAACATGTCCCCAAATAAATTGTCATAGAGATAATGCTTCGTTTAATACTATTTTTGACAGACCAGCCTTAAGCTACATGCCATTATTAAAACACAGCCATGACTGAATGAGTGTATCTCATTTCTTCCAGATAAAGAAGTATTTTGAATTGGAGCCACTGGCAAAAGGGAAGAGATGGATCCTTGAGGGCAGCTCAATAAACAACATGGAGGCTCTGAGGGAGAGTTTTGGCCAGCTCATCAGCCTTTTGGAAGAGCAGGAGTTGGAAAGCATCAGGATATGATTCAGGACACAAGTTCAAAGAAGAAAACCAAAAACAAGATAACAAAACAATTGTCCAGATAGACAAAAATGTGTATATCTGGAGGAGTGTTGTTCATTTGAAGGAGATGCAGGAGTGTTTTATTATTATTATTATTGTTATTATTATTATTATTATTATTATTATTATTATTATTATTTTAGCTCGCCTTCAAAACAAAAGTTTGTTTTTAATTACTGGACAAAAAAGACAGACTGACCCTCACACACCAATCGTATGAGTCATCGAGAACTATAGGTCAGGGTTCACGTGCTTTTTGTAAAAGAAGATTTTGGAGTATTCAAGAGATTTTTTTTCGGTCAATAGCCAAGTAATATCTTTGATCTAATCCGTGTGCAGTTGTGTTGTATGAGCCATCATATAATGTAAAGCTTCAAGAGGTGACAAGGCACTGCAATTTTCTACTGTAACAACTTTGTAACTTTTATTTTTGTTTAACAAAAAGTAAAACATTTTATAAATTTCCAAATGTTTAATGTTGGTATATGTTTTTGTCGCCTATAAGGTGTGTAAGTCACTGTTGTCTTCATCATATGATTATCTTTTCTAACTCATACATAACATATACAGGCATCACTGGTTAATGTTGACACCTGTTAATGTTGTTGTTTCCAAAGATGACACACCCCTTTACTAGGGAATGCCTGAGCTGTTTCAGGTTTGGTCTGGAATACAAACTCTATCAATCAGTGGCTCCGACAGCTGCATTTGACAAGTCCCTGTCCACTAGTCTAATGCCTTCCAACTGTCTATCCAGACCCCTCCCTGTCTGCCACCTCGTTTCCTGGCCCGCCACTTTCTGAGCACCCTAACCCGATGCTTCCCAACAGTATTACCCAAATCGCTCTCTGTAAATTTAGATGACTGTCTCTCTCTCCAATGTGTGATATTTTATGTCTCACAGGTGTCTCAGTAGACCTCTACAAAGAGCTGCATCAGGGTTTTTCAGACCTGTGGGTCTTGATTTGAGTACAGGCCAGCTGCAGACTGCGCTATTAATAACCCTGACTATTCCATATTAATGCAAAACATTTACATTTTTATTCTTATTCCACTACACAACATAATGTAAGAAATCAGGTTCACCTCACTGAATACATTTGTTGTCGTCTGGGCCAGATTGATTCGTCTGTTATGATTTCTGAAAAAGTCTTTTGGGGTTTACAATAAAATTCAAATCTATGTGTACACTAGGATATATCTTGCACATGCCTTGTTTTATTAATACCCCACAACAGTCTCTACTGATTTCCTATCATATTGTGTATAAAAGAGGAAAAAACCCTCTATCTATGATATTTACACGTTGGAAATCTTTCCTTCTCATCATCTTCCCACCTAAACTGATTGAACCCAAATTTCATGGACTTGCATAGATAAGAGCCTAACATCCTGATCTACATGACCTCCGCTGCAACTTTTTTCTTCCTTTTTCCCTCCCTTTTTTTCAGATTGCCCATGTCGCTTTAATACAATGTGTGTCACACAGGTTGGCCTAGTGACTCTTTGATCCAGTTTTCTGCCTTCCCCTACGTTTGTGGCTGACGCGCCTCTCCAGTCTGCTGCCTGAGAAAGACCTGTGCCCCTTTCCCTCTCTCGCTCTCTCTTTCGGTCTGCTTCCCTTTGGTCACGCCGAAAGAGCCCACCCTGAAAGCGGAGGAGGTGCATCGGGACAGCCTCAACCTGCTGGAGAGAACACAAGAGGGCCCTTCTCTTCCCCGGTGAGGCATAGTGTGACCATGTAAACAGGATTGTGAGACCATTATGCCACCATTTTATGCTTTCCCAACTTATTCAAATGCTTAACATTAACATTATAAAAATCTTTCACATTATGAAATGGAGCTACTGATTTTTTTTTAATAAAAAGTGGAAAACTCAGATATGCATTTGCTGTCAGTATATGTTTATATATTCTGGAAAACATAGCAGCAGGATTATAAATGTCAAAATAATTACAGCTGGCTTAAAAACATAAAAAAACTTATATAACAAGACTCCCTCTAATCATCTGCATCTCAACCAATATATCTATAATTTCAGCTTGTACAGATAACACATATTTTACATGAAATGTCTATGAATCTAACATAATAATATACATAGACATTAAGGGAAGAATAATATGTATTCACTATTATTCTCTGTACTAAGGAATTATCATTAAAATGATCATTAAAACACCCTTCACGATGAGCATCACTTGCTTTAACTGTATTTGCATTTCATTTTATCGCTGGCACCAGCTTTGTCTAGACAGAACTTATTTTTAGAAGTCACTTTGCATTTGAATTCAGCAGCACCAGCGCAGTGATTTTTCTCTCATTAAGACCTTTGGAAATAAGGGATAGGCATTTTGCTTTGATGCCAGTTTAAAGACTTGGGCTCTTTTCCCAGTTGTGTTTACCCAAAGGCAAGGTTACCCCCCTCCCAAATGTGGCTATCTGAAATGGTAATGTATGACTCTTGAGGGAATCTTTCTTTGTTTACAAGAAAAACAAAAATGGCCTTTTTAAAGAAATAGTGGATGTTTTTGCTCTCTCTCCTTCCATCAGTGCTGTAATCCCCAGCTTTCACAACCTGTTGATGGGACTCACCCCTGTGGAAATGCAACAGATGTTCCCCTGACATCCATCTGGTCCTTGTGATCCTTTCTCATTGGTTTATGTGTAAGATCCTACCCTTTTCCATCTTTTTTTTTTTTTTGGGGGGGGGGGGGGGGGGGGGTTGAAGTTTCTTAAAATGCTTGGACTTTTTGAGTTTTCCCCCCTTTCCACACTGAGTTCCCTCCCCCCCCCCCCCCCCCCCCCCCCCCCCCCCCCCCCCCCCCCCCCCCCCCCCCCCTTGCAATTTATTAAGATGCTTGGACTTGTTGAGTTTCTCATCCTTTATACAGTGAGTGTCCTTCAAATCACAGGATTAAAAATAAGCAATCAAGGCGTTCTCACCCTTGCCGATCTTGACAAGATGTTTTAGAACAAAAGCCAGCCGGTAAGCCCTTGTTTGTGTTCACATATTGTTGTTGTGATGCCTGGGGGTGTATTTACATGTGACTCTGGTTCATTTAAAACCGTTTTCCTAAGCATGCCAGGGTTCCTCCGCAGGGCACCCCCCTCCGGGTAAACCAAACAACATTTGGGAGGTATCTTCTGCAGGGGGAAGCACTGATAAAGTGCAGTGTAAACTTTAAGCACCAAAGAATTAAACTGTAGGTCACACAATGATCACATTAGTTGTTTTTGACATCTACAGCATGGATCTCATACAGACAACAACACTTTTGCACAGTGATTCTTTAAAGACATATTGAAGCTCATTACGCCAGCCTAGTTATGGTTGTAAAAGGGAAATATATGAGCTAAATGACATAAATCACAGAAACTGGCAATATTGGAGGTAGTATATTTTAATTCATGGAAATGATCAGTGTCACACTTCATTAGCGGCATGTCTGAGCTAATTTCCTGTTTATTGGTAATAGCTGTGAATTTATAATAATTAAATCTAGTAAAAATCTCTCACCAGTATAAACAAAGAAATCTACAAATGCATCAGGTCTACCACAGATGTTTATTATTTTATGTAACCTATCATGCCACCAAATCCACATTACCCAGCATGCTTCATGTAACCCGTTATAGAAGTTTCAGTCTGATTTTGCTTAGCAAATCTTTAGCCTCTCTTCCTGTCTAGCTTTCCCCCTCAACATGCGACATGATGATGGAGATGACCATCCCAGGTGGCCTCCTCATCAAAACACAAGAGATTTGACTTCTTATTTCAAGCAAACATCACTCACTCTCTTTGTTTGCCAAAGGAAAATATGTGGCAGGCATTTGTCCCGAGAGAATTGATCTTCCCGCGTCACCTACCAAAAACTGGTCTTTGCCTCCTGCCGTCACAGAGAGCTATCAGTCAAGAGGGTGTGAGTGTGAGGTCTGTTGAAACAGACTGTCCAGTAGTGGTCATTACTGCCATTGTATTTCACTAATGCATGGTGAAAGATACTGAAGTGACTTTGCTCTATAGGCTGATGACAAAGGAGAATACTGTATGCGGCTTTCACTGTCATACATTCCTAAAGGGGTTTAATAATAAGCATTAAAAAAACCCACTAATGCAATGTTTTCTTCTTAAAAGCATGCCCACTTTATTATGTGTACATATTTTACGCTTTCCAATCTTCTTCAAACATCTCTGTTTATGAATGTAGTAATAATAGGTTATGTGAAGTGACTTTTTATTTGGGTCCTAATGAGAAGAACAGTTGAAAGATGTCACAGGGCTTTTAATTGCTGCAATTAATTGTTGGAATGTATATTAAAGAACTCAGGTGTATAAAAAAATCATAGTGTTTGTAAAAGCTTTTTTTTAATTTTTATTTTTTTTTATTTTTATTAATGTTTATTAGCTGTACTGCTATAGCATCAAGAATTTTTAATATTTATATGATATTGGTCACAGACTTGAAATGGAGCTCTATGTGCAAGTAGGAAGTACAACAATAAAGAAACAAAAAAGGTAAATACTCTATAATAAAGAATGTAAGCATTTCTATTTTAAACAATAAAAATATGTAAAAAGTTAAACAATTAAAATAATATAGAGTTAAAGTAACATATCAGTGAATGTAAGAAAAAAACAAAAGTTTTTGGCTAATAAAATTAATATAAAATATGACATCATACAACAAATCAGAAATCCTTTTTCATATTTTTAAGATGGTGAATAAATTATCCGTCTAGGATACATTTCTGTATAATGTATATAAACCCACAGCCCCTTATTATACTTTTTAGAAGAACCTGTAACATTTCCTCAAACTTTATATGTGTTGTAGTTTGTATTTTATTGTTGATTTTTTTTATATAATTGCACATAATTTTTTTATATAATTGCACATAAACCAAATTGTAATAAAAAATATATATAATATATATATATATAAAATCCTGAGTCGATTTTCCGTAAAACAGTGCTCAATACATCGAAGTAGAGCTAAATATATGGT
>JBCNYH010000025.1:29143019-29159751 GCA_039654325.1 Tandanus tandanus
ATATATATATGACTCATACAATTTAATCATCCATTTTTATCTGTTAATGAGAAATTTTACTGCCCCATGGCAATGTTACCTGGATGCATTCACCCATATGAAATATCTGGAATATCCCACAAGTTACTTGTTCAACAGGAAGTTGCATCATCCAGATTTTGCTAAACATCATGGGGAGAAAAAGTTAGGTAAACACATCTTTCTTTTATTAATTGTTAGTTCTCTGTTAAACCCTCAACCCTGTAATTTTTAATCTTGTTACATATTTTCCAGCAAAATACTGGCATTATTGCCTGAGATAGGCTAACACAATTCTGGGATTGTGGATGTTGCTGAGAATTTTTTATTTATTTATTTTTTATTATTATTATTATTTTTTTTTTATCACCCTTAAAACAATTACGTTTGCTTTCTGAACATTTATTTAGCCTGGTCTGGGTCTCTGGGATAAGCTAAAGCATTTATTGTACAACTTTCTTAAATAAATTTTTATATATTGTGTGTATGTGGATTTACTTTTTACTTTACTGTGAGACACACCACTAAATGCAAGGGTGGAAAAATCTCTATAATTTGGTGAAAGGTAGGATACACCTTGAACAGGTCACTGATCTACTGCTGGGCTAACACAGAGTAACAGACAGCAATTCACACCTACGGGTAATTTAAAATAGCCAGTTAACCTAATGGTGCGTCCACACAATACCGATCATGATCCGATTTGAGCCGATCATATTTTATAGATTTTTTCCCAATGTTTCCTCAATGTAATCTATACACAATGAGGAAACAACCAAAGTTTTCAACACTCCTAAAATATTTCACTCTTCCCCAAAGTTTTCCCCCCAAAATTCTATAATGTCCTCTGATGTTCTCCTATGTATACTGATGTAACATCAGAATATGATCAGGGCAAAGATCTTGTCATTTATGATCCACCACATACACTTAGAATCAAAAGGTGCAGGCTGCTTAGTGATACCATAATGAAGACTTCTCTTACAGAGCCCCCCCAGTTATGGAACAGCTTTCCATTCAATTTTTGGGACTCAGGCACAGACACTTGTTTAATCAAACATTTTGTTAGTAGCCTTTTATTATGAAAATGAGCAGATCTGGAGGTACTCATGCATAGAGAGCTCTGGTAAACTGTGATGTTGGGATGCTGTCATTCCCTCACTCTCACATACTCACCTAGGATCGTCGACAGTGGAGTTGCTGATCGCCTCATGTTACAGGGCGCCCTCATGTCTGCATCCTTCTGGTTTCTCTCTTTCTAGTCATGCTGCCATAGTCAGTCATGCCGGAGTCCCTGCTTGCACCCAGCACTAATAAACTCTCTTCTTTAACCATTATACGGTTATGAACATACCTAACAACCTCTATCTCTCTCTCTCTCTCTCTCTCTGTTTTTGCTGAGGTACATATGCTATTTCTGAGATACCAGTGATCCTGATTCTTCTGTTTTCTGAATCCTGTGGTTCATCCTGATGTGCTACTGCTGGTTGGAGTTCTCATCTTAGAAGCCCCTCACTCCTGCTGATGACGATCCATAGGTACCTAAATATACACTGTGAAGATGACTTTTCACTGCTGGTGATATAAAATCTTTTACTAAAATGATTTAGGACTACATTTAGCATTATAGCTAGAAGATAAGCAGATAGACTTCATGTTAAACTATAGTGAAGCTTCTGCTACATGGTTTATATTTTTATCTGGTTTCACCTGAATCAGGATGGGTTCCCCTTTGAGTCTGGTTCCTCTCAGGGTTTCTTCCTCGTGTCAACTGAGGATGTTTTTCCTTGCCACCATCACTACAGGCTTGCTCATTGGGGATGTGTAGGGTTTTTTCCCAATACATGTTACAATTCTTTACCAAAATTGTTTAGAAATTGTAAATCTGCTTTGCGACAATGTCAGTTGTAAAAAGTGCTATACAAATAAAACTGAATTGAATTGAATTCAAATTGGGATCATGATCGGTATCGTGTGAGTGCACCTTATTTCACATGTTTCTGGATTGAAGGAGGAAACTGGAGCACCCTGAGAAAACCCACGGCTCATGGCTGGCTCGAACCCGTAACCTGCACTTATAACAGAGAGACAGTGCTAAACTCTGCACCAATGTGATGAAGTTTATGTAAAGTATTTACACCCAGAAATATTTCATAGCAACAAAATACAAGTACTCAAGCATTTTCCAACCCTGACCAAATATGAGTTTACTGTAAATTACTGGCGACACAGTGGCGTAGTGGATAGTATATAGGTAGATAGAATTTCCTCCAGGTGCTCCGGTTTCCTCCCACAGTCCAAAGACATGCACATTAGGCTAACTGCCTGTTGCAAATTGACCCTTGGCATGAGTGTCCGTGTGAATGGCTGTGTGTGTTGTACTGCAATAGTCTGGGGAGCTGTTTAGGGAGTACCCCGCCTTTATCCACTGTCGGCTGAGATAGGCACCAGCCTCCCCATGTAGTAGTCCACTAGTAGGATTAAGAAGTTCGGCAAATGAGCGGTTAAGTGAGTGCAAACTGCCTATATTAGACACCGGACAAGCCTAGCGGACTCCTGAACTACGATTTGAAAATTTCCCAACTCCACCAGACCATTTATTAAGTAGTTTAATGACAGGAGGTTAATGAAGTAAAAGAGGGTGTTACACATAATTCCTCTAACTATTCGTCTGATGCTTCTTTAATTTCCTAATAAGTGAAAAGTGGCGTCCTGGATCATAGGAAACATCAATAATGTGCGGTTTGGGTTGGTTCTGACGTTTGGAACAGTCCTTGACTTCAGGTGAAAAGAAAGCGCGTTTGCTAAACGTTTGGCTTCAACGGCACGCCGTAGAGTTGTGCCTGCTCCGTAAACATGGCGTCTTCAATGTCACTTTTGTCTGGTCTGAGTCGAATTTGTTTTCGCCATTCAATCACAAAAACACCACTAAGGTAATATCCAGTTGGCTAGCTCTCTGAATTACTGTGTGATGTATATATATTGTGTACAGTATTGCATTTTTCAGATAGTATGTTGATATTTAGGAAAACATCAGGCTGCCGTTAGCATGATTAGCAACCACTGCTTCTTCAGTATTCTGGCTGGTATTGAAATACATTAATTTTACACAGTGTTAGATTTTTTTTAAGCTGTTCATGCTGTTATTTTACAGAATTACTATTTATGTCTCTTGGGTATTGTTATTTTAAGAGCTCCCCAACTCAGCTCTGATTAGCTAAATAAGCTAACACGCTAAAAGCCTTCAATACCAGTGAAAAGCTTAGCCTACAGATATTATCTGAGATAATACACCGTTTATATCGTTTATAAACACAACACCGAGAGAAACAGAAATATAAAACTCATTTTAGGAGCAGCTTGTTAAATTCCCTGCTGTTATTACACACAGTAAACAGTGCTCTAGGTCACAGTGTTGTCAGTTCTCTTCAGGGGAAATAACGCCTGTAATTACGTCATAAACTAATTTGCATATTAGTTGCCCATCAATGATCATTTACATACAATATATATTTGGGCACTTCCTAAAAGTGAAGCTGCGAATAATATGTTTGCATTTATTTTCAGTTAAAAAGCAGCACAATATAACTTTACTGTCTTTTCAGTGGTATTCGGAAACTTATTTCTCCCCCAAGAAGAAAAAAACATTGACTAAACAAGCAAATTTTGTTGCGACGTGCAAGTGCACTCGGTGCCGACGGCGGTGGCGTGCGCACAATGTATTTCCCCCACCATTTCCTTTACTTATTGGGTTGCCTGCGTGGGCACGTGAGCACGGACACGGCAACTAAATCGAACTCATGGCTTTGCTATATTTGCATTAGTATGGAGCTCCGCAGATCTCCGCTATCTAAGCGTTCTGCGTAAAAAAAATGTAGTACGTGAAATAGCCTTAATAGAATAGATAATAGTATTATAACTTATTACTTATGTCTTACAAGTAGTCTGCTCTGGTCTTGGCTCCAAATACAAACTATTTACAAATTCCCTTAGTATTTTTATTAATTTAAATTCTCTCTATAATACAGACAATAGGAAGCAGAGTTAATGTTCAGGGAAGCAGAGTAAATATTCAATAAAGAGTAAGAAAGGTAACATTGGTTTTATTACTTGTAAATATCACCTAAAGGAGACTTTAAAATGAAGAACAAAAGAGTAAAAATTCTAAATTAAACCAAACTAAAACAGTTCAACAAATCAACAATACAAATGGAAATACCTTTAAAACCCTTTAATAATTACACAAAAACCATGTAAATGTGTTATTAAGGGTTTCATGGAACTTTGAAGTTCATTAATTCCCCTTGAAACTTGTTATACTATGATTATAAAACAATAGAAAGCTGTGACCATAATCTGACTAGTTGACAGATTTGCACAGAATAAATAACTGAACCTGATCATCATATTATGGTGTTTTTCCTTATACTTCACCCTCCATTGCTGTTTAACAGTGGTAATGACGGAATACTACTTCTAGTACTTGTAACAATACTACTAGTTTTTGAAAACTTTCGATAAACGAGACGAATAAATATATAGTTTTATGTCCACCTATGTTTTATGTATGTCCAGTGAATAAATCAGGTGGGTTTCACAGTGAGGGAGACGAAACACTGTGCGCGGATCGTGTGAGGATCCGCATGCGTAGCTAAAGAGTGTGGGTTGGACAAGCAGTGGTGACATGTGATTAGTAGTTATAAACCATGCTGATCAGTGATTGGTCATTGGAAACACTGGCTGATTGACACTAGTGATGAGTAGACCAAACTTGCACTCTCAATTTATATAACCAGACAGCTGCTAACATCAGCATTAATCAGTGGTAGACATCAGTGGTTAAATGGTGCTAAAGCTCATAAAGAAATACATTCATTATGTTGTCAATGTTGGTGAAATACCGATATACAGATCTCAGCAGACTAAAGGAATAAAGCACTGCTGCATCACAGAGGTAGAGATGAAATACCAGTGACACCACTGTCAGCAGGTAGTGAAATGGCATTGTGGGTGATTTAAAATTCAAACTCAAAGTCATCTCGGAATCCCATCACAAAATAAATTTTGGTCGAAGTTGAGGATCACAAGTAAATTATAAAGTTTATACGATTTAGTTACAGTCAGTACCAGGTTTATTGGCACCCTTATGGACAAAAACTGAAACTGTGTTTGTGGTTAGTAATCTCTCTATGGAGGTGAGGGAAAAAAAACGTATGTGTTTTTTTTTTTGAAAAAGTGTGTAATATGGGATTTACTTTGTGAGCTCAGAGTGCCGGTAATTCTGCAGTTGATTATTATTGTACTCTTCTGTGTTTGCTGCCTTGTTTTGTGACTTTTCATTTTATTTTTACTGCATCGGTACCTTACTCCTGTGCACCTCAGTTTAATGAGATTAATTAATTTTAATATTTTTGTTGAATTATTTAGTAAAGAATTGTCACCATTTGGATTAAATAAACAAATACTTAAGGATCGTATAATTACTGCAGTGAATATGCTTCAGCTGGCAGGACTGCTAGTCAACTCGGCAACAGCCCTGGCACAACCAGCGACAAGATGCATTGCTGTGCCTTCGGGCACAATCAGGACATCTTGCCAAAAGGGTATCACCTGGCGCTGACTGGTGCCGACTTCATAAGCGCAGCCTCACAGACTTTTTCATGATATGATGTCTATAGATTTATTGAGTAATGCTACCTTGTCCGGAGAAACTGACACGCCACCTTCTGTGGCAGTGGCGATAAATTGGCGAAGTCCATATACTTACCCTACTTTGCGGGCAAGGCATCGCCACAGGAAGCCAAAGCGATAGTCGAACTCTAAACTATGGATTCATGTATATTGGGTGCAAAGGCGTATGCTTCAGCTGGAAACAGTTCTGAATTGATGATGTGAGTATCTTTAACAACCACCACAGTGGACGTATACAATAGTTGTGGAAAAGATGTTACTGTGTTTTAAAACTTTAAAAAAAGATAATATTGTAATAGGGTTAAAACATGAAGGGATGGTGCTGAATCCTTCAACTTCATGGAAGAGATCATGTGATCTGGTGATTCACCCTATACCATAGCGATGGGCGTTAGGGTGCATCATTTTCCCCAATATTTTCAATGGTTTCTGTCCCTTGCCTAAAAGTGTTCCACTGTGGGTGGGAATCACACTTGTGACATTTTAGAAAAGTTTATGAGGACCACCATGAGTGTTACATTTTTACAGTAATCAAAATCTTGAAATTGCCATGCACTATACATAAAAAAAATTCATATCACAAATCCGTGGGCAAAACACTCTGCATTTAGACATTGAAAAGGATGATTTAATATCCTGTGAGAACTGTTTTGTCTTTTCACATTTGGCATAATTGTATTGGCTTTCCAACATAATGCTGACATATCGATTGAATAACTCCTTCATGTTCTGGTTTGTGTAGATACTGACAAGGGTATAATGGCAGAAGGTACATCAGAATCTGGTGAAGGGTTGAGAAAGCAAGGTGAAGGGGTTCAAAAAAGTAGACATGTCAGACATCTCACATATTTGGACTGGGGAGGGTGCCATAGCTACATCTGATGCAGAACTTACAGGGCTACGCTTACCAACATGTCAGCAGGTGTTGCGTTGTTTGGTCTATCACAAAGAGGAGGGTTTGCCAATCAACAGAACAAACTGGGAGAGTGCAAAGATTGTCTACTCAAAGATACTCCCTTTCTATAACAAGGCGAGTATCCCAGTGATATGTGAGCAAAGGGGTTGTGAGAGGATATTAAAGTTATGGGAGGACAACAGAAAGATGAGAGCAATCCAAAGGGGCCGCCGAAAAGGACAGCGTTCACAGGAGACGTTACAACAGACGAAGATAAAGTTAAATAAAACCTTCCAACCGTGGCCTGCAAATGCTGAGAGTATGATAAAAAATTCAGAGGACAGTGAGATTTTTTTAAATCAATGAAAACAGATCGTTTGGTCGTCATGACAAGGTGCCATCTAAATATAGACTATAAAACTAAAAGAAAGAAGAAGCTGAGACTTTTCGAAGACAGATCGAGTCAGGATATATTTCACGAATTTGTGGATTTTCGTCATATTTTATTGAAATTTCAGTGCCTTGGTGGTCCCCCTAAAATTACCCCAATTTTGCTGGAACTTTTACTGGAAACTGTTCTCAAGTACTGTAACAAAATTAACCTAGGGACGAAAAGGTTTTCAAAAGTTTTTGAAAAAGTGGCGAAAATGATGCACCCCAATGGGCGTGGCAGAGTTAAAAGAGAATTGCATGACAAGCTCTACCCATCATCCATATGGCTAATATACAAGCTTCTGGAGGCAGTGTTTTGATCTCGGGAAGCATCAGATGGTCAGGTTGAGGCTCGGCAACATTAAACGTCAATTAAATGAAGTCACCTGACGTCTTGAATGTACTGAATGACGAGGCTATCTCGTCAATTAAGTTTTTCATCCCTAATGGCTCAGGCATGTTCCAGGACGACAATGCCGGGATTAATTGGACTCATATTGTGAAAGAGTGATCCAGGAAGAGTGAAGAATCATTTTCACGCATGAACTGGCACCACAGAAACATGACGTTAACCCCTGCGTAAGTCCACTGGAGAAAGAGTAGTTTGACTCTCCAAAGATCTTGCCCAAAAATTCATGCCAGTTTCCTGATGGAAATAAGTGTTGCTGTGTATAACGTTGTCAAAAGAGTGGTGTGCGCTTTTATCAAAGCTAACCTTGATCCAAGGAAATATTAGTGTTGCCAAGCAGTGTATATGTTGTATATTATATGATTGCATCATCAATCAAATGCTTTTGCATTTTATTTTATGTGTGGAATGAAACAGCAAGAGTTCACTACATATTTGCAATCAAAAGACCAAGCAGCAGCCTTATGAAACCAAATAATGGAAGCTTACATGTTTCCACTGCCAGGAAGAGTTCTGTGTGCCAGGAGAAATGTGAGAAAGGTCACTGAGGCTTTCCCTGGCATTCGCTTCTGTTCGTGACAAACCGGCTAC
The DNA here is from genome assembly GCA_039654325.1 of Tandanus tandanus. NCBI lineage: Eukaryota > Metazoa > Chordata > Actinopteri > Siluriformes > Plotosidae > Tandanus > Tandanus tandanus. The sequence continues at coordinate 29,151,056 of JBCNYH010000025.1, forward strand.
CACACGTTTTTCTCATGCTGCTGTTCTCCGGAGACTCTTGCTCCAAAAAGCTCCGGTGGTAACTGTGGGTCGGTGAGCTGACATAAAGTGCTGTCTGTTGCTAACTGGCTAATGGGAGCGTGCCAGAAACCCAGCAGACAGAAGTAATAGGAGTGATTCAGCATGCGCTTCCCTCTCCCTATTCTGCCGCAGCATTGTGGTTGCCTTTGTTTACTTTAGTGATTATTTTTCATTTCGGTCTCATTTTCCCCCCTCAAACTTCCTGTCTTGCAGGTCAGTTAGCACATCAGGATGTCTGGCGCAGAAACAAGGGCAAGAGTCGCAGCTCATCACAGTGGATGAGAAACTGGTAAGAGTGAACACGCTGTGTTTGGTGGTAATGATTTGTTGACAGGGGAGTGGATTCAGATTGAGTTTCATTTTGTGCCAGGTTTATTTAAAACAAATGTGTATAGGCAAGACTCTACAGGTAGGTGCAGCACTTTCGGTTGCGTCAGTTATGTCAGAGTACTCATGTCACAGACTCATGTCCGTTGCATTATCTTAAACTTGGTCTGTAAAGATCATTATTTGGCGCCACGTACTTGCCAGTTGCCTTAACAAACCTTATAAAGCACACTTACTAGAGTAGAAACACCTTTGTTCACTTTGTTTTTAATAGATTTTTTGGTAGTTAAATTAGTTTTTTCTTTATTCATAACCAAAAATTTTGCATTTTTATGATTGCATTTTTTTTTTTTTTAAAGCGACCTGGTATTATCTTACTTTAACTCATACAGTTTTTTTTTAGCATGAACTCCTCAACTTTCGTATCAGCTTTCTTTTACAATGTTAGTTGTTGTATAAAATTGTCAATTTAGAGTGATTGCTTCTTCTTCTTTTTCTTTTTTTTTTTTTAATCATATAAGCATTTTTCTTTTAAGAAAAACATACAGCCCATGCACCTTTTTATATATTAATCTAAACAATACTAACGATTAGTAAACAAATTAACAAAAAAAAAGAAATTATATATATATATATATATATATATATATATATATATATATTACACCCCCACATTTAAAAAGCAGATTTTTTGGGTTACTGTTAAAGATAATCAAATTATTATTTACACACCTGAAACTTCGTTCAATACAGTTTTTATACATCATGTTTATGACATGTTATGCATGTGTACACGCTTGGAAGCAATTTCTGTAGGCTGCCTTGGCTCGACTGATCATGTCAGGTTGGGCAGCGGATCTCCTGCTGAATAGCAATAGGGGGTCAAGAGTTTGGGGTCGATGAGTATGCACTCGTGATTTAAGGTAGCCCCGCAGAAAAAAAAAATCACACGGCGCTAGATCAGGGGAACGGCTACCCAACATCTCCACTCAACGAGATCACTCGATCCAGAATCATCTCGCTCAGCACTTGCAATGATCTTCGAGCTGTGTGTGCTGTAGCTCCATGTTGCTAAAACCACACATCGAGTTGTTGATGCTGGGGTTGGGCTACCATCAGACCTTGGCACTGCTAAGTGTTCCTGTTTCAGTAAGTTTCAAGGTGCAAATAATGATGAATAAAAACTGCATTGAATAAAGTTTAATGTGTGCAGATAATGAGTTGATTATCTTTGACCTTAAATAATTAATTCATTAATTTAGTTACATTTACCTTTGGAAATTGATGTGTGAGTACACACACACACACAAACACACACATATGAAGGCTGCAAGTTTGCCGTAAGCCCCCAATTTTTTGCATTGAATTACTTCTCAAAATTGATCTTGATATAAGCTAATATTTTTAAAACAGGAAAATGGGGGATAGAGGGGCAGAAACAGCCAAAGTTTGATCCTGGTTCAGAATCTGTCATTTTGACTAAGTAAAGCTTGACCTGTCTTTTTAGGGGTCAGTTAGCACATCAGTGTGCATTGAGTAAATGGGGAAATGCTACAGATCTTCCATCACAAAGCTTTTACACCAGAATGGTGGCATGAGCTTTATAAAGCACAGCTTACCTGGCCTCACCTTTATCACGAGACATGCACGTTCTTGCCTGATTTAATAGTAGTGTCTATTATTATTGTCATTTTCTCCATGTTATTTGTCTAACCGTTTATTACTGTTTATGTCTGAGTGCTGTGCTAGACACAATTAACGCACAATTTAAATAAAGATAAACAAAGTTTCCTATTCTTTGTAATTATTCATATTTTAAGATATTACCTACCTGGGCATTTTAAAAATGTTTTGATGAATAAAGCAGTGTAGTTAAATATGCACCTTTTCCACATGTTTTCCCAAGGTATACCGTTAAAAAAACGAATTGCTGTCAGTCTGTAGCCATATACAGTACTTTTTGTAAAGAAATTTGAAAGCCTTTTAATTTGGAGGAAAGTGTAGAGAAATAATACTGAACAGCCTTAAAATGCCTTTTGTTGATTTCTTTATCATTTGCCTAAGTGAGGAAAATGACCCTTCTGTAGTGGGTATTTGGGTGGGTGCACATTGTGTCTCTTATCGTGTCTGAGGCTGCCAGGATGAGGGCTCTCACTTCAAGCTTGGGGCCGCTCCGATTTAAAGCCGATTAAGGGTTTCCGAAAAGAATGGAGTGAAAAGAGAAAGCGGAGGGGAGGGTGGGGGGTGGGTTTGGATAGACGAGACAGACAGTAGCGGCTTCGTCTGGTTGGAAAAGGACGCCTTTTTCCTGTTGGCCACCAAGCTTTCATTCTTATTGTACTGAAACTGGAGTGAATAATGTTGGTCTCGGACATGTTGCATGGTGCATACTAACAGGCATGGCGTTAATGTGTGAGCGTTTCAAATAAAAAGAATAACAGGAAAAAGTACAACCTGGAAGAATATCCTTATTACAATGATGCATAAATCACTGGGCTGAGATACTGAATGCACCTAGGCATAAACTACTGTGTATTTCTGGAAACCACTCTGTGTTAAGTCATGTCATTTTCCCCCACTTAGCTTTAGTTTGGGTTATGTGGCATCATTGCCTTCCATCGTTTCATTTTTACTATGTGATTATTATAGTAGCATGTTTCAAACCGAGTCATTTACCCCGGGTCATGAATGAAAGGGGATTGTGGGGTGAGTTACACATCACTGGCCGGCTATGAAAAAGTTGATTAAATAGAGGATGTGTGTGTTTTTACTTTGATGGCAATCTGTGGTGTGAACAGTTGCAATATTTTGTATATTTTAGAGTCCTGTTCTTTGCCTCATTACATTTTGATGATCCATTTCAGTGTAACGGATAAGAAAAATGCCAGTTTATACTTAAAAATAAAATATATATATATATATAAATAAATAAATAATATATTTTTTTTTACACTTTACAGTGGAAGATATGGATGGAAAAATAGATTCAGTCCAGTTTTATTTCTATAGAACTTTTTACAGTTGACATTGTCACAAAGCAAATTTACATAGTAAAACAAATTTGGTAAATTATTTATTTAAACTTGTGATTTTAAACATTTCGCTATAAACCCAAATGAGCATGCCTCATTGACCACAAGGCATGGGGGTTTGCATGATATACAAAACATCACAACTTAGAATTTTGCTGGTATCTGAGATTGTTCCCTAAATAATAATAATAATAATAATAAAAGTAATAATAATAGTCATAATAATAATAATAATAATAATAATAATAATAAAAACATTTATAAGAAAAAAATAATTACTGGTCACACTCTAACAATCCTATCGAGCTCCTGTTCAGTATACACCCGTCTGCTATAAATGCTTATCCAGGCAGCACAGTCCATATAAGTTTTGTTGAGTGTAACGCCCCCAAGCGCAGAATTTATTTGCACTCTCGATATTTGAAAACTAGAGTCATCACTCATTTTCACCCATCTTTTCCTGGACCTTCCTACTTGGCTTTTGGTTGTAGGCTATAAAAGCACTGAAAACCTGAAGATAATGAAAATACTTTGTGTATTATATGAAGAATGAAAGACTTTATGTAAATCCATGTTAGACTGGTGTGATGCAGTGTGGTAAAGGGTTACTTACTAGAATTAAAAAAAAAAAAAGATAAATGTATCCTCAGAAAACGTCATCTTTTTTTTGGCAGGTTGTTACTGTTAAAACTTTAACATGTTCGAACGAGTACATTAATATAAACCTGTGACTTGCCCTCAAGCTACTGAACTATTGTCAGAGCTGCTGCTAAAGAAAACGAATCAACACCTTCTAACAAAACAGAATCAAGGAGCATTGTTGCTGTTTCCTTTAGCCGTGTTTCCATGGTCTCCCTCTTACAGGAGATCGTAAACAACATTATCAACATCTGCGAACTAAACAGCTATCTGCAGCTTTTTCAAAGAAATGTAATTCTTGTAGACGTAAAACTCCATGTCCTTGTCTGATATGAAAGTAGAATTTCACAACGGTACAAAATGGGCAAAAAAAACAAAACAAAAAAAAGCTAGAGCCATGCGCTCCTGTGAAAGTGCTTGCATATGGAACACTTTGTGAGCAGTCGAAACGTGTGGCATATCAAATGATGGCAATTAAAGACCTGCGTGATTGTGGCTGAGTCCAGGCACTCTCTCGCTCTGGTGCCTGCCCCGGCTTGCTTTTGTTCATAATTACTGTTTGATTAAGCATGCTGAGCTGTGAGACAAACCGCATGGCTGGCCACCGATACGCAGCTTTACACGGAATGTCTGATCAGTTAACAGTACGTACCAAACTTCCCAAAGCAAGTTTCATTACATGCTTTCTGTCTGAGAAAATGGATTTCTGTACAGCTCGGGGAAAAACAACAACAAAACAAACAAAACGGCCAATGACTTTTAACTGGAAGTGACAGTTTGCTGTTTGATCACTCATAAAATAAAATCACAAATAGGAGGTTATGGGCCAAAAATGCGTATCACTGAATAGATAGTTTCAACAGTACAGTATACCTTATGTAGGTTTAGAAGAATATAAGCGAAGATTAACATCATAAAGACCGCTCTGGGTTTCCATTTCCATTTTTTTTGTGCCTTGAGTTTCAAAACATCTTAAAGCTGGGTCCTTAAGTATTTGGACACACTTTGGCACAATATGGCGTTCCTCACTTGCGAAAACACCTCATGTTGAGCGTTCCCATGAACTGTTGCCAAATGCAAATTCAAAACTTAGAAGAAAGTCCAGATCCTTTATCTCTTTAATTTGTCATGAAATAACGAGGAAACAGGCCACACCTAGCCATGAAACTGCATATCAGTCAATTCTCCAATGGGTTTTGGGCCTGTGAAAATGGAATGAATATGTATTCCTAAATGGTTAATGCAGTATTTCGTTAAACTCCATGAATTAAAGCTGAAAGTGGAAACTTCAGTCCCTTCTTGATGGCTTTATTTCAAATAGGCAGAGGTGGAAGGTGCTTATAACAGCAACAAGATTCTCAGCATCAATTAGGAATAACTATAAGAAGTCGACAAGCAAAGCACCTTAGAAGGATCTGGTGGTGGCACCTGTTATGGGTGTTGTGCTGTGGGCCCACTTCCTGCTATGTAGCCGTATCAAGGTAATAGGGCCGGAAAGGGTGACGGGAGGACCTTGACTGGGCAGTTGGCTGTCTTCTTCTGGTGGTGTACAGAGAAATTAGGAACATAGTTGCTGTCCAAATACTTATAAACCTGGCTGTATATATTATTCCTTGACCTACAGTGCAGCTTGTCACTTTTAGAATGATGTCATCATGCCCTTTTGCTGAAAACACAGTGGGAGAATGCCATGTCTGCATCAGTAGGCGCAAATAGTTATACCTTTCATATCATATCAGGACAAACTAATGCAGTGTGTATTGGAACTGCCAATTTACAAGCGGGGCACGACAAAAGGAGTAATCCAGCCCATGAATTTACATTTTACAACCTTTGCCAGACACTGTTATCCAGAGGGACTTACATTTATCATTTTAAATAACTGAGCAATTAAGGGGTTAAGGGCCTTGCTCAAGGGCCCAGCAGTGCATGGCGGTACTGGGGACTGAAGCCCCAACCTTCGGATCAGTAACCCACTGAGCCACTGAGTTCAGAATTTATGTTCTAATTTAAAGTCATGTGTAATCGAGTTAATATACTGCAAACAATGTAAATTCTTAATCCATTCAGGAGTAAAAATAAATAAATAAATAAAAATGTGCTGAATAGAGAAGATATATTTTTATAAAATATTTTAATGAGTAATTCTTTAAAAGAAATCACATGCTTAGATTATTTACTTATTTTTTTTTTGGGGGGGGGGGCGACGACACATAATTAAGCGGGGTGGTTGATGTATTATTAGTTTATTTAAATTACTTTCTTAAAAAAAAAGGGGGGGGGGGGCACTAAGTGTAAACATGGGCCATTAGCTAAAATGACTTGTGTTGTGAGTTTTTCAGTGAGATCGTTTTGTTTGCATATTTCTGCTTGTTAGTAACCTGAAGCCAGAGTTTCACTGGAGCAAAGAGGTTTAAGTGTCCAATATGTGGTTGGTTGAACTCATAACCTTCTGATCCGTAGTCAGAACCTTAACCACTGAACCGTTCCCTACCCTTGCTTCACGATTGACTGATCATCTAAATGAGCTTCAGATTCTATATTTTACTGTAAATCATAAAGCGGTAAAGCTTGTTCTTGAACAAACAAACCCTCGATTACATCTTAAAGTCACCTTAACATCTGTCGTGCCTCCAAAATTGAATGCAGATTTCCTATTCAGACAGGCACAGTTGAACTAGGTGCTGGAATGTGCCAGTTGTCTGATTGGGATGCAGCGATCGTCGTGTCTGCTGGACTCATTAACTGAACAATTCCCCTTTGGTGACCGTCAAGTGTGTTTGTGCCAGTCCCTCAGACAAAGTTTGTTAATTAACTCAGTGTAGGTTTCATTGTAGCCTTGTGCTCTTCTGAGATTCTATAGGGCTTCACTCGGTGAAGCAGTTTTCAGCAGTTTAAATCAGAAAGTCGCACTATATAGTTGTGAAATGTGTCGAGTTTTATCGTCGCTATCTTTTGGCTGTGTTTGAAACAGAAGGTTTCCTCGCTTCTGTAATAAACAGCTGTTTCATGATACAGGACGTTCAACTAAAGGCATCTTTTAAGGATGCTCATTGTAAACAGTCTTTTAAGATAGTATTTACGATAGTGTGTGACGTCTTCATGCTGTGTAATGAAGCCATAACGCTAGATAGATGGCTAACAGATGTCTTGCAAATCGTATCAAACAATTTATTTGTTTATAGTGACGGGATTTGAAAATTTCTTAGTAAGTTTAAAAAAAATCGGAGCCCATATTTTTATATATACGAATTCACTTTTCTGTGTGTTGTGAGTTTTTTAGAGAGGAAATGAGTTTTCGGTCCTTGTTACCTTTGCTGCCTTGTCAGATATCGTTTCTAGACAGCATTTCCCCCCCCCCCCCCGCACTGATTGTTTTGCCAAGGTCAACACACTAGAAGTGTTTTACGTCTTCTGCTTGGTGAACCTAGTTGATTTCCAGGAAACTTTGGATAAAAACCTAACGGCTCAGAAATCATAATCCCCTGCGAGGGTGACTGATTTTTCCACCCTGTCACAGATTACAACAAAAAAAAAAAATTGATGTTATGATGATGATGATGTTATGGGTGTCATGAGGAAGTATATTCGGATTTATTGTGGGTTTATTTGCTTCAGTTTGTAAGAATTCTGTCAGAAATGTAGAGAAATCCAGCCTGTAAAGCAGATTACACTGACCTGTCCTCCCTGCTCTTCCTACACCCACCACACACACACACACACACACACACACACACATCTCAAGTGTCTGTTTTGTCTAAGTCATTCCTCCTACCAGGTGCTTGTGCAAAAATTTCAAGGCTGGGCAACTAGGTCAAAGGATATGGCTCTTTGAAGAGGACCTTACAAGAGGCTTTGTGTATTAGCCGCTAAATAGTATTTCATTTACTTAGCACTCAAGAGAAAGTAACCATTAAAGCACCCTTCAGTGCGTGTCGCCCTTTGTGTGGCCGAGGAACGAAACTTACTTCAGCCGTGCTGCTTCATGCACTCTCTCTTTCACTGGTTTTTTTTCTGCAGAAAAAATGTTGTATATTGGCCATATGTTGCTGATATGAATTGATCTTGTTAGTGAATAATTTACTTTGTGTTTAGTCTTCAATATACAGTAAAAAACATGTACAAGTTGTGACACAATAAATATGAAATATAAAATTTCCAATTTAATGCAATGGTTTTTATTACACTACTTGAGGGGGTAAAAAAAGACCCTTTAAAAAATATTTACCTAGTTTAAGAGTTTCTATTTTTTTTTCCTTCACCAAGGGGGCTGTGGATTTGGTGATTTTGTCTGTTTGTTTGTTTTTATAGTGTCCGTTGGTTGGTTTGTTAGCCACTTTACACAAACGTTTATAAACGGATCTTGATGAAATTTTTGGAAAGATTGTCACCCAATGGAATGTAGCCCAAATGACGCTCTGGGAATTTTATTAAAGGATTCCTTACCACTATGGAATAGGGGCGACTGTAACAATTTTGCATTTATTTCCATAACTAAAGACTGCAATGCTTCAACAAACATTACAACGTCAATGTAGGATCTGTCACAAATCAAAGTTTGTGGGGGGGATATATATATATATATATATATATATATATATATATATATATATATATATATAGCGTGTGTGTGTGGTT
>JBCNYH010000025.1:29218908-29231724 GCA_039654325.1 Tandanus tandanus
AGAGAGAGAGAGAGAGAGAGAGAGAAAGAGATGATAGATAGATAGATAGATAGATAGATAGATAGATAGATAGATAGATAGATAGATAGATAGATAGATGCATCATTTTCTTTCACTTTTTCTTAGTCATTTACTTGCCTGAGAAAATGATGCATCTAAATGATACACACCCATACACTCCTTACGATGATATAATCAAATGAAATAATAACTAAAATTAAAATAATAAGTAAAATAGATAGCAGTAGTGATAATAATAACGATAATAATAATAATAACAATAACAATGACAATAATAATAATTGCAATAATAATAATAATGATAACAATAACAACAACAACAACAACAATAATAATAACAATAACAACAACAACAACAATAATAATAATAATAACAGTAACAATGACAATAATAATAACAATAGCAATAACAACAACAACAATAGTAATAACAATAACAACAACAACAGCAACAATAATAATAACAACAGCAACAACAACAACAACAACAATAATAATAATATTAATAATAATAATAATAATAATAATAATAACAGCAACAATAGAACAAAAATGTACTTTCTGTGTTACAAAATATAAAAGAATGCACAGAAATAAAAAAGGGCATTTTTCTATTCAATTCATTTTATTTTGCAAAACACATACAGTATATTTTCATTTCGTGTTCACATATACAACATTCAGCGACATTTAAACAAGCAATCATTTATGTTATTATTTCCTGGTCTAGATATATGACTGAGCAGCCAATTTTTGTCTATTTCATCTAAAAGGAGCATGCTTTAAATCCCCAGGCTCCTTGACATCATTTATCTGTAAAAGCAAGTAAAGTAAGTCATTCTCGCACTCTGTCACCCAACAGGTCATCCTTAACATGTTTGTATAAGCTGTTTATATAGTGATAAGCCCTGGTGATGTCAGATATCCATGCTGAATAAATATTTGCCCACGCACAGGCAGCTGTTTGTCAGGATGCCATTAAGCGAGTGGGTCTCGTAGCACCTATCCGACACATGCTCGGCATTCCCTCGTCTCACAGCATTTGCAGGCTCTCTGTGTTCAAATACAGCCGCGGACTGGGAAGGGCTTTCTGAGGCTCAGGAAGAGTGCGCAGGTGCATGACAAAGGGTATTGTTTTCAGACACGGGCTGAAGTGTTGCATGAATTGTTGCTGTAAGGAAATATTGTAGATAAGGCTGATATGATATAGCATGTATTCATTTTAGTGCAGATAGAATACTGCTATTTCAAAACAACCACACCATGAAATGTTTTTTTATTTTTTTTATTTTTTAAAGGGCATAGTGATTGAACCATAACCTGGTGGTTACAAAAAAAATTAAATAAATAAAATAAAATAAAAAAATACTGTCTAAACTTTAAGTGTCCAATATTAAGTTCTCACTTGTTATTTTTAAAGTTGTTTTTTAAAGGTTGGATTACTGAGCCAGATTTTCGAATAGGCTACGCTACACCGTAACACCATTCTGATTTATTAATTTCAACTCCTTCTTAGGGTGGCATGATGGTGTAGTGGTTAGCATATCCACCTCACAGCAAAAAGGTCCTGGGTTCAAGTCCCAGACTCAGCGAGGGCGTTTCTGTATGGAGTTTGCATGTTCTCCCCGTGCTTGTGTGGATTTCCTCTGGGTACACCGGTTTCCTCCCACAGTACAAAGACATGCACATTAAACAAATCGGATGTTCTAAGCTGTTCCTACGTGTGAGTTTGAGTGTAATGGGTTCTGTGTGTGTTGGCACTGTGATGAACCAGTGTACCCTGCCTTCGCCCAAAGTTGGTTGAGATAGGCTTCAGCCTCCCTGAGGTCCTAGCAGGAACAAGTGCTTTGGCAAATATATGAATGAATAAATGAATGAATGAATTCCTGCTTAGTCCCCATTTGTTTCAACTTCCACCCAACTGTCCTAAATTATATTTCTACTGGAATTAAATGAAATTGTTTCATGGCTTCATTTGTTTTCAGCCTAACCAGCTGGTTGACCTATAAAAAAGTACAGAGCTGTATTCCTGACTATTTAGTCCTTCTATAAAAGGCACACAATGTTATTGGTGTCCCGTAAGCAAAGGATCATTAAGCAATAGATCATTCCCTCTGGCGCTTGGTGAGGAAGGTATGCTCGCTACACTGGGTATATCACTAAGCACAGACATCAGAGCCCTGAGTGTAAACATCATTTGGAAACTGCAGTTTTTCCGCTCGAACAGGTTTGATGTTGATGAAGAGAGACCTCCTCGGAAAGTGCAACGATCTGCAATGTGTGTGATCAATGCTGCTGGGAACGGCTCCTAATTATTTGTGCTACTGATGGGGAAGTTCTGCGTGAAAGATACAGCCTGCTGCAATACTCTCACTGACCAGGTCTTGCGTCTGACATTAAAAGGATGAGTTGTGTCAATATGTGAGGTCTGGTATTAGTTTATATTTGGAGTAAATCTTTAACATTTTGGAATAATTTATGACCTAAATCTTTGCTCCTGAATCAAAGAAACTCTTTCATAATAATGAAATGCTTTTTGAAAATATTCCATGTTGTATCACAGTGTGCTTTTGAATGCTTGACTCTGACTGGGCACGTGGTATTAATTAATTTACCATAACAATACTATATAAAAAATATCAGTGCGACAGCCCTGTGGAGTAGTGGTTAGCATGTCCGTCCCACAGCGAGAAGGTCCCGGGTTTGAATCAATTGATTGTTATAGTCAACTGACTGGTGCTATCCATTCATTCATTTTCTAAGCTGCTTAATCCTAATTAGGGTCGCGGGGAGGCTCGCACCCATCTCAGCCGACTCTGGGCGAGGGCAGGGTACACCCTGAACAGCTCACCAGGCCATCGCAGGGCTAACACACATTCAACTATTCACACTCACCCTAGGGGCAATTTGGCCAAAAGCCTTCTGTGCGTGTTTTTGGACTGTGGGAGGAAACCGGAGTTCCTGGAGGAAACCCATGCAAGAACAGGGAGAACATGCCAACTTCACACAGAAACGCGCGAGCCCTGGAAACGATCCCAGGCCTACTTGCTATAAAGTGGATGTGCAAATCACTGCGCTGCTGTGCTGCCCCTGGTGCAAACTGCAAAATTTATATTAATGTGTTTGTTCTAATATGCTACCATTTATTACACAGCTTATTTCAATACTTCATTCTGATTGGTCAGTATACATTCACTCGCTCACCTATTTGAGGAACAACTTAATCCTATTATTACAGTTGCGGGAAGGGTGGGGCCTGTCTCAGCTGACACTGGATGAAGGCAGAATACACCTTGAACAGCTGGGAAACACACACAACCATTCACATTCACACTCACACCAAGGGGCAGTTTGGACCAGCCAGTTAACCTAATAATGCTTTTGGACTGTGGGAGGAAACCGGAGTACCCGGAGGAAACCCACACCAAAACAGGGAGAACATGCACAGAAACGCCCAAGCCCGGGACTCAAACGCAGGACCTTCTTGCTGTGTGGCAGACGTGCTAACCACTATGCCACCGCACCACCCTGATTAAATTCAGCTTTGTATTAAGGACACAGGAAGAACTGTTTCTAAGCACCACATTTGTAATGTCAATAGTCCAAATAGTTGCTTCTTTACCAGGTTAGCTGTGTCCCTCTTTATCAAATGTATTATTTAGGAAAAAAGATGAAAACAACTCTAACCTGACATGCATGAAAACAACCTGACAACCTTGTCAAAATCCTTATTATTTCCCATTCAGATACCTTCTTCCCCTTCAGCAGAGAAACTGAATGCAGAATGCCCCAGTGGTCAATAATGTAATGGGAAATTGAAAACTTCTGGGGGTAAAAAAAAAATCTTGCTTTTCTAGGGAGGTTTTCATGTTTCTGCGCCGAGATGCACATTTGGACATCAGGTACTGTCATCAGTGGGCGACAGAGTGCTTTCTTCTGCATGAGGAGACACTGTGCTCTCAGGCCTGCAACAAAATACAGTTTCTGCCCTTAGAGTGAGCTTTTTTTTCTTTCATCAGGTCACTTCAACCATGCATGCGCTCACTTTATTATAAAATGTAAAAAAAAAAAAAAAAAAAAAAAAAATCTAGTCAATTTTATTTAATCATCTGAAAAGGCAAAGCGTTTTCCAGATCATTAATCAAGTCCTCTAACCCAGAGGGGGGTTGTCTGCCTATTCTGCTTACAGAGTCATCAAGAGAAAGAGGAAGAAGAGGAAAAAAGAAACAGAATTTCTGAGTGACCCATTCATTTAAGAATAGTCCAAGCATCACTGTTAATGGATGAAGCCAAGCACAGTACAAGACAGGCACAAGGGCATGATTTCTCACAGGTGGGTCCACACTTTTGTGTTAATTTCAAGGTTGTATTGTTAGAAGCGATCATTTATTTACACCTTGTGTCTGTCTATGTGTGTATAATGCAACCACACTGCTATATGACAAGTTGCTAAAGTAGTAGCAAAACACTTTTGCAGCCTATATAAAGAGCCAAAAAATTCAACAGCTATTTCAAAACCTAGTCGCATTATTGATTTCTGTTTTGAGGACACAACATTGTGCATTAGGAATCTTAAAGCTAGATGTTGTAAATTTTTTTACAATGCCCTCAGTGAAAGAACTTGCAACACCAATGTGAGCTTGTTACAGTGTTCCGGTCCTATTAAAATACATTCATTCATTCATTTTCTAAGCCGCTTAATCCTAATTAGGGTTGTGGGGAGGCTGGCACACATATCAGCCGACTCTGGGCGAGGGCGGGGTACACCCTGAACAGCTCGCCAGGCCATCGCAGGGCCAACACACACAAAACCGTTCACACTCACATTCACACCTAAGGGTGATTTGGAACAGACAATTAGCCTAATGTGCATGTTTTTGTACCGTGGAAGGAAACCAGAGTACCCAGAGGAAACCCACGCAAGCACGGTGAGAACATGCAAACTCCAGACGGAAACGCCCGAGCCTGGGAATCAAACCCAGGACCTTCTTGCTGTGACATGCTAACCACTGCGCCACCACGTATTCGCCAAAGACTAAGTTGATATCGCAAAATAGTCCGAAAATTGATTATTTCCTGATATCCATCGAGCCTGATGTGATACTACATGGGAACATAATAAAAGCAAATGTAAAAAAAAAAAAAAAAAAAAAAACTAACTAAAACATGACGTAAAAATTATAGACCAAAAGCAAGGTGGATGTTTATGAATATTCCCCAAGATGGAATGTCAAGGACATGATAAGCAAAATTTACATTTACGGCATACACCCTTATCCAGAGTGACTTACATTTTTTTTTCATATAACTGAGCAATTGAGGGTTAAGGGCCTCGCTCAAGGGCCCAACAGTGGCAGCGTGGTGACACTGGGGCTTGAACCACCAACCTTCAGGTTAGCAACCCAGAGCCTTAACACGGAGCCACCAAGCCCTTACATGCACTAAGCCTAAGCTGCATAATGGGAACATAAGTAAAAAAAAATCAACTTCAAGTACATATACATTAACACGTAAAACTGTGTGGCGATGTGGCAGTACCTAAGAACCCTGCTCATATTAAACCCCTACTCAGAATATTTTCAGACTCAATATCTGTAAATGTATAGCACGGTCCTGTTTTCCCATCCTTTGTATAACTGTCTAAGAACACTGCTATAATCTCTCATGAGCATGATCCCAAAATCCCACTACCCAGTATCACCCAGAGGAAAGTGGCTTGTCTTGTTAAGGCTGACTCCACTCAAGGCTCCTTGAGAGCCATCTGAGTGAGCTTGGTGAGTTTTATGTTCCTGTTCCACTGTTGCTTTTTGCTTTCTCATTAGAGGTCTCTAGACCCAGATTTCAATAAAGCTGCTGACAATATCTGTTGGTAAAGGAGCCATACAAATGAAATTGAATCGAAATTGAATTGAACTAAATAGCTTGCGGATGTGCTGTCGGAGCTGGAGGACATTCTCTTCTCAGCAGGCACCTATTTGATCACAGCTATTAAAGGCAAGATGACAGAGATTCTACAAGGCCAACAATAAGAGACAGTCACAGTCACAAGAGTTGCTGTGGAGTAATAGCTGTAGCTTTGTGCAGTCTCTCTCTCTCTCTCTCTCTCTCTCTCTCTCTCATTCTCTCTTTCTCTTCTCTGTGAGCAGGCATGCACTCGAAGTATGGAGGTATTACTGTTGTACAATAGTGAATCATAGCGATTGTACTATTTATTAGAAACTTAATCTAGTAATTTGATGTATTCATTATTCACTTACACTAGTTGTATATGCATGTACATGTACATGCGGTCACTATTAAAAATGGTCACATCATGACTCCCGAGTGGCGCATTGACAAGGTGTGTGACTATCAACCGGGAGATCGCAGATCTCATGGGTGGGAGGGGTGGCATATGCTCACTTTCCTGTTACTCACAGCGATCACTAGCCAATCATGAGCGTCTGTGAGGGGGCAGATAGCGCTTTCTCTCCGAGTGTGTCAGGCCGCCCCTAAATACACATGCACAGCAGCTCGAAAAGAAGCGGGTGGCAGCATTGCATGTAACAAAGGGGGCATGTACATGTTTACGCCCCTTCCTGGTTGGTTGTGGTCGTGTGATAGGGAAGGCAATACTTGACGGGTGGGAATCGGATAAATTAAAATTAAATACGATTAAAATTAGGTAAGAAAATGAGGGGGATGTCGGGGTAAATAAATAAATTAATAATTGAAAAAAACAATGGTTGTAAAATTGAGTATTTCCCAGAAATTGATCATCGCTAAGGATTTTCATGCATAGCAGTCTCACGAAAGAGTGTAAAAAACAACAGCAACAAAATATATCCCAGTGAGTGGCAGTTCTTCAGACAGAAACATCTTTTTCATGTAAATGGACAACAGCCTGACTGATTAGAGCTCACAGGAAAACTACAGAAGCTCAAATAAGCACTCTTTACAAACATAGTAAGCAAAAAAGGACCTCAAAAGGTAAAATGTTTAAGCTAACAGCAAAATACCCTATCAGCTTCCTATCAGGCCTGGATATAAGTCTGTTGGGCTTTTACACCCGAGCCTAGTTGCTCATCAGGCCAGTGCTTATTCCTGGTTTCTGTAGCGTGAAGCGACTAGGGGTTCAACTCCTCCTGGATGGGACGCTAGTCCATCGCAGGTTACCTTTCCAGTATTTGTTACTGGTACCCATTTATACTGCTGGGTGGACCCAGGCACACTTGTGGTTAAGACCTTGCCCAGGGGTCTTAGCACGGTGGGGGTCTAATGGGGATTCGAACCCATGACCTCCTGATCATGAGCCCAGCACCCTAACCACTGCGCCACCGGCCCCACAACAGGCCTGGATATGCTAAGAAGAAAATTGTGCTGTAGTGTATATGTGATAAAGGCTTCTCAATAAAGAACTGGAATTTGAGTCTAAGGCAGGTCCAGATCCACAAAATCTGAACAGACTGGTTAAACTTCTTCTGGTCTGGTTAACAGTTTCAGTATTATTCAGTATTTTTATTATTCAGTATTTTTATTCTAGCATTATATTAAAGCTTAAGGGGGAAGAGTGATGTAGTGGTTAGCGCTCTAGCCTCATAGCTAAAAAAGTCCAGGGTTTGAGCCCCGTGTTCAGCAAGGGAGTTTCTGTGTGAAATCTGCATGATCTCCCCGTGCTTGCATTGGTTTCCTCTGGGTGCTCCAGTTTCTTCCCACAGTTCAGGCACAGTACAAACTGCCCCTATGTGTGAATGTGAATGGATGTTTGTCCAAGATAACAGGTTCTGCAGGAGGCATGTAAAAACATACATTGCAACAGAAACCACAAATGTGCATCATGGGTGAGGAATAGAAACTGAGTGAGTGAGTGAGTAAAAGTGATATTAAAGCATCATACAATTCATAAAAAAGCACAATATTTCAATTTTATATTTGGTTTTTACTACTTTCTTTGTACTCTGGTACAAAACTGAGATATTGGGTAGTTTTGGATGAATACCAATCTTTCTGTGTTTTTGTTACATGAACAGGAAATTCAGAAAATGCTGATGGGAAACACTGGATGATGGATAGTGTAATACATTTGGATCATTTAGTACAATCTTAAACACAGAGATCAAACCCAAACCTTTTAACACTATTAGAATCTCCTTTTACAATACTGATTGTTTCTGTGAGTAATGCAGATTTTTGGCTCAGTCTTCCCACAGATCATTTCAGTAGCCAAAGCCTGAGTTTTCCTTCACTGAAAGTCTCACTATTATCTTATTGTTATTTCGATCCGATTTGGACAAATCCCCTTGCCAGAATAATACTTACACTTTTGGTCTAATGTTTTATTCCGATTTATTGAAACAGTTCAAGTCCAGTAAAGGGTTAAAGCTGAAAAGGTAGGAGGGATGTCAGATATCACTTTAAAAAAAAGAACAAGATGGAAGGTTTGAAATTATGGAATGGAAGCGCAGTCGTTAGACTTAAATCCCATCAAGCCGGTTTGGGATGAAATGGACACGTGGGTGAAGTCAAAGCAACCAACAAATGCAACACATTTGTGAGAACTTCTGCAACAGTGTTGGGAAGAACTTCCAGAACAATATTTAATTCCCATTGTCGAAAGAATGCCACAAGTGTGTTCAGCTGTAATATCTGCAAATGGTGGCTTCATTGATCAGTCAAAAAAATAAATAAATAAAAAAGATGAAATTGTGTTTGACAGAATAATACCATGACTTCTTCTATACTCTTACTTTTCTTTCCCCCCCCTTTTTTTTAACCTCAAACAATTTTCCGCTTATGCTTTAATATCAAAGCACACTGAGACAAAAAAACCTGTAAATTTCAGTTGAACTGGAAAATATTGTGGTGTTCTTAAACTTTTTACCAGTAGTTTAGATAGTAATATAGTGTACCTTGCTGATAGCATATAGGAAGTTGGTAAGCTTTTAAGTATGCAAAGATATATCAATGTACTGCCAGTTCTGAGGGTTTGTACGGTGGTTGTAGCTGTAATGTATTATAGTGTGTATATTACTGAGTGTATATTGTTGGAGTGTTTATTAATAGTAATATCTAACTCTGTTTAAGTAACTGAAATTTAGCAGTACCTTTTATTAAGCCCTGGTTTCAATATTTTGGTGTTAATACTAAGGTTTGAAAATATTTGCCATTCAGGTTAAACAAAGAAATCCTCTGTCAGTCATTGTTTTCTTTTTTTAATCATTATAAAAATACCTTTTACTCCACTTTGCAGTTGGCATAAATATTTTTCATACAAAACGAACCACATTTAACTTGTGCAGAGCTTGATAATGCAAAAGTTATGCTGTACATCAATCAGTGTAGAACGTGGTTGGTAAATACTGTGCACTTACACCGGGCTTTTCTGGCCATTAAAACCAACATAGCTTTAATAGACCAATTAGGTAAATACCTTATTAGGGGGCTGTCCCTTAGTGGCAGCTTTACAACACTTTTTCCCCAAAATGGCTCAGTGGAATACTGCCCACACATTAAAAAATAAATAAATAAATAAATAAACCCAGAGTGAAGCATGTGTGACATTATCTGTTGAATTCAGGAAGACTGAGATGTTTAGTTCCCATTTCGCTAATAGCACACGGATGGTACGGTTATGTTATCACCCTTTTGTTGCGTTGTGCCGAGCAGCGCAGCCACCATGGAAACCTCAGAAAAAGCATTAACATGCCTGGCTAATATTTCTGTTATTGAGGAAGGTTAAGAGCCCAAGTGCCTAATGCATTACAGTTCCTGAGGTCTACTGCTGTGGCTTGTCTGCCTGGGCATTTAATGCTTTTATGCTCTGTGTAAGACCGAACCGGATGTTGAGCGAGAGCTGAAAGTAGACCATCATGCACAGATGAAACACTGTTTTGCAACATTTGTGTAAAAATATTCAAAAATATTTGCATACAGTACGGAACAAATGTCTGCTACCGAGGAGTATTTCATTCCTGGTGTCACGTCAATTAACATTTTAATGGTGTGCATGCAGGATATTCAGCTACATCTCACAAAAATAGTTTTAACAAACTTTTCAACATTTTAACAGACTTTTTTCCCTCCAGTGGAATAAAAAAATGAAGGATGATGAAATATCTTGATTCTTTTGTTCTAACAAAATTTCCAAAAATGATAAATGATCGAGATTTATCCAAATGGATTTTCAGATATGCAAATCTTTTTTAATTTTGCATATAAAAATGTGTTAATATACTGTAGTACTATTAATCCTCTGTTAACCAAGTCCCTATTTAATTGTGTTAAAATTATTTCACTAGGCAAAAATGTTGGTTTTGGGCCAATATTTGAAACAAAAAAAATAGTAAATAAATAAATAGATTCTAGGTTGTTAACCCTTTCACTTCATGTAGCAGATATGCAACGCTGGTTAATAGATGGATAATACTACTGCTATTAATACCACTACTACAATACCATTACTAATACAACCACTACCATTAATACAACTTCTTCTACTAAGTTACTATCACTACTAATACTATTACTACCACTACTAATACTATTACTACCACTTCTACTACTTCTATTACTACTACTACCACTACACTACTCAAATTCTAATTCAAATTCAAATTTATTTGTCACGTACAAGTTCATACACAGTACAATATGTAGTGAAATGCTTGTTACGACTGTCCTAAAATTTGAAGAATAAATTGTCAACATCAAGAAGAAAAAGAACAACAATAACCATAACTACCCGAAGGACTTTATAGTTAAAGGTCAATATAAATATAAAAATGTAAAATATAAAATAAAATAAAAATATAAAATAAAATATAAAATAAAATATTGAATACAAAAATATATAAAATGAAATATAAATGCAGTGGCATACTGTATCTGTAAAGTGTCAAGTGTCTGTAAAGTGTCGGTGCAGTATACTAATACTATTACTACTACTACTCCATTACTACTCCATTACTACTCTATTACTAGTACTACTACCACTACCATTACTACAAATACTACTACAACTACTTCTATTACTACTACTACTAGTACTTCTATACTACTATCACTATTACTGCTACTCATTGGTGGAGAGTAATGAAATATGTTTATTTGAATGAAGTACATAAATACATTTTTTGAGTATCTGTACTGAGAATTTTTACTTTTATTTCCTACATTTTAACCCAAATATCTGCATTTCCTATTCCTTAAATTTTCTAAAATTGACTTGTTAGGTTAGTTTCAGGGTGGCGTAGTGGTTAGCACGTCCCTTATGGCAAGAAAATCCAGGGTTCCAGTCCTGGGCTTGGAGAGGGTGTTTCTGAGTGGAGTTTGCATATTTTACCTGTGCTCGGGTGGGTTTCCTCCCACTACTTTGGTTTCCTCCCACAGTCCAAAGACATGTACATTAAGCTAATCGGCTGTTTCAAATTGCCCTTCAAATTGAGTGTCAGTGGTTGTGTCTATGAGAGTGTGTAGCCCTGCGGTGGAATGTTGAGCTGTTCACGGTGTACCCTGTCTTTGCCCAGAGATGCTGAGATAGGCTCCAGCCTCAAGTGATCCTAAAGATCATTTCAGCAAATGAGTGAGATAGTTTAGTTTCAATACATTTGAGTGCAATTAAGCCACCAATATTTTTATTTTGCACATAAAAAAAACAAAATAGCAGCAGAAATGATGCAGAATATTTTGGAAATAGATTGTTTTGGCTACGTAAGCAAGTGAAGCCATGCAAGAGAGAGAGAGAGAGAGAGAGAGAGAGAGAGAGTTGTTGGGGCTTTGCACAGAATCAGCCAGTAGAAATGTTCTTCAAAAAGCTGCTTATTACAGAGTCAGAGCGACTTACATTTACACAACCGAGCAGTTAAGGATTAAGGGTCTGGCTCAAGGGCCCAACAGTGGCAGCTTGGTGATATTTTTATTTATTTATTTTTTATTTTGCTGTACTGTATTAATCCCGCAAGGGAAATTATTGCCTCTGGGGCTTGAACTTCCGATCTTCTACTACTACCAACTCTACCACTACAACTACAACTAAAAATAATTATGAAAATTTTATATAAAAATAAGAAATGCCAAACCAGTACAAAATTCTAAATGCACTCTATAACAACTGATGAGGTTCCATCCACCAAAAGCAAATTTTTACCACCCAAATCCCCACTAACCCAAACACACTGTGCATCTGAGACCTGGGAGACCTTCTATGCTTGTGCTGCACTACTATCAGATGTAGGTGGTTTCATAGCCACACTAACATCACCTGTTCACCATCACTAAACCCCCCCATATACTCCCTCATGCAGAGTCCATCCCGAGCCCCAGAGCAAGGTCAGAGCTACTGAGTGTGTAATGAGTGGGAGCCGGCGCAGGAGCCATTATCTTCGCCTACGCCACCGGAGCGGTGCAGTGACCTGGCATTCTAACAAATGGAGGGGAAAACTCCAGCCCCGAGATGTAAACCCCTCCTTTGGCTCCCTTGGCGAATAGTGTGGCTCAGAGGCGCTGACCCGAACGGAACGGGTCCACCCAGATCAGAAATGACAGTGCTGGGGAAAGGAAAGCTGGGGGCTCTGCCGAGCTGAGGAAAGGTGTGTAAAAAAGAAAATCATGATTAGGGAGAATAAATGAGATGTCACGCTGAGCAAAATACGACCAAATAGATTTCAAAAAAGGCTTGCTTTTGACTCATACGCATAGTGGAAAATATGGGATTGCCACGATGGCTGTTTCTCTTTCTTTATGTGTGTGTGTGTGTGTGTGTGTGTGTGTGTGTGTGTGTGTGTGTGTGTGTGTGTGTGTGTGGGTGTGTGTGTGTGT
>JBCNYH010000025.1:29241564-29253545 GCA_039654325.1 Tandanus tandanus
CTCTCTCTGTCTCTCTCTCTCTCTCTCTCTCTCTCTCTCTCTCTCTCTCTCTCTCTCTCTCTCTCTCTCTCTCTCTCGCTGTCTCAAATCAGCCTCACGAAGATACAGCAGAGGGCAGTCTTACTCTAGGATGCCTTCAAATTCACCAAAATCAAATATAATTTTTTAAAACTAATTCTTTAAATACAAATTGAAACATTTTAAATTTAAGAATTAAGATATACTAACCAGTGTGTGTGTGTGTGTGTGTGTGTGTGTGTGTGTGTGTGTGTGTGTGTGTGTGTGTGTGTGTGTAGACTACTAAGAAACAGGGTGGAGAAAGAAACACTCTCTCTAGTATTGATATAGACACTATAATGTAGACACTAAGTTAGTAACTAACTAAATAAATAAACATCCTTAACAAACATCATTATCTGACAATTGAAATTTGTTCATAAATGAGCAAATGACAGGATGGAAACAGGATTACACCTTCATCTTGCATAGCATATCATTCAGTAGCTACTATAGATTATTTTGTAACTACAGTGAACCTAGTAGGAAATTTTTTAAGATATTAAATTGACCTTTGCTCTAACCTTAGTAATTGTGGCTCAGGAAAGTGGTAGTTCAGTGGTTCAGGTTACTGGGCTACTGAACAGCTAAGGTTGTAGAACCAGCAACATTAAAATATTATTGTCGGGTTCTTCAGCAAGATCCCTCACCCTCAGCTGCTTAGCTGTGTCCTGTTTTGTCATTTGGGATAAAAGCATGAGTAAATATACATGTAAAAAAGTCAAATATTGTTGCTGGCTTGTAGAGTATGTTAGTCCTGGTGCTCAGTAGAAACTTGTCGACTTTCATCATCATTATTGTCTCTGGCAATACATAGTATGGACCTTTTCCCAGTCGTTGATTTTTTATATATTTTTTTAAATCACCTGAGTTTTCCCCCAAAGTATATCAGTATTAACACCACCATAACTAAGAGAAAGAACGTGTTTAGGGTGATGGCTTCTCTACCACCTAACAAATACTGTTTGTGCTGCAAAGCTTTGAGGGTACTCAGTCCTGATTAGTTTTGGTTCTGTCTGGACTTTCTAACACATATTTTATCATAGGACCCACCATAAACCCAGATATTTTGCAATACATACACAATTAAAAACATGTTATTAATATTAAAATCCAACATTTTTTTCGTTTTTTTTTTAAAGAACCAGGTCAAAAATGGCGATTTACAGAGTCTCATTCAGACAGTTAGAAACACATTTAAAGTACATCATGGCAGGATGGCAGGAAGATCTACCTGTTTACAACACCTTAGGAGAGTGCATGATCTCAACGGACTGACGCTGTTTCATTGGGTGGATTTGAGCCAGCTTATCTACCCCTTTCCCCTCCTAAAAGGAGCCTGGGGAGCAATATGCCAGCTTGTCACTTCAAACCTGTGTCAGAAATACGCATTTACTGTTTGTTATCATCTCTACATAGATAGAGTAATCGGTGCTGCCATGGTGCCGGTCTAAATATTTTACAGCAGTGTGAGCAAACGATTCCCGATTGCCCTTGTGTGAGAAAGTGAGCTTTGATTTGACATAAAATTTTACTTTTTGATAATCATGTATTTGAAGTTGTATAAACGTGTTTAGTTTACAGTGAAGTTTATAATCTTAGGTTTTTATGAACTTTAATACCATGCTTAGGACAACATTACCAACATTATTATTATTATTATTATTATCATATAAACATATAGGTGAACTTATATGCATTTACATTCATTTCTCTGCAATGAGAGTTTATTGTGCTTTTAAAGGATAGCACATTGTGCAGATTGACCTTCATCATACAACATACATAGACAATGCAGTTGCACAGTCAGAGAGGACCCTGCGATAGATACAACAGAGGGATGCAATCAGTCTGACATTGTCCAGTTAGGTGTTTTTTTTTTCTTCCATAGAAAATGCTAGCTGGAACACCTTTTGTGCTGATATGAAGAAAAAAGGTATTATGTGACAAACACTGTAACAACATCAATGCTCTTATCACTCCTAGCTAGTTTTGGCTAACTACCTAGCCTAGCAATAATTAATCTGAAATAATGCTAAATAATGATTTATAGAAATGTACAACATCACGAGGAGTAATGGTGCAAGTTTCAAAAATAGCACTGAAAATAGGAAAATAAATTAATTTCATTTTTCAAACTGCTTTAACCTTTATTAAGGTCATAGGGAGGCTGGAGCCCATCCCAGCCGACTCCAGGTGAAGGTGGGGCACATCCTGAATGAGCCAGACCATCGCGGGGCCAACACACTCACACATACACACACAAAATTATTCACACTCACATTCACACCTAGGGGCAATCAAGAATATATAATTAGCCTAATGTACATGTCTTTAGACTGTGGGAGAAAACCAGACCACCCAGAGAGAACCCGCACAAGCATGGGGAGAACGCCCAAACTCTGCTCAGAAACACCATCGAAAGGCGTTTATCAGAATTGTATAAGAATAATATATAATGCTGTAAATCCATATTTATCAATAAATCAATGTTCCCACCAACTTGCCGTCTGATTGGCCATGAGATAAAACATGTGCTGGCACGTATTGCCAGCTGTAAAAACCCTTGATTATCTCTGAGGTAAATATTCAGAAATGTACCACACTGGAGGTGCTGTCACAAAATGTAATAGAACTAGTCTGTTTGGCTATAAGAACTCTTTACTCGTCAAATATTTTATACATTCAATTCAATTCAATGTGTAACTTATCCCACTGCCATCAAAATTTGGTTTCTCTACACAGCACAACTTGTTTCTCTGGTGCACGTTTCAAGGCCTATCGAAAAAAAGGCTGCGGTTTTGCAAAACAGAAGTAATAGAAAGAAGAATGAAAAAAAAAACCCCTAATATTGTTGCATATTTTTTGTATTTTTGCCAAACGCAATAAAGTCTAGCCAAAATATCTGTGTCCCTAAGGCTGGATGTAATTTGCTCACTCTTGATCCAATTACATTTGTGTCTTTGAAATAAAAGAAAAATACTGCAATTTGCTCATATTTCTGTATACATGAATCTTGGCACTCTTCAAAGCACACGACAAAATACCATCGGATGAAGATCAGGTGCCTCAAAATAAAATAAAGCCATTTTTATACAATGAAGTAATTTTGGGACCAAGGCCTTGAGACTGATAATCAGGACAATTACTTGCATGGAGCATACAGAGGAAAAGAATATTGTTTCAGGCTCATCTTTTCTTGACTATTCAAGGCTCATAGAGGTTCGAAGGCAAACACACACACACACAAACACACACATGTCGTTGTCCAAGTCAGGTCTGCACTCGATGTAATTATGTTTGATGCATTTGAAGGTGGATGTCTGACAGCTGTCTTCCCAGCCTGTCTTTGATCGTCACTGATGGCAGGGTTTGGGCCTGGCGATGCTTTTTCTCTCTGAAATGTGTGAGATAAAGAAAGCTCCTGTGCTTTTTCCTTTGATATATATCCTTTGACCAAGGCGGTGAGATTCTGTTTACTAATTAGTGTGATTATTCGTACTAGCTCACAGTCAGCATGTTGCTTTGCATAAACTAATTTTGAAACAAGATTAGTGGATTAGCACTACACTACTTGAGTGTGAAACAATTTATCTACTCAAAGACCGGAAGCACAAAAATAAATAAAGAAATACTCCAGCCAGAAACACATTACATTCAGTATGTTTTTACTGGAATATTTGGGACGTGTTTAGGAATTCTGGTGCCAATTTCCTTGGTGTTGTGCCTGCTTTGCTGACATCACAGGTTAGCAATGCTAGCAAAGTTACAATGGTGTTGAATTTGAGAAAGCGTGACAATCTCCGACATAAATCGTGCTTTTTAAAATGTATTTTAGCTCCTAAAAGATAAAGGGCATGAGCTTCTTTTCTCTCTGATGGTTTTCCAGCAACGTTCAATAAAATAAAACCTGTCAAAATTCCAGTGTAGAGGTTGCAGAAACCACAAACGCTAAACTCTAAGGTCCAGAATGCAATGCAGCAGGATTTACAAGATGACAAGTGCAATGCTGTGGATGGTGGTATCACATAAGTACTGAATCAAAGACAAAAGCTTTGCTGCATCAGTCTATTTGGTAATAATTTTTAATTTAAAAATAAATCTTGAGGGCATGCGATGGCCTGGCGAGCTGTCCAGGGTGTACCCCGCCCTCGCCCAGAGTCGACTGAGATGGGCACCAGCCTCCCCGCAACCCTAATTAGGATTAAGCGGCTTAGAAAATGAATGAATGGATGAACGTGTGTGAATGTGTCTATGTTCAGCTATAGTATGTGTATAGTCGCAACATGGGGGCTTTATTCAGGGTCATCCAATTTCTATAGTATTTCATCACTCAAAAAAAGTGAAACTGATGAAGAAATCTACTGAAATATTGTGAATAGTTGGATCTCCTGAAAAGTGCATTCTTATAAGACGTAGTTCTGTTAATATTTATGGCACATACATGATTTAATTACAGTTTCATTGGGATAAAACTTTTTATTATATTGCCTGATTTGATTAGTATAAGGAAAATCCAAAAGCTACAATAGTTTTTTAGTACTATTGGACATTTGGTACCATACAAAGTCAGATGTAAGTAAATGCCTGCTGCAGCCTACAATTTAATAAGCACTAAACACCAATTTATTGTACAGTACACCCAACTGATCCCTTGAATAATGAGCCCTTATTTCAGCTTTATTAAAATAAAAAAAAATTAAAAAAAGAACACTGTGCACATTACCTACTGTACCACCACACATGTTACTAAGTGTCAGTAACACATACGCCGCTGTCTGGAAGTCACCCATTGAAAGAAATAAATGAAAGGCCATTTGAGCAAAGCATCAATGCATTCAGGAGGAAAATGAGATTTATTAGTAGATGACTGTTTCAGTCATTAACTGAGAGCAACCCCAACAGGAGTCTATCCTGCATCCCTAGCCACTGAATTTTCAATTACGCTCTTCAACTGCAGCTAATTAGGCTTACATTAATCAATACCACTATCAATAGTATGATGAGGTCTTTTATCCTGGCACAGGATTTATTTGAGGGGCGAATTTTAAGACCTGCTGGGGTATTTGACTCCAGCGCAAAGGGTCATCAGAAGGGTCAGACAAGCAGAAAATAGTTCATCTGCACTGAAAGAGTGATAGACTCACAGCTTATCACTTGGCTATGAATGAAAAGCTCCTTACGGATGTAGCATGAGTGGTTGAAATGCTTCTATTATATCGCTATGCAGTATTAGGTCATGTTACACTCAAAGAATGCTTGAAGATTGAGAATAAAATGTATTCCATTTAAAAAAGGTCAATGATTAACAAGGGCGGTACAGTGGCCTAGTGCTTAGCACATCCGCCTCACAGCAAGAAGGTCCTGGGTTCGATTCCTGGGCTCAAGTGTTTCTGTGTGGAGTTTGCATGTTCTCCCTGTGCTTGCCTGGGTTTTCACCGGGTACAGTGGTTTCCTCCTACATTACTAACATTACTACGTTAGGCTAACTGGCTGTTCCAAATTGACCCTAGGTGTGAGTGTGAGTGGAAATGGCTGAGTGTTGCCCTGCGATGGTCTGGCGAGCTGGTTAGGGTGTGCCTTCACCCAGTGTCAGCTGAGTTGGTTGCTATCTCAAACTAAACCCCTTCGTTTTGATCCCTCTGTGTGTGTGTGTGTGCGTGCATGTGTGTGGGGATTCAAAACCCTTATGAAGTGTCAAAACCCTT
Organism: Tandanus tandanus; assembly: GCA_039654325.1. NCBI lineage: Eukaryota > Metazoa > Chordata > Actinopteri > Siluriformes > Plotosidae > Tandanus > Tandanus tandanus. The sequence goes on from JBCNYH010000025.1 coordinate 29,247,330, forward strand.
ATGAAGTGTTACAGACTGTAGTGCAACCCATAGGTACTAATAAAATGGGTGCATATAGAGTTGTATTGTGGATGCTTCACATAATCTAAACCTCAAAATACACACATTTAAGACCATGATGTTGTTGTTTAACAAAGGAAAACATATAACTGTTGATACTGTGAAGCTCTAAGGCTAGTATCTCACGAATGCTGATGAGCATATCGAATTCTGGATTTCGTCAGGGTTTGTAAAAGGCTGCAAAACATTTCGCAAACAGTTTTTAGGGTCGCAAACAGTTTTTCCATTTGAACATGTTTAAAATGGATTTGTGTGAATTTATTTATCTGCAAAACAGTTGTAAACTTTGCAAACGATTGTAGCACAGGTTGTGAAAGTTCTTTTTGGTTCGCCAAATAGTGAACACAATGCTGAGGAAGGGTTGCTCACCTGTTTTACAGTGTTGGGTGCATCAGTGGGGTAAAGGTGGACCGAATCTTTATCCCAAATGTAAGTGGGGCCAGAATGGTGATGAAATGGTTAGCACGTCCGTCTCACAACAAGAAGGTCCTGGGTTTGAGTCCAGGGCCTGGTGATGGCATATCTGTTTGCATGTTGTTGCGTGGGATCCTCTGGGTACTCTGGTTTCCTCCTGCAGTCCATCGACATGCACATTAGGCTATCTGGCTGTTTCAAATTGCCCCTAGGTGTGAGCATGACCCTACTAGGAATAAGCGCTTTGGAAAATTAATGAATCAATAAATGAGCATTAGAGAGAGAGAAAAAGATAGATTGGAGAAGTTTGCATACTTTAGCATAAGTGTTTACATACCATAACATTAAAAGTAACAGTAAACAGATAAAATGTACATTTCATTCTTTGATAAAGTCATTTTTATTGCTGTGGTAAAAGAGGAATGATACACTTTAGAATGTGCTGCTATTGGAAATTAAAGGGCACCTGTGGTGAATTATTGTTACTAGCTATTTAAAACATCAGCGGTTCCTTCCGGCAACATCAGTCCTTGCCCGATTTTAAAGTGCGGGCAAGTGTTACAACTTTAGGTGTGCTCAGAGACATGTTACCTTACTGATTGTCTGTTCAAGCCTGGTAGTGATGCAAATTTGTTGGATTGACTTGGGCTGCGTCTCTGACCCTGTGCAGTATAACATATAGACCAGGGAGCCAGACAGTTGCAATGAAATCGGCTGGCTGCTTCGTGGAGTGGCTGGCTAGCTGCTTAGCCGGTCATATAGAAGACATAACTGGCTATGAAAAAACACGGCTGGCTATTAGTGGCTAAACTTAAAAACATGCAAAGGATATATAATTTGGCTAATAATAATACACAATTACACAAATACAACAATACACACTATTGTACATACTCTAAATAATGTAAAAAAAAAAAAAAAAAAATCCTGTAACGAATTTATGTAATCATGGCATTTATTAAGACATTAATTTGTCTGGAATACCAATCTTATATCAAATAACCATTTATAGATTTGTTTAAGTTTTTTTAAACAACAGTTTCAATGTCAAGGGCCAGTGGCAGCCCAGTGGTAGGGTGCTGGATTATTGATCCCAAGGTCTGGGATTCAAGCCCCACTGTCACCAGATTGTCACTGCTGTCCCCCCCAGTGCAGCTAACTGGGTTATCAAAGGCCGGCCATGTTTCTCACTATCTGTGGTGAGAGGCATGTAAAAGAACCATTGCTGACTTTCATAGAGAGTAGGCTGCATTGTGTGTTTCAGCCCTGGGATGGCCTGGCGAGCTGTCCAGGGTGTACTCTGCCCTCGCCCAGAGTCGGCTGAGATGGGCGCCAGCCTCCCCGCGACCCTAATTAGGATTATGCGGTTCAGACAATGAATGAATGCGGCTATAAGAGACAGCGCACAGCCCACAGCGCACTAATAATACATTATCGGCCAGTGCTGAGCTGCACAAACAAGCGCAGAGATCGCTGAAAACATTTATTTTTGTTTCTAAACCAGCTGACGACAGGAAAGCCGAGTTGGCAAAACGTTAGCTGCATAAGCCATTTTGGATTTACCGTCACATCATCTCTGGCAGCATTCACGTCCTCAGAGCCACTAGAATGTAACATCTCACTGTCTCCACAAGAGATGTCAACCCCGCCCAACGTGTTGACGTCACTTCCGGGGAAAGACTGCTAACCCCTGTAGTTCAGCACACCGCTAGTAATCCATAGGATAAAATTTCCAGCTTTGAGCTTTTTATGGTCATACATGTTAAAATAACCGTCTGTAACCGTCACTTAAACGTGTTACATACCCACAAATTATGCTGTAAGGATAACAGTATGATTTCACTTTAATACATTTTTGAGTGTCATCACACCACCCTCTCATATTTATTTTCTGCAAAGCTGTCAGTTATGTACAGTAGATTGCAGATTTTTATTTATTTATTTTTTTTGTTTGTTTTACCAGAAATACCAAGAGTTTAGTGCTTTAATTGTGTCTCCTCCAAAACTATTTTATTGTTTCATATTTATTTAAATATCAGCATACACTGACATGCAACTGCTAACCCAGACTGAGCCTTACTATTCCAAGAAACCCAGACTCAAGCTGATACAGCTGTCTGCATCCAATCTTTACCACGTTCGATATCTTTGGGCTAGCCGATACCAACTATTCCCAGCGGCCATGAAGACACAGACACAGTTTTGGCGGCCCTGTCAGCAGAGCTTTAACTTCCTCCAGCTCAAACGGAGATCTCCTGCAGGTAGAGCTTTCACAGCCACTGTATGACGGATAGCACCTCGTCTCTCTGCTGGAGTCAGGAATCCTGCTCCTGTCTCTCGGGGGAGGCTGAAAACTTGCCATTCACAGCACTGTAACCAGATCGGCGCTAAAAAGCTAACAGTCTGGACTCGGAAGGCGTCTGTGGTCAGGCTCTCCCTCCTCTCTTATCTCAGTTTCCTCCAGCAGGGCAAACAGGGAAGAGCTGCCTTCATTTAAAATGAGACAAATGAACAGTCATGAGATACAGAGAGCATTCTGTACAGGATTTTATGCTAAAGAAAAGTGGTTTTTTTTTTTTTTTTCCTCCCGTTGTTATTGTGGTTGCAGTTAAACACAGTAACAGTTAAATACAATTATTACTAATACATTTATGTGTTTACAATCTCTGAAATAAAGGTAGCAAACTGTACTATTTGTAGTTGCTGGGTTGTTTCGGTCAATGGTATTTTTACCTCTGTTTTACTTCTGTATAACTTCTATTTTAGTTTTATATTTTATTTCTTTTATTCATTCATTCATTTTCTAAGCCGCTTAATCCTAATTAGGATCGCGGTGGTGCTGGATCCCATCTCAGCCGACTCTGGGCGAGGACGGGGTACACCCTGAACAGCTCGCCAGGCCATTGCAGGGCCAACACACAGACACCAATTAACACTCACTTTCGCACCCAGGGGCAATTTAGAACAGCCCATTAACCTACTGTGCATGTTTTTGGACTGTCGGAGGAAACCGGAGTACTCGGAGAAAACCCACGGGGAAAACATGCAAACTCCACAAAGAAATGCCCAGGAATCAAACCCAGGCCTTCGTACTGTGAGGTGGACATGCTAACCACTGCGCCACCATGCCGCCCTCTTTTATTAACTCCGCCAAGGAGGTTATGTTTTCACCGGTGTTGCTTTGTTCGTGTTTGTTTGTTTGTCTGTCTGTTAGCAACATTACTCAAAAAGTTATTCACGGATTTTGATGAAATTTTCAGCATGAGTCAGAAATGATACAAGGAACAATTGATTACATTTTGGCAGGTATCCAGATTATTGTCTGGATGCAGGGAATTTTTAAAGATTTTTTTTAGCACGGACGTTTTATCTAAATGTTACCTTATGTGCAATATTTGTTTCCTATGTGCAATATTGAGGGGTCTCTGAGTCCAAGAATCTCATTGCTGCTAATGATGTTCCATTTTTACCTGTATATGACAATAAAACTTGAAACTTTTATGTGGAATAAAAGCTTTTATCTGCCAGTAGGCATAAAATATACCTTTTAATTAGCTTTTAGGGAAAGAAATGTACAGTTTGGTTCCTTTGTTTTCCAATGTCCTAATTATTTAAAGCTAAAATTATTACTTTGACACTTCAACTCAACACAAAACTTCATACACTGTATATTCTTATAACGTAGACACATAATGGCTGATGTGTAGCCTACATCTGCACTTGAGTCATAATATAGCAGCCGGGTCAGTTTAGGTGAAGTTGTAAGGTAAGCAATTACAGATTTCACTTTAAATTTCAGATTTCTTATATAAGAATATCTCATTTCTTATAGCAGTGGTTTATGTCCATATTGATGGGGCATAATGAAATTAATGATAACATATCCTCAAACAGGCGACATGGTGGCGCACAGGTTAGCACGTCCGCCTCACAGCAAGAAGGCCTGGGTTTGACTCCCAGGCTCGGGCATGTCTGTGTGGAGTTTGTATGTTCTCCCCGTGCTTGCATGGGTTTCCTCCGGGTACTCTGGTTTCCTCCCACAGTCCAAAAACATGCACAGTAGGCTAATTGTCTGTTTCAAATCTTCCCTAGCTGTGAGTGTGAGTGTAAATGGTAGTGTGTGTGCGTTGGCCCTGCGATGGCATGGCGAGCTGTCGAGGGTGTACCCGGCCCACGCCCAGAGTCAGCTGTGATGGGCGCCACCCTCCCCACAACCCTAATTACGATTAAGCAGCTTAGAAAATGAATGAATGAATGAAAATCCCCAAACAAAAGTAAAGTAAGAGGCTAATCACACTTGAATTTGCTATGTAGTGATTTTTAAAGTCATTGCATCAGGAAGCTGAGAATCAACAACATATATTCATTCAGTATGAAGTCAAGTGGGTTGCTTTGATTGCTTTTAAATCTCAAAACCCACGCAAGGTCACCAAAGTGCATGCACATTTCTGATGTTATGGGCACTGTCCACTCCATAACTTCCCTTTCATCTCTCAGTATTTGCAATATATTTACTTCCACCAAGGAGGTCATGTTTTTGGTTAGGTTTGCATGTTTGTGAGCAGGAAAAACTCAAAAGATAGGATGAGTGGTATTCTATCAGGCCCAGTAGGGGGTGCTGTGTATATGTTTTATTGTTTTGTTTTTTGACTGAGTGGAGGTTTGCACTCTCTGAGTGCTTTTGTTTACAAAAGAAATGGTTCTGCACATCATCGACACACTGTCTGCACTTACACTTTGCTTTTGCTTGTAAAAATATATTACGAACAATTCCGTATTAGGATTACTTGCTATTAAATATGCAATATGTCTTAAATTTTCATTACTCCTTAAAGCTGTACACACATTTTATGTAAAAATAGAAGTGTTTAGGTTATATGTATGTATTTAACAAACAACCTTTAAGTAATATTGTATACTAAGTGAGTAAGCACCGGAATTATATATAAGCCTTAATAGTTTAACACTCTAACACCATTTATTGAGCTCTTAAGGATTAATGTATGTCATAGCAATGTCATTGGGATGAAGCAGATAATGTACATAGGCCATTCTCCATTTATAGAGCAGCTCAGTCGGATCAACAATGTCTGTATGCCTTTCATATATTAACTTTTTTTTTTTCCGGTGGTGAAGAGACCTGATTCTTTGGAAAGCCTGTAGGAAAGAAGATGACTCTCTTAGCACAAGGCATAGCCCAGATTCACAACAATGTATTGATGTTTGCCCCTTGCATTCTCCTAGTGAGTATATGGTTTCAGCTGCTTCCAAGGTTGGCGCCAAGCTCTGTCTTCTTTGGACCACAAACCAGAATTAATTGCAAATCAATCGAACAAAGTACAACTGATCAGTAAACCAATTAGTAATTTTAGCAGGTCACCCTGGTTTGGCTTACTTAATTCATTTTCTTTGTTTTTGATAAGTGTTACCATATATTGTTATATTTACCCTTTTTCCATATTAGAGATTTTTCCACATTTTCCATATTCATCATATTTACATTTAGGAATGATTTGTGTATCTCATTGACAAAATTTTAAACTATTTTAATATTTTATATAAATGTATCATTTACATTGAAAAACACTGCAGTCTAATTAAATATAGATCAAAATCTTATAGCTGAATTAAGGTAAAATACTAAAGATAAATATTTAGGAAATATGTGTCGATAGATAGATAGATAGATAGATAGATAGATAGATAGATAGATAGATAGATAGATAGATAGATAGATAGATA
>JBCNYH010000025.1:29262144-29278532 GCA_039654325.1 Tandanus tandanus
TTTCTATTCATGTATAATTAAATTTTGCATTATGTAATGCACCTAACAAGTTACTATAAAACTTCCTGTTATCAGTGATGGCATATAAGCTAAAAAACGATCTTTTCCAGCCTTTATTCATTGCTATTTTTTGGAGTTAATAAGACAATTTATTGATTTATTCATTTTCTAAGCTGCTTAATCCTAATTGGGATTGGGTTGCAATTGGGTTGCAGGGAGGCTGGTGCCCATCTCAGATGACTCTGCATGAAGAAGGGGTACATCCTAAACAACTCGCCTAAGCAGAGACAACAAACTCCACACAGAAACACCCCGAGCCGGGGAATCAAACCCAGGATCTTCTTGCTGCGAGGCGAACGTGATAACCACTGCTCCACTGTGCCGCCAAGACTAGAACATCAACATCGCATCACATTACAGGCTGCTACTGGAGATTCCTTCCATTTTTATATAAAACACAAAACGCCACCATATCACTAATAAAGTAATAATTTTTCGTCCAGACATTCCAGCATTCTTCAGCGTGTGCCACATATGCGATATTTTAAGATTGTAAGATTTTAAATCTCATCTATAAATATGTTTTAAGTTGCGAGATTAAACAAATTTGATGGATTTTTTAATGGAGATTTTATGGATTGTGACGTAATAATGTTGATGTAATATAAAGAACCCTAAATGTTTTGCATAGGAATACGTTTCAAAACATTCTCTTATAAACTTTTTCAGATATGATTTTTGCTAATGGAAAGAAACTAGTGTACCTCTAAGTTAAAATAAATGTGCTGGTATCATTTGAGGCAAATTGTATGTGTAATGAATAGCGTTTTTATCGCCAAGTCGTACAACGTGAATTATTCATTGTGTTTTTATTTCATTGTTATTTCCTTAATAAATACAAGTATTCACTGCAGTTCCACGCATCCTTGGCAAGCAGCCTCAGAGTTTCAGCAGCATGTTGAAATTTACAGTTGATCTTCAAACTGGAAAAAAAAAATCATCCATTATTATAGCTTAGGACAAACCTCTTCACACTCAAGTTTTGGCACATCCAAGTTTCAAGATATATTATTGACCATCAAGACGTCAGCTCCATCACTTGGTATTAATGATGATCCTTTGACCCCTGGAGAAAGACCATATGGTTTGCCTCAGTTTCAATCCACCGTTGCTTCGACTACTAAACCTACACCATCACCTTATCAACATTCCAACACACTAAATCACAAAAAAAAACAAAAAAAAAACCTGCTGGAATATGTGTATTGGTTTTGTGTTAATTTTGGGAAGTGTATAAAAGAAATTAAACATTATGACAGAAATATACACAACACAAATTCCAAACATCTTAACTAACTAGTCTGGGAGACTTTGCAACGCAAGTATTGGAGTTCAAACCACCATGCAACGTTCATTCATTCATTCCAATGACATGTTTATATTAAAACACTCATTCTTATACTTTCTGTAGTGAGAACTTACACGTGGACTTGAATATTGGCAGACACTCAACATAAACAGTTTCAGATAGTATAATCATTAATGCCTTGATGCATGCTCAATAATTATTGATGTGGTGGCAATGTGTTATTATCTCCACCAAGGAAGTTTTACCCGCGGGTTTGGGAATTTGTTTGCAGGATTACACAAAAAGTTATGTGCAGATTTTCATGAAATTTCTACCAAAGGTGGAGCTTTGCACAAAGAAGACTCCATTCAATTTTTTAGATGATCCAGTGATGACTGGAGATGACTGTTAGTTAGGACGACTTTTGACATTTTGGTTCATTTGGGGGATTGTTGGGCTTGGCAGAGGTTTGCGCTTTTTGAGTGCTCTTGTTTACTTAGCATTTTCGAAGGAGTCTCCAGTGTACCTTTATCTTATCTCAGTATCTTGTTCATGTTAAAAAGAGGGCGGGGAAGAGAAGCTAGTGAAGGAACAATTCAACATAACTGATTACAGGAACTTGATTCATTGGTGTTACACTACACTGAATGTAACTGAAAATGGATTAAAAATTAGGTGTTGCTCTTGAATTAAATTAGAAAAATAGTATTAATAGATTGTTTGAAACTAAAATTAGTATCTAAGGTGATAGTTTATCTGTAGTGTTAGGCTGACAAGTTTGTTAATACACATTTCTCTTAAGCCTATGTGTAATATGTAAGGACTGCAAACTTCGCACGTCATTCGAATTGTTTTTAAATTTGCATTACTCAAATTTTACTGGGTCTCTCTCTCTCTCTCTCTCTCTCTCACTTTTAATGATGTTTTGTCATCGTGCTACAATATGGCCTAATATCTTTCCACAAAATGCCCTTAATTCAGCCATTTGTTCTTTATAATGGACACTAATGGATCCAAATCTTGCCACAGAACTCATGGCAGTGGGCAGAAGAGAGAAAAATAGAGGGACAACAAGGGAGTGGATGAATGAACAGCAGGAGACTGTGAGTCATATGATAATGATCAGCTTGAAAACCAGCTAAACTCCCAAAATTGCCAATGTCACTAATGATGAATGAATGTTATGGCCATTATCCAGTATGTAGGAGCTGTGTTTCATGGTACTGAGTAAAGGTTAAAGGAAAAGTCTAACCAACTCTCACACACACTCATTAGCTTTAATTTTATTAGTCACATTTATTTTTTTAAAACCTTGCTCCTTTACACCAGGACTCCCAGAATTCTTTAAACAGACGGCGCTCAGCTGTCCGTTGCGCAATATTTAAATGCTTCCTGTTAATAAGGTCTGAAGCCTGATCAGGTTTTTTACTCAAGTATTACTGACACACAGACTGGCTCAGCAGGAATTAGTGTACGTTATTGCCACATGATTTCTGAAACAACACAACGCTATGGTGTTGCAGCTTAAGCATCAATTCTACATCAAGCAAATGATTATGACACACACCAGAGGGCTATCTTTTGCATTTTTATTTTTTCTAAAGCATTTTTTTTAAACACACAAGTGTTTTTAGTTTTAAAGAGAGAGAGAGAGAGAGGGAGAGAGAGAGAGAGGGAGAGAGAGAGAGAGAGAGAGAGAGAGAGAGAGAGAGGACTTGGTTTTGCATACACAAAGCATTACCGAACGAAACAATAAACTCCCCAAGTTAAACAGGGAACTTGAAAAAGCTTTGCAAATGTTTGAAATAGTTTCGGTCCCTTGCGCTGTGTGAAGCGGCTCCTCTTTCCAGTTTAAATGTTTGGATGTGCCGGGTGCCGGGGCCATCTGCACAGACTGGGAGGTACTTGTGTAACAAGCAGGAGTGAAGAACGCTCAAATCAACAGAGCTGAAAATTCTTTTGGTGTGCTGAATTCAACATATTTGGGGGAAAATGATGACGATGAAGTATTCTATTACGGATTTGTGATGTTCAAAATTTGAGCAGACTTTTTATAAAAAGGAAAACTTTTTAAACACCCTGAAAGATATGTGTTTGTGTTTATATGTATTTATATTATATGTAATTATATTCGATTCTTGTGGGAATTTGTTAGCTTGTGCTACATTCCTTTTATTAACTGTGACGAGTTAGTGGATATGTGATGAATTTACGTTTAAAGGGGGACAACACCAGCAAAAGTTTGGCTGTTACTTCCTAAAAACAAATGAGTCAGAGCTACTTTCTCATTTATAAAATTTAAAAACAATGATTGAAAAATTAAACACAGAAGTAGTGGACACAGCAAATGCTACACTCAAAGCTACAGAAAGCAACAGAGGTTTATGACTAGTTGAACCCCTTTCACATACGCCGCACAACATGTGTGGGCAAATTCCTAGGACAGTTGTGGACAGGACAGGACGGAAAAACTGCTTTTCGGCGCTAGTCATGGAGTCTTAAACGTTTTTTTTTTTGTTTGTTTGTTTGTTTTTTCATTCTTATAGTTACTTCTCGACATCAGGTCTATTTCTTCGGATCCTACATGTTTATTACGACATTTACGTTTACAGCATTTGGCAGACGCTCTTATCCAGAGCGACTTACAATTATCATTGTTATACAACTGAGCAATTAAGGGTCAAGGGCCTTGCTCAAGGGCCCAACGCTGGTGATAGTGAGGATTGAGGATTCAGTAACCCATCGCCTTAACCACTAAGTCACCACTGCCCTACACCCTGCCCTTACGACAGAAGAATGCGTATTTCGTACGCTTCTTGCATCATCCAATATGTACGGTTTTCTTACAATAGTCCTATGATTGCTCTACGATAAACCCACGGAACTTCCTTATTACCCCTGGGATTCATACAACATTTTTATTAGAGTTAGTTTAAGTCATACGTACGTCTTGTAGTGTATGTACGTCAGTTGTATGTCAACCGAGTGTAACAGGAATATATATATATATATATATTTTTGGATTTTTCCCCCATTTTTCTCCCTAATTTAGTCGTTTCCAATTCCCACCCATCAACTTTTGCCTTCCCTATCACACGACCACCACCGACCAGGGAGGGACGTAAGCAAGCACATGCCCCCTCCGTGACATGCGATGCTACCACCCGCCTCTTTTCGAACTTTTTTCGAACTATTTGGGGGCAACCTAACACACTCGGAGGGAAAACGCTATCCGCCCCCTCGTACGAATGAGCTCACAGACGCTCATGATTGGCTGGTGATCACTGTGAGTGACAGGGAAGTGAGCGTATGCCATCCCTTCCTCCCGTGAGAGCTCGGCCAATTAGCTCCCATGGACTCCCGGTCATGGATGGCTATGGCATCAACCCGGATTCGTACTTGCGATCTCCGGGTTGATAGTCGTGCACCTTGTCGATGCGCCACTCAGGAGCCCTAAAAGTATTCTTTAACATTGTGAGATAGGATGATTTTTTTTTAATGGAAGTGTCATATTACAGCAGGCCCAGCAGAGGGTGCTGTGTACTTTGTTTTTTTTCAGCTTGGCATAGGTTTGCACTCCCTGAGTGCTCTTGTTTGTTTGTTTGCATGTTGGTTAACAACTTTACGCAAAATGTTCTGAATGGATTCAATTTCGTTCATTTATTTTTGGGGAATGTACCAAGTACCCCTCCAATAGATTTTAGAGATGATCTGGATAAAATCCTGCTCCCAGGAATTTTTTAAAAGATTTTTTCACACCGTGTTAGAGTTTGGTAGTGTACAGCAGGCCTGGTTTTGTTTTGGTTTTTTTTGCTTGGCAGTGGGTTGAACTCTCGGAGTGCTTCTATTTTTTATGTTTAGATTGATTTCCATGTTGTTATCTGGCTGGCTGGAAGGAAGAAGCCAGGTTGCCTCCACTCCCCATGTTCTTGACAATAACTTCATAAGAAGAGTAATGGTGCCTTTTTAAAGTAAACGAGTTGCTTGTTCCCCTTTTGTCTGTACTGGTTTCCAAACTCTCACCTCTAGACTTTCTGGCACTTGCTCACTTGCTTTATCTCACATCCCATCCAAGGGTTCCACCTTGGGCAGGGTTCTTTATTTTTTATTTTTTTTTTATCATAAATACACCAATGAATGCAAGCACTATGACAACAACCCCATGTTTGGTTTTCTTTCTTTTATCTAACACGTTGCAAATGGAGTTAATGATAAATGATTATAATAATGCTAATGCTTATAGAAATAGAAAACTGACACTAAAATGATATGAAGTGATCTTTCTGCAAAGATGAAGAATTTTACTTGATATAAATTGACAAGACGTTTAGAAATCAGTAGGTTCCAGTCTAGAATAAATAATAGTTTAATAATCTCAGTTCTGTTGTCTTTTATTTGTCAAATGGGAAATGCTGCATCATATATTCAACGACTATATTCAAGATAATTTACCTTTATAGCATAAAAAACATGGAAGGTATATGGCTAATATGGAGCTAGAGATGAAGTTACATACACCTACTCATTTGTCAGCCCCGCCCCCTCACCATATACTAATATCCAGTGTGTCACAGAGGCTGTATATTACCTAATTTCCAAATGTATTCACACCTTCTTATATGATAGACTAGAATAACATTAATGTTATTATCACACTGGTGATGGTAAAACAGTTTAGATAAGAAAAGTGAGAAGCAAAACAGGCTGTTATGTCATTGAATCATGTGGAGATGGGCAGTGCTATGTATAATACTGCAGCCAGCCAGCAGGGGTGCTAGACCTGTGGCTCCTCCACTGTTTAGAAACGTCGTGCTGTCCGAGTTTTCTACAGTCATCGGTTCAACAATTTCTGTCTAGTTTCTATTAGGGACATGAAAAAACAAAAGATTTGTACAGAACGTATACAGTATTTTGGAAGGAAAATTTTTTGACTGTTCAGTGTTAAATAAAGGAGTGCATGTTTTTCCTGGCAGATCTGCTCAGTCTTTTAAACATAAGACTTTAATTTTGATATGAGAAAATCAGATGGGTTCAGCGACTTGTTGGACCTGTTATTTATAGCCGATGTAGAGCCTGCGGTACTCTGTGTACTGACAAATTTAAAGTTTGGATTAAAAACATTTGAAAGCCTCGTGGGTAAATACATTTACTACAGAAGTTCATCCCCCTGGGATTTTTTCCTATTTCGTTGCCTTACAACCTTGAATTAAAATTGATATTTGGGATATTGTATGCCTGCCCCATACCTTTTGGCAATCTCTAAACATGCTTTCTTATTATTTTTCTTTTTCTTTCTAAGCACTGGCTTTTTTGCACCACTTTTCCCTTAAAGCCCAGCTCTGTGAAGTGTGGACAAATATATCAGCTTCTGTTGTGGAGCTCTCCAACTCCTTCATGGTTACCTTTGGTCTCTTTGTTGTCTTTATGATTAATGTCCTCCTTGCCCAGTCTGTGAGTTTAAGGCAGGTTTGTTGTGGTGCCATATTCTTTCCATTTTGTGATGATGGATTTAATGGTGCTCCATGGGATTTTCAAGGTTTTGGATATTTTTTAATCACCCAACCCTGAATTCTACTACACAACTTCATTCCTGACCTGTCTGCAGGGCTCCTTGGTCTTCATGGTGTTACTTGCTTGGTGGTGCCTCTTGATTAATGGTGTTGCAGACTCTGGGGCTTTTCAGAACAAGTGTGTATATATATATATAAAGTAAAAAGAAAAAGACTACAATTTCATCCCGACAAGCCTGTTTCGTGGTTGCCCACTCATCAGGGGATTTATTAAGAACATTCGTTTACCACATCATGTGCACATCTGGAACCTCAAAGACAACAACATCGAACACTTCATTTCCTGGCGCATCCTGTCATCGCACTCCTCCTATAACAACTCAAGTAAAAAATGCAACCTCTGTCTCAAAGAACTATCCACACTCAAACGTAACAAACTCGTGTCTTCCTGCCGCCACAGAAACAAAGCCCTCCTAAGCAACACCTGAACCAAATTAAATTAGAACCGTCAGATTTCACACTGCATAAATTAAAGCACACCATGTAAATGATACTGACTGTATATAAACTGTGGTAAACGAATATTCTTAATAAATCCCCTGATGAGTGGGCACCCACGAAACAGGCTTGTCGGGATGAAATTGTAGTCCTTTTATTTTTCTCACATACCATATATATATATATAATTATAATAATAATTATTATTATATTATTATTATTATTTATTTATATATTTTTTTCAGACTGGTAACTAGCCAGCTATCTACCTCACAAAAACTGGATCCTGGATATTAAGAACTTAGATGTTTTCACGTTCGAACTACCAAGTTTAAAGTACAGTCTGCAAAAAGAAAAAGTTAAAAATAGACACACACACCTAATGTATTCTGCGCATTCAAATACATTTACATATCCCGGGTTTTCTTCCAGGGTTTTATTCAAATTGGATTTCTCAGTTCATGAAGCAACGTCACAGCAAAGCTAAAGAGGAGCGTACAGTATACAGCACACATTAGCAGTAAAAAATTATGACTGGAGGCACGTCTCTGATGGATATATTTATTGTCAAAAATATGTCTCTTTAATAAAATTAACGTCATATACGGAGGTAGCAGAATGGTGGCGTCCGCCTCACAGCAAGAAGGTCCTGGGTTCAAGTCCCAGGCTCAGCAAGGGTGTTTCTGTATGGAGTTTGCATGTTCTCCCAGTGTTTGCGTGCGTTTCCTCTGGCTACCCTAGTTTCCTCACACACTTCAAACACATGCCCATAAGGCTAATTGGCTGTTCCAAATTGCCCCTGGTGTGTGTGTGTGTGTGTGTGTGTGTGTGTGTGTGTGTGTGTGTGTGTGTGTGTGTGTGAGAGAAAGGATGTGTGTGCATTGGCCCAGTGATGGATTGACAAACAGTTCAGGATGTACCTGCCTTTGTCCAGAGTCGGCTGTGATAGGCTCTAGCCTCCTTGCAGTCCTAATAGGATTAAGCGGTGCTGCAAAAAAAAAATGAATGGAAATACGAGGGTGGGCTGAATAGTTCATAGGCTGACTAAGATGCAATAACACCAGAGCAGTGAAACATAAGAGCTTCTATACCAAGGAGATCCAAGGAGTGTGGTGCAGTAGTGGTTCAGTGCTTAAGGCTCTAGGTTACTGATCAGAAGGTCGATGGTTCAAACCCCAGTACCACCAAGCTGCTGCTGTTGGTCCCTTGAGTAAGGCCCTTAACCCGCAACTGCTCAGCTGTATAAATGAGATAAAACTGTAAGTGGTTTAAGGGCGTCTGCCAAATGCCATAAATGTAAATATATATGTGTGCAACACTAACGGAAGAAGTGTATAGATCGGAGATGTTAAAAAATAAACCTCATTTGGTCAAATTCGGTGGCCCGGTGGTAGGGTGCTGGATTATTGAGGTCAGGGGTTCAAGCCCCACTGTCAACGGGTTGTTACTGCTGTCCCCCAGTGCAGCTAACTGGGTTATTAAAGGCCGGACATGTCTCTCACTGCCTGTGGAGAGAGGCATGTAAAAGAACCATTGCTGACGTAAAGAGTAGGCGTCAGCGTGTTTCTGCCCTGCGATGGCCTGGCAAGCTGTCCAGTAGGTGTACTCTGCCCAGAGTCGGCTGAGATGTGCACCAGCCTCCCCGCGACCCTAATGAGGATTAAGCGCTTCAGAAAATGAATGAATGAATGGTCAAATTCGACCATAGCATCACGGTAAGCCTATGAACTTTTCAGCCTACCCTCATTTTTTTCCACTCCTGCAAACCTACTGGATTGGGGAAAAATAAAGCTTTTTTAAAAATTATTATTTTATTTAAATTCTTGGAAATTAAAAAATATATATATACATTCTTACCGATAATCCACTGTGGCGTCCCCTAGTGAGAGCAGCCGAAAGAAGATATACAGTACATTCTTACCATCAAACACTTAACAGAAGATGTGGTTTGCTGTTCGCCTAGCCTGGACTCCTGGCCAGTTGCTGCAGCATTCAGGCCAATAAAGTCACGCTTGTTGGGAGGAAAAACACCCAGTTTAATTCTTGAAAAACAAAAGTTGCTACCATTAAATACTTTCCTTTCAAATTTTGCTGCTTTTTGAAGAATAAGTCCTGAATCAGCAGAAGAGCCAACCAGTTAGCATTAGCAATTAGCTCAGCACAAATCACGACTGCTTGTCGACCTAATAATCGACCTAATAATGGTATATGCAGTGATATTCAAGTAGTAGCTCAACCAATCAGAATGTGTGATTGCTCATATCCACTGGGAATCGATAGAATAAATAATATTTTCTAAAGAAATGTGATGCTGAATGATCATCTCTATAATCTCTTAACTCATTTTACGGTTACAAAGTAAACATTTTTCATCAAATATGCTAATAATGACATCACAAACCTGCGATAACCAGTCACACAACCGTATTGTTTGGATGTGACGCTCTTTGGGAAATCTAAAATATTCATTTAAACAAACAGTACCAAAAGGGTTAAAGCACGCATTAATGATCTAAAAAAATAAAAGTCAACATGACATTCAAAATAGAACATGAGCCAGACAGCCTTAGAGTTACAGGGCAGCTATAAAATGTGCTGAGCTTGTATAGTCTTTATAAACTTTCAGATATTGACCTATGAAAGAAATTTGCGCAGAAATTTGCAGTGTCAAATTCTTCCAATAAACATAGCTAAGTAATTAGCATCATGTGCTCCAACTAGCATGCCAGAATGGTGTTGGTAAGCATTACATTATGCTATTGGCTACAGCAGGGGTCCCTAACCTCACTTTAAGTCACATGGTATAGTCTTTTGTTTCTAATACTTTACAAATAATAGAAAAACCAAAGCCATATTTTGTATTTTAACATATTTATTAAAAATGTTGCTAGGACTCAAATTCAGACAATCAGCACTTAATTACTTAGCACTGCAAACTACTGCACGTGCAATATTCAACGAAAATCAAAATCAAAAAGACCAGTTCATCTACCACCACTAAACACAATGGTGTTATGTCTCAAATCACATGTGCACTGATGTGGTTTATGGATACATTTTTTAAAGTATAAAGTTTTATAGCTGAGCTGAAGATCATGACAACAATCACAACAAAGGTAGAAACTTGGGTGAGATGGAGCTCATGGGTGTGTTTAATGTCATTGAGTGTAAATATTTTACGTTTTTTGATTCAGAAACCTGGCTGGAACTGATGGCCCTGGCATACTGTGTGAATGTCGCATTCAATCCTCGGGTTGTGCACGAGATATGCATATGGTAACACTAATTCTACTGCATCTAGTTTTCAGACAGGGACATTCTCTCCATTTTGAAAAGAACTTGGAAAAAGTTCCTGCTAAAGACATTGGGGTCATTAAAGGTTTTTAGGGGAGTTTTGAACTTTCAGGAGGTTCCTCCAAACCTGCCCTTTAACCTCTGTACATCTCAGTACAGACAGAGGAGAAAAAGAGACCATGAGCGGGCTAGTTTTAGGAAAACAGTCAACCTTTTCCATCACGTCTTACTGTTCTCTCCATCCTTCCTTCCTTCTTCTTGTCACATTACTGATTGCTAACACAGTGCATCTCCTTTCTCCATTATGCTTCACAGCATAGGTGTCAAACTCAGGCCAAATCCGGCACGCCGCCTCATTTTGTGTGGCCCGCGAGAGCTTCCAAAGAATATGATTATCGTACATTCTTTGCATCGACCATTACCACGAAACCTAATTCATCATCCCTCCACTAGGTGGCAGCAGCCTATTTCAAGTAAACAGCTAGTCATTCATGACTCAAGAAAGATTACATGCTAGCCTGTCGCTGTTAAGCCCTTTCAGAGGGGATGTTCGGTGATTATTCAGCCCTCGATCACCTTCAAATTTAGTGATGTGGCCCTCAGTGAAAATGAGTGACACCCCTGCTTTACAGGGAACTTCACAAACCTATCCACCTCTCCACTGTCTCTAGTTCCTCTCTCATCCCTCTCTCCTCCATTTCCTGCTGGTGTGCCATGATAAAGGCTCGCTGTCTGTCCCGCTCCGGACAGTGGTGGTGGAGGGAGTGCGGCGTCATCTTCTCCAACATGATATCAGAGACATAAAGAGCTCGTCAACCAACCAGCACTCGGGTCTAAACATCCAGAGCTGAATATACCACAAGAGCTAAACTGTTCAGTAACCATAGCAACTGCATTTAGGAAAGCATCTATATAAGGAATAAAATACTTGTTAGGCAATTGGGAGAACCCCACTACCGTCCTTCTCGTTCTCCCTCTGCTCTCCTCCCCCTCCTCGTCTCTGGGCCCAGGAGAGACTTGTAACAAACAATATTGTTGTAGGAAAATCTTCAGTGATAAAGTGGAGTAATGATTTTACCACCCTGAAGTGTTTTATTCTTTTTACATCACAGCGGTGATGAGCTTTATCTATTTAAAACAGTACCGGCACATCATACTTTTTAATTCATTTATATGTACATGCATTATTGTACGTGATGCTGATTAGTTCCTGGTTCCTTAGTTCCTGTTCTTATTTATGTTATGGCAGCTATAAACAGTCCTTCTTCGGTAAACTTAGTTACAGTTTTACCTCTGACCAGCACAGGACAAACTGTGCAGTTGTCTGGAGCACCAGACCACCAGGGGGCACTACAAGAGGATGAGCATCTGTAGAACTGCCTTGCCATCTGCACATCTACTGTAACATCAGCAGATTATCAATTCTTTAAACCTGATTTAAATGTAACATAAGGGTTAATACATGATAATCAAGAATATTTTTCGTTTTGAATGTAGGTTGTGAAACGTTCCTATTTTACCCACAGTGCTTCAATTTCAATTCAGTTTTATTTGTATAGCGCTTTTTACAATTGACATCGTCACAAAGCAGCTTTACATAGTAAAATTAATTTAAGGAGGAATCTAAAAATATTTCTACAACCCCCTACACATGTGGGAGGAATGTGGGAGGAAACCGGAGTACTTGGAGGAAACCCACACAACCATGGGGAGAGCATGCAAATGCCACACAGAAATGCCCCAGCCCAGGAATCGAACCAATCACCTTCTTACTGTGCTGACCACTAACCATGTCTTTGGACCAGAGTACCCACAGGAAAACCTTGCAAGCATGGGGGAACATGGAACTCCAGACAGAAATGCCCTCTCCGTGCACTTGGACTTGAACCCACGATCTTCTTACTGTGAGGTGTACACGCTAACCACTACCCCAAAATGCCACTCCCATTCAGCGTGTACCTCACCTTTTGCCCAAGTCAGCTGGGATTGCCTCCAGGATAAGCAGTACAGATAATAAATGAATGAAATGAAATGATATGCCTTCTTCAGCTTAATGCTGTAAACTAGTTGTTTTTGATAGGCTACCCCTGACTCGGCAGACCATTTATCTTTCATTGTGATTGGTTGATTGTAAAGGTGAAATCCACTTTCACTTTTAATGCTGTAATTAGACTCCCTGCTGATTCTCAAAGATTTGAGTTACTCCTGTGTTACGATAACATCCAAAACGAGGTCAGTGTGATGGTTTGGAAGAAATATTGGAGATCGCTTTGTTTTTTTTGTTTTTTTTACAGATTTCATTGCCATCTTTCAGAAAATGTGAAAATGGGGCCTTTTAAGTGTGCAGTGATATCACCTCCAAATCATTTGCCTCCTTCAGCTGTACTGGTATGTCTAAATGTAACTTTAGAATATAGTGGAAAATCAATAACAAAATTATCCATTTCGACTCCCTATTCTTATCTTACATTATCTACAGCACCGGCTCCAGATTTAGGTGCAATTTACAGAATGAATGGCTGTCCTGTGAAGAGATGGAATAGCAGGATTAGAATGTTGCTTTAGAGATGGATGTTAAGTAGTTTATATATCCCTGTTAAGTGGTCTGGGGGAAAAAAAAAAGGCAGAGTCTATCTCTTTTACCACAGTCTATATCATCTCATGCCACAACCCCAACTCCCCCCCCCCCCTTCCCCACCCACCCACCCACCCACTTCTCAGTCCCATCTCATCCTACCTCAATGAACATTTTTAATGTTTTCCCTCGTGCCTCGGGTCATATCACACATTAAGAAGAGACAAAAACAGTGGCAGATTACAGTTTCAGCTGCAGTGTCTCCGAGGTGACAATATGCCCCATGCTCAACCTGAAACAGAAACCTACCCTCTCAAGGTCGTTTCCCTCGCTGATGGGGATCCAACTGCATATCAAACACATGGATATTTTAAACTATACTCCCTTACAGTCACAGAAATCCAGTTTAGAAATGAGTAAATGAATATAGTAACACCAACATTGAAACATCAGTGTGGGGAAAACTTTTTTTTTTCCTCGTTAAATGATAAAGCAAGAATGTTATCATTCATCAATATTAGTTTAATTAAACACAATTCATTCCAGAATAATAATCTTAACTTCCGAAAAAGAATCATGGAAAGTTTTGACCATGTGAGCTGCCTTTGAGTTATGAGCAATTGAACAATTTGTTTTAACACAAATCTCTACGATAACATCGACTGCTTATCAAACCGTGTGCTTAGTGCTGTGTTACCTTTCTGTTCAGGTTTGCCTTATTGTCTGTGTACTGTAGAAGTTTCTGTATGACAAAGGAGTAATGAGTTCACTTTCCCAGGCCCAGGGCAAAACAATGCAATGTTTAAGTCTACATGCTACATGATGTTGATTTTTTTTTTTTTTACACAGTACACAATACAGGAGAGTGCTTTATAAAAGATTCTGATTCACAATACCTTCCAGGAATATAACCAAAAATGAATTGGTACTAAAGAACCAGGACTGCAGTACAGGTAGATGGTCCTGTGCCTCTATAGGTTTCGTCTGGGTACTCCAGTTTCCTCCTAAAGTCAAAAGACATGCGACTTTGGTGAACTGGTTACTCTAAATTGCCCATCATTAAAAATATGAGTGTTATGGGAAGTCTGTCCATGATGGGTGTACCCCTCCTTTTGCCTAAAATCAACTGGGATTTGCTCCTGCTCACCTGAGACCCGCAACGGATAAGAGATATAGAGAATGAATGAATGAAAAGTAACTAATCTAAAAATGATCAGATGATATAGTCCATATGTGAACAAATGAAAAACCAAATACTTTCATATCAGTATTTTCATATAAGTAATTCTTTTTGTTGATTTAATAACATGTATTTTGCTGTTATTCTTGGGTGGCACAGAGACCTGGTGGTAATCATGTCTGCCCCACAGCAAGAAGGTCCTGGGTTTGAGATCTGGGCTTGGAGTTTGCATGCTCTCCCCCTGCTTGTGTGGGTTTCCTCCAGGTACTTCGGTTTCCTCCAACAGTCCAAAGACATGCACATTGGGCTAATGGGCTGTTCTGAATTGAATCTAGATGTGAGTATGACTAGTTGTGTTGGCCCTGTTATGGACTGGCGAGCTGTTCAGGGTGTACCCCGCCTTCGCCCTGAGTCAGCTGAGATAGGCTCCAGCCTCCTTGTGACCCTAGTAGGATAAAGCATTTGGCAAATTAATGAATCTTCATTCTTAATTTTTGGAGCACCTCAGTGCTTATCGCATCTGCCATCATTTGTTCCTTGATATTTTTGTAAATCTTTTTCAAGCCAATGAACACTCCCAATGTTTAAGTAATCTGAGCTCATCTTTTGAAAGAGGGTGATAAAGCCATGTCGTATAAATACCCCTATTCCTTCAATGTATGACATCTAATCTGATTAGGCAGTATTATTGCCCACACCTTGGTTTGATTATCTGATGAACTACCATCATCCCACATAGCAAGATGAAAAGGTGAAACAGAGATGTAACACTCGCAAAAACAAAACAAAACACAACACAACACCTTTTCTTCCATGCAGAACATCTGTGCAGGAGAACATGGGGAAGCGTGGGTGCTTTAAAGGATTGGACAGGATTATAGTTACATTACAGGACAATGTAAGGCTATACTCTCTCTCTCTCTCTCTCTCTCTCTCTCTCTCTCTCTCTCTCTCTCTCTCTCTCTCTCACTCTCTCTCTCTCTCTCTCTGTTGGAGGAGGAGGGGTGTTAAGACACTCTTGTCTGCAATGTCGCCTTTGATCAGAGATGTTGAAATCTCTCAGGAAGCCGCCCAGGCATATTTGGCTCCAGCTCTTTTAAATCTGTCAATCAAGAATCATGGAACAGACACAAGAGAAACTCAACTGGATGAATCTGTACAATATCAAATGACCATCTAATAGATCAGCTGTATATCTCTTACATGGGAACAAGAATTATTTACATTCTTTACAGGCCTAAATCATGCCTGTGTGGGGTGGGGTGGGGTGGGGTGGTGTAGGGGGGTATCATCTCACACTAACTTACTTAAAAACTGGAATTTATACTGGTCCTGAATTTGAGTCCTGGGCTTGGCGAGGGCCTTAGTATGTGGAGTTCACATGTTCTCCCCTGGGTTTTCTCCTGGTAGTCCGGTTTCCTCCCACAGTCCAAATATGCACATTAGGCTAATTGGCTGTTCTGAATTGCCCCTAGGTGTGAATGTCAATGGTTCTGTGTGTTGGCCCTGACTGGTTGGCATGGATTTACGAGCTGTTCAGGATGTACCCCACCTTCAATCAGAGTCGGCTGAGATACACACCAGCCTCCCTTTGAACCCAGTAGGATTATGTGGCTCGGCAAATGAATGCGTAAATGAAGAAATGAATTATCAAGGCATCACACTGCATGTAAATGCTTTTTAAAGGTAAATCAAGAACACAATTAAGCTGACAAACCATCAACTAATACTGTATATGAATGCAACCATTTGTGAACATGGACATTACCATAGGGCAGTTATGGCTCAGTGATCCAATGGTCAGTGGTTCAATCCCCAGTACCACCATGCTGCCACTGTTGGGGATTGTAGGACGTTTCGGACACGTTGAATGTGTTAAAATTAAACCTAAAATATACATAAAATATCATTCATTTTCTGAACCGCTTAATCCTAATTAGGGTCACAGGGAGGCTGGCGCCCATCTCAGCCGACTCTGGGCGA
>JBCNYH010000025.1:29337670-29360934 GCA_039654325.1 Tandanus tandanus
TAAGGTCAGGACTCTGGGGTGCCAATACATATGTGAAAATGATTCCTCGTGCTCCCTGAACCACTCTTTCATTATTTATAATGAAATAGTCCCCATTTTAAGTCCGTGCCATCAGGGAAGAAAAGGTCCATTGATGTGATAACCTGCTTATTCAGTACATTCAGCTCATCAGCTGTCTTCATTTTATTGCCAAATTAATGTTGCTGAGCCTCGACCTGACCAACTGGAGCAACAATGCCCTGGAGATTACATGCTGTGATCAAGTCTAAATGAACTCCATGAAAATATTGGTGTGTGACTTTTTTTTTTTTTGGCCAGGCAATGTAGCATTTGAACAGATTCAGATCAGTAACATTCTGATCAGTAGGGCGAGTTTCTTCCAAACTAGTGGATTTTCTCAATTCCTTGCCATGCCAGCAGCAAAACCATTTCCTGGTCACCATGACCATACATGGTGTATGTGCATGTTACCATACATTGGTAGCCTAAATTAATTCAGTTTTGCTTGTGTAATAGTTTTATCACTAAATCTTGTCAAAGCACACTGATTTACAGAAATTTGGATCTAGATTTAAAGTACTAATAATCAAGCCAGAGGTGACAGTGACCAGGAATGATATGGTCTGGCTCTTTGATATGATCTGAGCCAGAAGCCTTAAAAAGAACCAGGCTTCAAGGGAAACCCTCTACAGCAATACCAGATAGTCAGGGCAAGTGAGGACTGCAGCAGGTCTATGACAGCAACACTAAAACTGAGAGCCAGAAGGTAATGCAGTCATGACAGCAGCTAGGAACATAAAGCATCCTTCCACTGCACTGTCAACAAACCTGAGTGATTGCATGATAGGAAAGGGGGGTGGGGGGTCAACAACATAGGGGTGTTTCCAATTTGTATATTTATGCATATTTATAAGTGTTTGCATTCTTTAGGATGATAAAAATGTTTATGTGCCACAAGGCTATTTAAGGCTATTTATTTATTTATTTATTTATTTTTTGCTACAGCCCTACCCTATCTCCTGACTAGACAAACTATTAACTCTTAAGTTATAAATTTCAACATACAGCATGTATTAACAATTAGCCTATATTACAAGGGAATGGTGCAATCTGATTGGTCCGCTATCTCAGGATTATAAATAATTATTCAGAGTGGATAAGCCCAGAGTTGGGTCACAAAAAAAAAATCCAAATCTTTCATGATCCCCCTGAGCACCATCAAATCCATCATCTTCAAATGGAAAGAACATGGTACCACAACAAACCTGCCAAGAGAGGGCCACCCACCAAATCTCACAGACCAGGCAAGGAGGGCATTAATCAAAGAGGCAGCACAGAGACCAAAGGTAACCCTGAAGGAGCTGCAGAGTTCGACAGGAGAGACTGATGTATCTGTGCATGGGACCACAATAAGCCGTACACTCCATAGAGCTGGGCTTTATGAAAGAGTGGCCACCAAGGAAAATGCTATGTCTGGCGCAAACCCAACACATCCCACCATCCCCACAGTGAAACATGGTGGTGGCAGCATTATGCTTTGGGGATGTTTTTCAGCAGCAGGTACTGGTAAACTGATCCGAGTCGAAGGAAAGGTGGATGGTGGGTACGATTCCCAGCTCGGGTGTTTCTGTGTGGAGTTTGCATGTTCTCCCAGTGCTTGCGTGGGTTTCCTCTGTGTACTCCGGTTTCCACAGTCCAAAAACATGCACAGTAGGCTAATTGGCTGTCCTAGGTGTGGGTGTGGGTGTGAATGGTTGTGTGAGTGTTGATGGCCTGGTGAGTCGGCTGAGATGGGCGCCAGCCTCCCCGCGACCCTAATTAGGGCTAAGCGGCTTAGAAAATGAATGAATTAATGAATTAATATAAATTACAAAAATCTTGTTTTAGGTAGTTTCATTGTGTTTTTCATAAACACGTTTACAGAGGGCGGCTTACTTTTGTGTTTAGATGACTACACTGAACAGGCCAGAAGAGACGCCATTAGCAGTCACATAACTATTAGCTTCTTCAAAGTGCAGTATCTAACCTGCCTCAGTGTCATGGTTAAAATATGTTTTATGTTTCTTTCCAGCACAGCTCCGTAAACTCTTTAAAGAGCCATTGTTTCACAGCATTTTTCTGGACCTGTCAGTTCCAAGGGCTCATCTGTGTACGCCATGATTACTACTACTACTACTACTACTACTACTACTACTAATAATAATAATAATAATAATAATAATAATAATAATAATAATAATAAAATACAGTAATAAATAAACCATAAAAATCTTTTTTGAGTAGGTGGTAGTACTAATTCAATAATACAATTTTCCACCTCAGGCTCAGGTGACATCCCCTTTGCCTTTGGTGCATAATTGTTCATTAACATTAAAATTAGAATTTACAATGGTCAGCATTAAAATGGTTTCCTATAATTGATATATCATCAAAAACACGTTTAATATTTTGCTTGAAACTACCAAAATATTATCCATTTTTGAGTGAATGGCAATCCAATGTAATAACACTCAGACACATCATGGTAGAACTATTATTAGTCTTCGATTTTACATCAGGAATCCTAAAAATAACTGCACAAGAACAAGGTTATGACAAGAAATGTTGCTGTTTCAAACCAAATTAGGCAGTAGATAGGAAGCTACAATTACATTCCACAGGGTCCAATCTATTATTGTGGGAAATTGTAGGTGCATGGAAGTGATGTGGTTCTGATTACATAATTCCACCATTCTTACCATTGACAGTGTTTTGGAGTACAGTAACAATAGCTTCAATCCCAGTACACATAATGGGATGCATCTAATGTAGGTTTTTGTCCTCACAGATCACAGTAAGATTAGCTTCAAATTGTTCAAATTTCACCATATGCCCATACAGAGCTGTGGCTTTTGAATTAACCCTGATAGAACTTAAGAGATGTGCCTTAGTCTTGAAGTAAATCAGAAAATCTTTTTTAAAATGATGAGGAGAGCCAAATAGGGATTCCTGTGTATTTAATAAATGGTTCCAAGGTTGAAAATTGGTTGAATGTAACACAACCACAATCTCAATCGTTCATAATAATACTGAAAAAATTGTTAAAATGAGAAAACTACATGATTGTAAATGGAAAGTCATTATTAACCCAATCAGATGAACCTACCCAGAGACCCAGCGTACATTTGAAGTTATTTGTTTTATTTATTTATTTGTTTTAATTATTTGTTTTTATTTGTTTTTACTTATAAACTGTTTTTATGTTGTTTTGAATATTTTATGCTTTGCCTTAATTTTACTTGTGATGTACAGCACTTAGTTTCAGCCATGGTTGTGTGAAAGTGCTATATAAATTAAGATGGATTATAAATGAAGTTGGTATGGTATTTTTTTGACTATTTATTATATAAACATTTATAGAAACACACAGGATAAACATTACAACATTACTGCAGTTACAGCTTTTTTCCCTTTTTTTGTGCAAACTCATAAAAAATAACTCACTCACTCACTCTCATTCATGTGCCAAAATGCTTACTTAGGCTGGAGCCTATCTCAGCCAACACTGTAAGAAGGGAGGGAATACACTATGCATGCCTTTGGACTGTAGGAGGAAACCAGAATACCCACACAGAATCACCCTTGCAGATCCCCAGACTTGAACCCAGGACCCCACATGAGTTCATCTGCAAATGTCATGTTTATAAGTTAAAATTGTTTGGGGTTTTTTTAAATTATAGAAATCTTTGTAATGTGATCTGTTTATTTATTTATTTATTTGTATTTTTTTTTTTTTTTTGGATTTTGATATATGATATTAATCCCACAGGGGAAATTTTGGCTCTGCATTTAACCCATCCAATGTGAGCACACACATGTAAACAGTGAGTTGGCTGCCACACTGAAATTTGGTACATTGCCCAAAGAGCAACTGGGGTTAGGTGCCTTGCTCACGGGCACTTCAGCCATGAAAGTGGAGGAAGGAAAGAAGCTGCCGCCACACATCTTTCCTGCTGGTTCGGGACTCGAACCAGCACCCTTTTGATCCCAAACCCAATTCTCTAACCATTAGGCAAGTGTTTCCCCCACATTTTGCTTATGTTCCTGTGTATTATATACTAAAACATAGATGGATATCCACCTCACCTTTGGGGAATAATTGTTCAATTAGGTTTTATTTTTTAAATTAAAAAGCTGCACCTGAGATTTTAGTCACTTCATTGCTCAAATTCAGATACATTCCAACAATCCTTATTTATTACCTCATTTACTTATTCAATTTACTTATTTAAATCTCGAGGTTCTAAAAGCTACAAAAGTCTACCTAAACTCAATATACCTAACCTTTCGCTACCACAACACTGTGAATAATATAAAATTGCACTTCTACTTTAAGTCTGTTTCCATTTACAGTACATTTGTATTGTTTTATAGCTCGAATTTTGCAATCCTGTTACTTCCTGTCTCACTCAGTCATATTTATTATTATGAATTTTCCCTGAAGTACTGTCCTGTACTTAATGTTCTTAATAATTAAGCTTAATGTTCTACTCCATTTGTGTAGTTATGTTGTATGTAGTTTAATACATATGTATTGTTGCTTCTGAACTAGCTGAACAGTATTTAACTCTGCCGTAGCACCATGTATATGCATTATTATATTTGTATATTTCCATGTGTTGCACATTTATGCTTTATGCAAATAATTGATCATACCAATGTTAGCAAATGGGTGTTCTTTTTTTTTGTCTCTGCCTTTTCATCCCAGTTGCTATAGAAACCTCCATCCAGGCTGTTTATTAAGGAGGAGTCATGTATAATTGATCCACTAATGCACTGCCTTCTAGTGACTGGCTGGAAAGTCTTTTGTTTCCAGGTCATATTCACGGTCCAGATATTTGCATAAAAGCATTGCATTTGTTCAAACCAGTCATTATTAGTAATTTCCCTTCTAATCTGCTGGTGATGACTGCAGTGTAAACACAGGTTTAAAAGTGGTAAATATTGCTTTGTTGGGGATTTATTACATTATGTGTTTTGGGCTTAAGATGTTTAGCCAAAGTAATAATTGCAAATAGCGCCTTGATTAAGCAATTAGTTTTCCTTCCCTGTTGCGAAAACAATTTGCGTTGCAGTGCTGAGGTTGAAATAATTCTGTTTGGCAGTTTCTTTTGTGTTGTTAATAAATAATGAGGCATTTCAGTTTTACTAAATCCTGTGGCACATAAATAAACCCATGATGAACTTTGCATTCATTGGTAGGCTTTTGGTGGGCGTCATTTTTGGATGGTTAATGGTTCTAATATTCTAAGGGGGTTCTACCCTTAAGGTGATCTTACCCATGACATTTAATGGTTTCCATACTAAAAAAAATGTTCAAGAATGATGTGATTCCAACTTCCTTATCTTTGGGATTGTGGTCCAAACCATGGATGCCTCAACTTGCAACTTACAGGAATTAATGGATGTGATGTAAACTGCTTGGGACTGGATCACACAACACACCTTCACAGGTATTTTGGAGTCTATGCTTTGATGGGTTACAGGCGTTTTGGCAACACAAGTGGGACCAGTGATAGGCAGGTGGTTTTAATGCTATGGCTGATTGGTGTATAATGTGATGATATAGTAGAAAAAACCAGAGTGATGGAAAATGAAAGCTAAACAATAACAAAAGTATGTTGAAAACTAAGGGTGAGTAGCACTCCATACACATTAGGGAGTAATCTGTACCTATTTTTGCATATACTGGGTATACTGTATTATGATCTTGTAGGTGAAATTGTGGTGTAGTGATTGTATTTTTAATTATTAAGAATTTGCGGGCTCTATGGATAAGTAGTTGTAGCCAACTGCTAGGATTTAATGTTTTTACTTGGTAGGCTGGCGTCTTGATTGCATAAAAAGAATATTGTTACATTAGTGCTTTTTTCGCCCAATAAACATCCAAATAAACATTTAGTTGTAAAATCCAGACATCATACTCCAGGAGTTCTATCCCAGTGCACTGTCTTATATTTTTAGGATTTATACCCAAGACTGCACTTCCTTTCTAATTCTCAGTTTGAAAGTATATCCATGGGCAGAGATAATGAATGATGAAGTATGAAGTCTACAAAGGTTGACAAATGTTGCTTTGTGACTAAGTCCAGTTGTCTGTGAGTCGAGTGTAACAGATGTGCTTGACACACTCTGCCAATTCACATTATAGTCAAATAAATCTTGCCAAATTTGTTGTATATTATTGTGTACATCTATGCTACGTGAGGTTTTTTTTTTTTTCTTTTTTTTTTCTGATATTCAGGCTAAGCACAAAATTTTGCTTTGATTGAATAAATAAATAAATAAATAAATAAATAAATAAATACTATCACTACTATATATATATATATCTTATACTGTATTCCGAGGTCTGTATTAATGATGTATGAAGAAGTCTATGGCTGCACTTTCTAACATAAGAATCAGCCCAAACATCAAACGGCTTGGGGGTTTAATTTAATTTTCTATCAAATAATGAAGCCACTATCGAGAGTGATGGACCGCAGCAACTGTATGGGTCAGAACAGTAACAGTGGTGAGTTCACTATGTAAGAAAACCTTAGATGGTACACAAATGGCCATTTGATTAACAGGTTAAATAACCTGCATAAAGAGAACTGTTCATTTTGCATTCTGTCAATAATAATAATTATAATAATAATAATAATAATTATAATAATAATAATAATAATAATAATAATAATAATAATATTAATAATAAATTCTGGACCATGATTTTATTGTAAAGTATAATTTAAATATTATCCACCTACTAATATTATTTATTATTTCTGCTTGTTTTTTCCCCCATCTGTATCATTTAATTGTTGATGCTTTGATTATTGTGGGTTGGTTTTTGATGTTTGTCTTTGTCTTCATTCATTAATTCATTTTCTGATCCGCTTAATCCTAATTAGGGTCGCGGGGAGGCTGGTGCCCATCTCAGCCGACGCTGGGCGAGGGCAGAGTACACCCTGGACAGCTCGCCAGGCCATCGCAGGGCAGAAACACGCTGACGGCTATGCAGCCTACACTTGACGGAAATCAGCAATGGTTCTTTTACATGCCTCCCACCACAGACAGTGAGAGACATGGCTTGTCTTTGTCTTTTGTCCCCCAAATTTTAAGTTGACTGAAATTAATAAGGCAGCATGGTGGGATAGTGATTAGCACATCTGCTTCACTGCAAGAAGGTCCTGGGTTCAGGGGTTGGGTGTTTTCTATGTGGAGTTTGCATGTTCTCCCTGTGCATGCGTGGGTTTCCTCTGGGTACTCCAGTTTCCTCCTACAGTCCAAAGGCATGCTCATTAGGTTAATTGGCTGTTCCGAATTATCCCTAGGGATGAGTGCGAGAGTGAGTGTGAATGGTTGTGTGTGGTCCTGCAGTGGTCTGGCGAGCTGTTCAGGGTGTAACCCATCTTCACCCAATGTCAGCTGAGATAAACTCCAGCCTCCCCAGGACCTAGGTAGGATTAAGCAGTTCGGCAAATAAGTGAGAGGGAGTGAATTTAATCATTCTAATTGAGTTGAGTTGAATTCTTGTCTTCTCAAGAACAACCTAAAGTAATTTTAATGCAGTTTGATTGTTTGTTTGTTTGTTTTTGCAGGGTATCCCCTTTGGGTCTATTTCATATGAACGTAATTGCAATTACAGAATATTAATGGTACTTCCTGTAATGTTTTCTTTCATAAAAATAGTTGAATAACAATCCAAGAGTCAAAACAGTGGCCTAGAGAACAAATAAAAACTAAAATAATATTTTAGTGCCAATTTTCCAGACACAGAATAAACACGACACTTAATTTCACCCTTTAAGTTCCACCATCAATGGAAAGTCTCCATTCAAATCCTTATAAATCCTTGACGAGGTTTGGTCTGTCCCCAGAAACACATTCCTTAAGCTATCATGTATCCCGTAAGCTTAACGCTAATGCCAAAGTTATGCAAATTACAGGCCAAACACTGGAAAATGATGCCATTTGAACATCAGCTGTCATGTTTGCATGTATCAACCTCCTTTCATGCAAAGCATCGAAGACAAGTATGAATTTCTGTCTTCAAGAGCGCAAAAGCAGGTTGAATTATTAATTATACAAGTCAGTAGTACAGGAGTGGATAATTATAGATGGCAGATTGTGATAAATGTCGTGTAACTAAATGTAGGGTGTAATGACCTCACCTCCCGAAAAACCACAATTACATGTCATTTACATGTGGTTATTATAATTGTGCAAAATATAAAATAGTATTAATTATATTTTTGTCACTGATTTGCAAAATTGAAAATAATAAATAATTTCCAATGCCTGTGTCTAATTTCTAATGCTTTATTTAATCCTTTCGTGCTACTAATTAACTTAGAGTAATGAAATTAGCATTTTATTCTTTATTACAAGGAACAAAGATACATTCTGTAATGTAATGCTTAGAACACATTAGAGTATGTGCGAGTGTGTGTGTGTGTGTGTGGGGGGGGGGGCATGAGATGTACTGCAATTTAGTAGAGTATGTGCAAAAAGATTTGCAAATGAAATGTAAGCATTAATGAGGTCATGAATAAGTGCATGAACATGAGCTTGGAGCAGGGTTGGCTGAGGGACTGCAGTGGTAGATTTTCCTCCGATTTTCCTAGACAGTTCTTTGCCAATTCCTCTTAAAGGCACTGGGTCAAATTTGTGGAAGCTTTTGGGGCGTCTTATAACTGCAAAAAAGGGAAATACTAATAAGTACACAGTGTTTTTCCATCCAGCTTTGATGTACCATGTAGCGTACAGTACTCAGCATGTGAAGCAATAAAATTACAAACCGCAAGCAATGGCTGCATAGCAGTGTTAGTTTATCCAACCCAAAGCCATTATATTTTATAGAACCACTGATTCTAATAGTGTTTTTATTGCTTATTTTCTTATAAATTGCTGACACGTTGTTTATTTATTAAAGAATGACCCTCATCACTCTCACTGCTCACGCAAACCGCTTAGTCTTGCTAGGGTCGCAGTGGACACTGGATGAAGACAAGGCACACCTTGAACAGTTTGCCAGACCAGCGCAGGGCAACACACACAGCCATTCACACTAGAGGTTATTTCTAACAGCAAGATATAGTGGAGCAGATAAGTGAAAGAATCGTTCAAATAGTGATACAAGCATGAAATTTGGTACATGTACTCTTCAAATCCCACTCATACCATGCAAAAATCCAAGATGGTGGCCCCAAAATCCAAGATGTCTGCCCGAAAATGGGCAAAAATTTGGTTTTTTCCTTTATAACTCAAAATGAATTGGTTTTGAACCCCATAAATGTGTGAAGGTTAAATATAAAGTTAGGTATTTAGGATATTTTGGTACCAAGTGCATGTCTGTATCTATAACGATTCTTGAGATAGAATATATAGGTACTTTTACAGACTCAGGACAGCAAAAAATGGGTTTATGAGCCATAACTTATATATAATATAAGTGTTAAAATATAGATTTTTTTTAATATATATAAATGTATTAAAGCCGAATATAAATATGGCTATTGTAGGCATTTGATGATACCAAAAGCATGTCTGTAGCTATTATAGTTCTTGAGATACAATATGTACATACCTCTAAAGGTCTAAGTGTGATGACAAAAAATTAGTTTATCAGCCTTGAGTTGGAAAATACAGATTTTCTGCTTCACAAATGTATTGAAGCTGGATATAAATGTGGGTATTGTGGGTGCTTTGGTTTGTATCTGTTATAGTTCTGGGGATGTGACATGCCAAATGAACTTTGTTTGAGTCAGAGAATTTCATATACCCATTCCTGTAACCGAAAAGGCTACCCAACTTCTGTATTAAAGATGGCGTTGGAGATGTTTGCAAGAAAACATATGCAAATTTACATACACAAAAAAAAAAAACACCTTGCAAGTGTGATCCAGTCTCATACTTAGTGTGAAAGAAGTATTGATGACACATATGAAACTGTTTTAGAAATGTGGCTGGACCTTCCGAATGGATGCTGGTTTCAACAATGTAAGTGACTAGTTCTGACAGAACTAGTGGGTAAATTTCCTGCTCAATCTCAGCAGCACTTGCGCCCTTCTCAAGTTGGGACCCTTCCCTGTTATAGAGAGTACATAGACAGGCACAGTAGTACTTCAGCTCCTTTGCAATGGCATCTCCACCACACAATTTAGCAAGAAGCTTACCATCGTTAAGTGTCTGTGCACACTCGTGCAACCTCTGGTTCAGCTTCATTGTCATAGCCTGCCTGAGATCAAATGCAGGTACTATTTTCTCACAAAAATTGCAGGCTTGAACATCACAGCTAGTTCGCCGCTGCTTTGCATGAACATCCTCAGGCTCACTCTTGGGACCAGCAGATCGGTGTTTCCTTGCCCGATCCAATTCGCTGTTGATAAACAACAGCTGACGTGGTATTTAGCCTGATTTCTTCTTAAAGTAGCATCAATACCACGACCTTCACCCAGCCTTGCTGGATCCAGGATAGATTTCATTTCCTGGATTTCATGAAACATTGGTAGATTGGCAGCCAGCATGGCATAGCCATCATGTTCAAGGGTGTAATGAGTTCGAGGTGATGTTAGGTCTTCGTCTGTTCTGTCTTTTTGACAGTGACAACATTTAGACTAGTCAGTTTGTCTTTTCGCAAACATGGAGTTTTAATCTGCCATTTTGGGTTTTGATTAAGGCCGAGGGGCTATCCTTTTACCACCTTAACCAAATAACACACATTGCTGTATGGGATACAACTAGGTTTGGTCACCCAACACCTAGCCCGATCATTCATCCAGTGACATTTAAGTCCCTTGTGATCTGTACATCATCCGGGTAACTAAAGCCTCATTACCCTTGGCTTGGCTCTCCCACACTGGCACACCCTCTCAATTCAGGCACGGCTATCTAACTATATCTACTAACTGCCAACTACAGTTTACTAGCTAATGGATATTGGGCCGTCAGACAGCATTGGGGACACTGAACTAAACTAAACTATACTACAACTACAACTCTAATAAAGCATTAGTATATCTAGATCAGCTGACACTGAACTCCATGCTGAGTTACACAGCAGTGATGTCACCAGTGTGCCCTGGTTGTGTGCTGACATTCACTCTATTAAATCTGTAATCTTTAATAATTGCCTAAATTCTATACTGCAATGGCCCCATTGGATTTATAGACCGAAAACATGTGCACACCAAAAATTCTTGTTTCATAGTTGCTAAGATATGATTACTTCAAGTTAATGGCAACCATCTTGGATGCCATCTTGGTTTTAGAATCTGTTATAACCATAATGGGAAAAAAAAGACTCAATATAAAAGAGGTTATGAAAATACCACTTAAAATTCACTTAACAATGAATGGTACAAATGTTTTGCTTTCCCTAGTCTGTAGAAGTACCATGGTGGTGTATCTCAAGAAGCATAAGGGATACAGACATGCATTTGGTACCAAAATGTCTGCAAAACTTTAAATTCAACCTTTACATTTATGGGGCTTAAAGTCAATGCATTTCGAGTTATAAAGGAAAAACACAATTTTGGGCAGGCATCTTGGATTTTGGGGTCGCCATCTTGGATTTTTGCGTGGCCAGCAGTATTTTTGAAAAGAGTGGGATTTGAAGAGTACATGTACCATATTTCATGCTTGTATCAATATTTGAACTATTATTGCTATATTTGCAATCATCTGCTGCACTATAAGACAATCAAGCATCAGAACAGTGAGAGTAAACATGAAAAACAAAGACTTGGTATGCACTGGTAATGGGACACAGGTGCAATGCTTCATATTAATCATGTGTAAAGAGTGTCCTTATATAGAATGGGCAATAAGCAAGGTGTGCATGCATGAGTTTTTTAGATAAAGAATTTTGCCTACCAATGTTGAAACAGAAGCGGCAGAACATTTTTCATCAATCGTTAAAGGCAAGACTTAAGGCTTTATTTTTTACTTATGAACATTCATGCCAGTTGTTCCATTGTTGGCTGCTTTTTAATTGCCTGTATATTCTTGAATGGTGCAAATCTGAGCATTGTGAAAACCAGAATAAATTAAATTCAGTTTTATTTGCATAACGCTTTTTACACCGGACATCGCAATGCAGCTTTACGTAGTAAAAACAACTTTGATAAAGAATTTAAACATTTCTCTGTAAACCCTATACATCCCTAATGAGCAAGCCTGTGGTGGACTCAAAAGGGAAACCCATCCTCATTTGTGTGAAACCAGATAAAATACAAACCGTGCAGCAGAAACTTCACTATAGTTTAACATGAAGTCTAGTTGATTATCTTATAACTGTAATGGGAATTGTAGTCCTAAATTATTTCAGTAAAAGAGTTTATATCACCAGCAGTATAAAGTCATCTTCACAGTTTGAGTGTATATTTAGGTCCATATGGATCATCTTCAGTGGGAGCGAGGGGCTTCTAATATCAGAACTCCAACCAGTAGTAGCACATCAGGATGGATCATAGTATTGAAAAAGCAGAAGGATCAGAATCACTAGTATCACGGAAATAGCATGTGTACATTAAAACACACGCAGAGGATATTTGATATGCTCAGAACAGTGTAATGGTTAAAAAAGGGAGTGTACTAGTGTTGAGTGCAAGCAGGGACACCGGCATGACTGACTGACAGCATAACTAAAAAGAGAGAACCAGAAGGAAGATGGACATAAGGGCACCTGTTAATTGGCTTAAAATGGATGAAAAATATTCCTGGGTGGACAGTAAGTACATACTGATTTCAGTTACTGTAGTCAATGAAAATTAATTTTGAAAAAAAGTGTTTCACCCCTTAATATAGCCTGTCCCAGCACCAGATAGTATAATTTCAATGGTGTTAAATTGCCAAATTTTTGACTGTTCCAGATAATTCTTGAATAAATCCATGAAATTCACTATTTTAAATGCCTTTAAAACACTGACGCTAAATGGATATATTTGTTTTCCAATTTATTCCAAGATTTATATTATAAAGTATCTGTCCCTCCTCTATTGTGTCACCTCCATAACAAAACATTTATTTGCCATCTAGTGAAAAACTGATCTATCGCGTGTGCACATGGTCAGAGGTTAAAATGGTGTACAGTTTTAAAGGGTGTATGAACTAAGGTATGCATATTTTTCCATTTTATAACATTTTCAGGTAAAAGCTGACTCATCTTGTAGGTACCTTTATTAGTTGTCATCTTATGCTTTAGGAGCATACCTTTTGGTGTTTTAAAAGCCAAAACAAATGTATGTACTGTTTAATGCTGTTGTCATCTAATGAATAGACATGTGTATCAATGTACAGAGGGATGTATATTCCATACATATCAGGAAGAGGTCAAAGGTTGTCATCCCTGTCACAGCACATCTCATTGGTGATTATAGTTGTACAGATGCTGCTTGCTCCGACCTCCTCCAGCCCTTGAGACCAGATGTCTCTATTCTCAACAAGTGGTGTGTGGTTGTCTACGACTCCAAACCACATCCTGACATCATAGAAGACTATGATGAAGATTCAGCATAGGTCAGTTGCATGTGCCGTATCGGAAACAATAGATTCTCCTGACTGGATATGAAGGACATTATCCGGTATACAGTCATAGACAAAAGTTTTGTCGCATGTGTGCCTAATACTGACCACTGATAACTAATAACTGATAACTTCACTTATGATTAACCGATTTTTATCAACTATGGCTTCAATTAATTCAACAAGTATACAGATTGTTTTGTGAAAGCAACAGGAAATTGTAAATTTATTTCTACATTTTAAACTAAAATCTTTTGCAAAAACTGTAAAAAGATCTCCTAAAAGCAAAAGGAAAGAACTTGAAAGCAGTTGTAAGAAATTTCAGACACCCTTGGTACACATAGGTAAGCTCGGTCATGCAAGAAAACTACCCACAAATTTGTAGTTGGCCTCCAGATGACCCTCAAAAGCTCCATTAGAACTCATAGCTAGCAATGTCTGCTTCAGCATGACCTCTACATCATTTCTTGCATGGTCACCATACACCATACAGGTCCTGTACAAGACACAGCTAGAACACCATGATGTTCTTAACAAGGCCCGAACACATGGAAACTGTTATTAGCAGAAACATGGAGAAAAAATAATATTTAAGATGAATTATTAATTCAATTTTCCATCGCTATGCCGCCTATATTGTTACTGACCATATGGAATATTTCCCAAAGTATGGGAGTATTCCCAAATATTTTTTCTATGGACCCAAAGTTTACCGAAGAGCCAGTCATGTATGAAAGTGAAATATCATGGTTTAAGGTCACCTCCAGTACATAGGGATCACCAAGCTATGTAAGATGGTTGGGAACATTACCAGACACAAATGTCAACAGATTATTGCTTCCCATTATGTTTCAAACCTACAAGAGGCACAGATTTCTCACCATAGGGTTGATAACAGCCCATTT
The DNA here is from genome assembly GCA_039654325.1 of Tandanus tandanus. NCBI lineage: Eukaryota > Metazoa > Chordata > Actinopteri > Siluriformes > Plotosidae > Tandanus > Tandanus tandanus. The sequence continues at coordinate 29,352,130 of JBCNYH010000025.1, forward strand.
TCTGACCATTTGATGAATGAGCTGCCCTCTAAAATAGCTTACTTGTGTATTTAAAATAGATTACAAGTATGTTGGGCCTCAAGAATTTTTAGTACCACTTAAAGGCAAAGTATGCTCAGTTATATACAAAGTATAGACACTGTACCCTTGGATCAATTTTCCTATACTTAGCAAATTGATAAAGGTCTGCATTTGTGGGCCCACCATTATTTTGTCAAGTTTCTTGGACTCCAGGATTTGATGGTTTAATGTTAGTGTTTAATTTGATTTCTTAGAATAAATGCTGTGTTCTTCTAACATTCCTATTTTGACAGTTATCATTTACTCATAAAATGTCAGGTCCATGACACTTAGTCATATCCATAACAGAATGACATGTCCGTAACGAAGCATATTTTTTCATCAAAAACTCAAGGAAATCCTCTTAAAGTTGTCGTAAAACAGTTACCCCTGGTTGCCTTCTTTGTTTGACATCCAAAGTGTTATGTCAGAATTCAGGCAAAAGTGTCTTCAGTCTTGGAGGTCTTCAACATCTTTCATTGTACTTACTGTTTCAGGATATGGAGTCAAATTAGTTATTTCCTAAGAGAAAGCATTTATTATGAAACAGTTTAAAATCTAAAACAATTATGTTTTAATTTACCCAATAAATATAAATTACCCATTTACTGATCAAGTTGCTCTGTTACGAAGATGACATATGAGTGCACTTCACTTTGAGAAAGTGCAAAAAAATACAAATAATTGTTCAAAGTGCACACCAAGGGTATGTTGTCGCTTTTGCATAAACCATACTTTTGGTCTAATTTGGAACTAAAATAAGCAATTACATATTTTGCAGTTACCGCTACTTAAATGTTGACATTACTGTGAAATGACCCACAGCAGTGTAAATCAATCATTACACTTTCAGCTTATGGTAAGGGTATTATCCCCCGATATTTAACGTAGTTCTGCCACACATCTCTATAGTTTTCTGTACATGACTTTTACTCACAGTAAATATCAAATTCCTTGTACATTACTAGAGTAATGATATATATGTTTACATTTACATTTACAGCATTTGGCAGACGCTTTTATCCAGAGCGACTTACAATTATCATTTTTATACAACTGAGCATTTGAGGGTTAAGGGCCTTGCTCAAGGGCCCAACAGTGGTGATAGTGAGGATTGAACCGCTGACCTTCAGATCAGTAACCCATCACCTTAACCACTAAGCCACCACGGCCCGTGTGTGTGTATATATACACACACAGGGATTTCATTAAGATTAAGGTAAGGTGAAGGAATATGTGAAGTAGGGGTGGAAAGGAATAGTGCCGCCAGGTCAGAGGTATGGGTGCCATCCAGGTGCCTTCGAGGGTATGGGTGCCTTGGTGGGGGTGCAAGGGGAAAGCTGAATATATCATGCCATAAAATGCATTTCTGGCCATCTAAGCGAACCTTCTCATTTATCATTCCATAATATTATGCATTGCACTTCTCTTACTGCACCATACATGTAAATTTTTAAGTAAGAACACCTCAAAGGTTAGTCTGAAAACACCTTGTGTAAAGATTATATATAAGAAACCATACAAATATTAATAAAAGTCTATAAACATTGTCACCCTCGTCAGGTGCAAGCATCATGCATAATTATTGAGATTCCTTTACCAATTAGTTGTTTATTAGTGAAATATGCAGCAAGCACTGGCTGGCTTGGAGGTCTTTACCGCTTTGCCATTTTCACGCTGAAATTTACGTCATATGAACACACCAAGCTGACAAATTCTGTCTGTTACTGAACATATCCATTTCCACCTAGCACTGTAAGGGGTGGTTTAACATTTTCACAAGCGTACAAACTGTATGTTAGGGAGGAGGGGTTAACACCCAGCATACGCTTTTCAAACACAATGAAAATGTCAGTCAAAGATTGGATCGTGCTGAACAATTCGTGGCTGCTTTCTGTCTTTGCAATCTTGCTATGAACACTGTTCTTATAACTGAGCAGTTTGTACTGTCATTTTGTTGTTTAGCCTGGAGGCGAGAGTGCCTGAGTAGTCCATTCAACCTCGCAGTAATTAGCCTTCTAATCATAATACTCTTTGTATTGAAATTGATGCTGTGTTATGCCTGGAAGCGAGGTATTATATTATAAAAACACTTGGTTGTTCCGGTGTTAGTGTACTTACTGCTCAAGCTGCTTTTCACAATAGATGCGAAGTTTAGAACAAGCAAATGCGAGTTTTAGATCTGTTACACTGGCTTTAGAGAGCAATGCGGTGAATATGCTTAATATACTGTATATAGGCTATGCAGTATTCTAATCAGTCTACTCCGTGAACTGCTGTATTTTTTTTTTTCCTGGAATCACTAATTCAACCTGGATTTTCCACATAATCTCTCGGTTGATATAATACAGGATTTTCACTTATCAGTATGAGTTGGAAAGCTGATCTAGCTATGTGCCTCCAAAATGAAGAATAAATCCCTAGGTTTAATTTTTAAAAACCTCTTCCAGGTAATTATCCTCCGATCTAACACTGAATGAATGCATTGTGGAGGAAGACCAGGTTTTTACGTGCAGCTCTGCACTCCACTATCTCAAACACACATCTGTGTTTTAGCTTCAAACCAATAGTGCAGGCTGAAATAGCAGCTGTCCAACAAACCAAAGCTGAGCTCAGACCAGACATGAGCAGCTCATGCCGGAATACACCAACACTAATTCACCCGGACCCACTGGAAATGAGACAATCAAATGGAGATTACATGTAAAATATACAGAGAAAAAGCATAAAGTAATCAAAAAAGGAAGCACTTGGATTTGTTTTATTTACAGTTTAAGGGCAGGTTCGATACAATACATTTTTCTCATGATGGATCCATAATTCGGCGTCTTATTCTGTGTATATTTTTAGGTTGATCAATGATAATGATATCATGAGGACAGAGGTTCCTGCTACTTTTAGTGTATCTCCTGATATTCAAAAAAGGCCTGTGATGATATTGCTTATGATGATGCTTATGTTGATGGTGATGCTTAGGATGAATCTGATGCTGATAGTGATGGTGGTGGTGATGCTGATGGTAGTGATGATGCCTAGGGGGATGGTGATGCTGATGGTAGTGATGATGGTGCATGGTAGTGATGATGGTGGTGATGATGCCTTATGGTGATGATAGTAATAATGATCCTGAAAAAACTTCTGAAACATCAGAATGACATGAACCATAGAAAGGAAGGCTAAAATCTAAGCAGTAATTCAGCACAAGGATGCCCCACCCTGGCTTATGCCAGGTTTTAGATGTAAACTTGTTTTGTTTTTGAAATACATGTAAATCCCAATCCAGGCCTGTCTACTGTCCCTGCACGCCAACTCAAATTAATTCTGAATTCTCCAATAGCAGGGTGAGAAATTTTACTTCACGGGGGAAACATGCAAACTCCACACAGAAATGCCTGAGCTCAGGAATTGAACCCAGGCCTTCTTGCTGTGAGGTGGACATGTTAATCAGTACACCACTGTGCTGTCCCATTTTCTATTTGGGAAAATTTATTTTCTAGTGTTTTCCTGATAAATCAATTAATCAATGTTCTGCCATTCTCTTTCATCTGTTCATTTCTGACACATATGTTCGGAGATGGCAATGCCATTTTGAAAGGTCTGCCTTGATATTGTAAAATCTGGGTTGGATAATATTTGCCAGTGTTGCTTTATATTATGTACATACCTGACTTCCTCATATTGTGTTGTGTGTTTTATAACTCCAGTCTTCTGCTATGTGGAGGGTTTAGTGATGGTGTTTAGACCTGGCTGTTATGGTTTATGCTGCAAGGGGAATGAAACTGGATGTTCTGCTTCCATTATTATTTTTTGCAAACCTTTCCATACCTTTGTGTGATCCTTGGTTGTATTTTTGTTGAGATTGAATAGACTGTATAGGTGATGCTGCAAATGACTATAAAGATCATTCAAATAATTTTCAGTCTATTGTGGATTTCACTATGGATTCCAGTATTATTATTATTATTATTATTATTATTATTATTATTGTTATACTAGTACAAAGCTCTAAAAACCCCTGTACACTGTTTTGCTGAAAATCAGACAAACCATATTTGCAGTGTTTTTTATTTGATGGCAGAGAAATCTGCTGAAAATGTTGAAAATAAACCATTCCCTCATTCCAGTTTATGCATGGAAAAAAAAAACAAAGATGCAGAAATAAATACATGTGGTAGAGATAAGTGCATGTAGTATCAGCCCTGTACAAATGAATGTTCAGACATTACTGTTTTAATTCTATATCTTTGGTTTATTATTCAGTGCATGTATTAGACGTCACATTGTTCTTCATGTTGTCAATTTTCCTGTTTCCCATGCACTTGGAAAATAAACTCTTTTGATGTATGTACTCTTTTGGGGGTGGGGGAAGTCTTGAAAAGGAGTACTCTCTGTATGCTTGTGAAAATGTTGAACCACCCCTTTGGCATAATTTAAAAAATGCAGTGTTTCCCCCTGAGAGGTTCCATAAAATTAAGGCAGGTAGGGATTTTTTTCCATGAGTACACAACCTCTGTCAAAAAGTATGCAATCACAACTCTTGGAAGATGTTCAATTGTTTAATTGTATAGAAAAAACAAACAGACATGCCACAAAACTATTTTCAATTACCATTCCAACCTTCTGGCTTTAAGGAACACTTACAAAAATAAAAAAGAAAGAAAATTGTAGTCAATTGCAATTGTTTTTACAGATCAAACAGAGGGAAATGTTCAAACAGGATGCTGATCTAGAGGAATACACGTCGGCTGTTCTGTCCTATGTTCATTTCTGCACTGACGCTGTCCTGCCCACAAAGACCATCACAGCTTTTTCCAACCAGAAGCCATGGATGGACGGCACAGTGTGGTCAGGAGACAGACTGGTTTACAGTAGGGCCCAGAAAGAACTGAAAAAGGGCATTCAGCTGGCAAAACTCAGATAGAAATAGCGCATTGAGAAGCACTTCTACAACAACAACCCACGCAATGTGGAGAGGTATAAGGACCATCAACAGGGCTGCAAGACCAGATAAGGTGTTGGGCCACAAAACCGTGAGGTTTGCGGATGGCACCACCATGGCGTGTCTCATATCGGATAACGATGAGACCCACTACAGGGAGGGGATCCAGCCTGATAAATTGGTGTTCAAACAACAATCTCAAAATGGACTATTTGAACCTCTTCCTTCAGGAAAGCGGTACAGAAACATTAAGACCAGCACAACCAGACTCAAAAACAGCTTCTTCCCTAGAGCTGTGAAAGCCATCACCCCTTCACCCCTACTCCCTTGCAGTCACACTCACACATGCAACCTTCTTCCACAGTCACATACTCACTCGCTCACACACACTCTCCCCACCCCACTCTGCTCTCAAACAGACATTAGCGCTCTGTAAAAGGACATTGAATCCACAAACTCTGTGACTGTCTTGCACTGCTGCACTTTACTTCATTTACATTTACACGCTAGTTTATATCCACTCTGCTCCTGCTATTTATCTATTTCATCTTATAGTGCCTTCAATGTACATACTGTATATCCCAGTGATCAGCTTTTATTCACAGCTGTTTATGTTGCTATTTCATATTTCAATTTAAAAGTTGTGTTTATAATTACTTGTGTTTATATTTTGCTCTTGACGGTGTTAATTGCAGTCTATGGCCTTGATTGTTCCTTTTAAAGCTGAGAGTCTCATGCAAAATTTTATGTGTGAACATAATGACAAAGACCCTTGAATCTTGAATCTGCTTAACCAAGGGATGCAACTCTATAGATGACCTGCCGGCATGCTAGCTGTTAGCATCGTAAAACTCCTTGGAGCTCCTGTTCACATGAGCTAAACACAACAAAATACATTCTCTAGCTGTACACAGCTCCACATTCAATATGCTGTGTTTATAACTGTAATATAATTCATAACATACCATGGTAATATTAACAAAATAGTTGAAAAAGTTAGAAAATGCCTGCCTGAATAATTAACTGGTGTGTTTTGTTTATATTTATAAAAAAAGACTTAATAATAAAATTATATCGCAAGCAAATCACATGCTTTGCGGAAGTGTGTGTTGTGAGCTTTTTCGGCTTGTTTAGCTGCAATTAGTGTAGCTAGGATATGCTGAGCGAAGTAGCTGTTAGCATCTGCTTCTTTGTGCTGGTACGTAATGTGTAGCCATTTTATTCACCAATAAATAAGCTGTTTATTTTTAAATAAACCACTCGTTATAAATAATTATATTGCAGGCAAATCACAGACTGTGTGAAAATGTGTGATTTTAGCTTGTTAAGCATTTGATTTACCTGCAAACAAAGAAGTCCACAATTCAGAACTACTGCACTCATATACACTTTACTGTACTCATATATGAATCGCCCTATTGTAGTCATATTTACATATTTTTTTAATATTTAACCATGTTCGAACACAATATGTTTAGCTTCACTCGAGTGGACTCGCGCTGACCCACAGAGAGATCAGCCGTCTGCATGTTAGTGTTAAAGTTAAATGGAAAATTTACCCGACCCATGAGAACACTTTCATCTGCTCCGGTCAAATGGCGATCGCAGTTAGTTCACAATATCTGCATACTGTACACTCGGCCATAGATCAATTTTGTCCAATAATTCAGTCTTTTGATGGATGTAAGGGTCAATAACATCACATAAAGCTATTTTCTCAAGGTATCTCTGCTGTGTATATGCAGGGAAATGCACAAAAGAGAGAACCTGTTGCTGACTGGTAAACAACAACTTTGTCAAATACCTTTTACTGCTTTATTAAAGTTTATCGTAGAATGTTGGAAAATCAGTGGAGTAATGGCCTGTGCTTTGTTATAAGCTATAAATGTGCACAAGAAAAACTCTGCTCACAGAAACCTGTTGAGTGATACAAAAAAAAAGAGTTTCAGAGAAGAGTAACCATGTTATGAGGTGATACTTAAGCCAGTGCAGTTCAAGTTAATGTACGTAGTGCCAAATAATAATAATAACAACAATAGCATTTACTGATGCAATTAGCCAAATAATATTGAGCTAAACTGAAGTGGAGCCATTTACATTTCATTTGAACAGTTACAGTATGGAGAATAATATGGATCAGTTGGGTTAGGGGAAACACAGCATTTTTTTAAATTACACCTAATAAATCAACCATGTTGTCCTCTGTGTACACTGTTCATAGTAATTTGGGTTTACAAGCTTCCTCCAACATCAACTCCCATAATTCATTGCGTAAAACATTACATAGTTTAATATCAGGCATGAGAGTGCGGTTTGAAAAAAAATAAAATAAAAAATGGCCGGGGGAATGGGGGACGCCAAGGCCCCCATTGGGGTTGAGGGATGAAGCCCTGCCTTATTTTTTTCTTTTTTTTTTTTCGGTTTTTGCATGTTAACAATATATTGTGGACTAACTACAGGTAGGAATCAATGATTACATATGGGTGGCCCACCATGGGCATAGAGAGGTTTAAAAGAAAGCCAAAATGCTTTTGAAGCTTTTTAAGTTTTTGAATTATTTTCCCCTTACTTTCTCCCTAATCTGCACTTTACAGTATTTTCTGGTACAATTCTGTAGCTAAAATGTGTAAACAGAACAAATTATTCATGTATAGATAATTTTCTTTATTGTTATCCATATACTTTAGTATGTTTAACATGAAACACATTACCTGGTTATCAAGTGTTTCTTGTGTTTTGCTGTAAATGCATGTTTCTCGATAGCCTTCCAGCCCCTATGCATAGGTCCTGGTACCATATGCATATGGCTCTTCCTGGTACATCAGCAGGTTTTCACACAAAATCCTCGAGTTTCGATCTCACATTTTGACCAGTGTGTATTGAAATCATTATGCACTTTTGCAGACATGAACAACTGAACTTATTCTTTAGATTGACATTGTGTTCCACCACATCCCCTATGTCTAGATAGCACATATTATCATATTATAGGTTTTTAAGGTTTTTTTTATTTGCACAATTTATAGAAACCTTTGACTTTCTGATGTAGTTATGTTAATCTTTCTGGTTCACATTATTCCATGTTTACCGGCGGCATTAAACAAGTGCATTTCTAAATAAAGAAACATCGAAAGGGAAAGAAAAGAACACTTAAATGGGGAAAAGGGAAGATTGTCAGGCAATCGACATCTGGTGCACAACGGCCCAGAAGGAAGCATTGGAACAAGAATCTGTCTGCCGACATACACACACAATAACGTAATAATGGTGGGAGAGATGGAAACCACTAGACAGAAAAAAAATTATCAATTCCAAAAAAAAAAAAAAGACATAATCCTGCCGATAGCCAGAAGAATCTCATGCTTGAAAAATGCATCTTCAAGTGCGACATCTTGTCAGAAACTCCTCTTTTTGAGTAGATGGGGATTCCTCTTGCTCTCAATAAAACACGCATGAATATATACACACAAAATTGCAGCCATAAAAAAATAAATAAATAAACAAATGAGCACACACATGCTTAATACTCATTTTGCTCACTGCATTTATTACAAATAGTACCTGTCAGGGACTGAGCACAAAAGCACCAGGACATAGTTGTAAAAGGGAGCTCAGGATTTAATGAAGTAATCAAATTGTAACATGATTGACAAAAAGCCTCCCCACGACCCTCGATTTTGTCGATTAATTCAAATTTATGTTTTAGAAAAAAAAAATAAAGGGAACACTAAAATAACACATCCTAGATCTGAATTAATGAAATATTCTTATTAAATACTTTGTTCTTTACATAGTTGAATGTGCTG
>JBCNYH010000025.1:29388469-29402024 GCA_039654325.1 Tandanus tandanus
GATATATCCTAATTAGGGTTGCAGGGAGGCTGGCGCCCATCTCTGGGCGAGGGCAGAGTACACCCTGGACAGCTCGCCAGGCCATCTTGTGTGTGTGTAATTTTTTTTATTATATAGTATATTCAAATATAGATACAAATAAATAATTAATTATGTCCAAGCCACACTGTTACTTACATTTATCACTGAACAAAACAAAATGATTTCTGAGAAATAAATTCAAGCAAAGCGCATATCTACATCAGGTTTTTGGGGCTTCCAGGATGTTTAGAGTACAGATTAGCCCCCATCCTATTGTGAAAATGCTATAGAATGTATGAACAAAGCAAAGTCTAAACATAAGTACCAATAACCAGGTGGTCATATACTTAGGGGTCACAAAAACCTTTTTGGAACATAATGCACAGAAAAAAAGATGTGGGGTGTTCAGTTTTTCGGACTAATAAAGGCTGAATTCAAAATGTGCCATCCTGACCTAATTTCACCTGAGACTTGACAGATGAAAAGCAGCAATCAACAGGCACAGTGTGTTAGCCCTTGATAGAGTATGTTTGAACTTGTTAAAAAGGCCCTTAGAGGGTCCTGAGAAAGAATGGCAACAAAGACTGATTGCTGACTAATGCCATCAACCTGCCTTTTTTCAAACACATGGCTCTGTGAGTCCCAATTTCATGATTATGCTAACTCTGAATATAGTAAAAAGTAATAAAAACAAACATTGCTTGCTTGGAATACTTTTTTTTTTAACCAAATGATTTTTCTTTAAAAGTGTACCTGTATTTTTTTTTTTTTTTTTAATGACAAATGGTCCTTTCAGGAATCATTACTGTAAGGACAACTCCTGCATTTGTGTGTGTGTGCAAGGTAAGCCAATCTTCTCATGAGGAAGGTCCATTCACACTAAAGAGGCAACCTACTTAATTCACTCATCTCCCAGCCTGGCAGTGTGGAAACAGCAAACAGACAGCGCTCATTTAAACAACAAAGCCCATAGACGGCCATTCAGGCTAAAGCTGTCCCCTTTCAAACGCAGATTCTAAAGCCACTTTCTGTCACCCCCATCTCAGTTACCCCCTCTGCGGACAAGAAAACCGAGTCTGGACAAAGTCGAGCGCTTGGTGTGAGCAAGTGAATGAGGTGGCCTCTCGTTCTGAAAAAAAAAAAAAAAAAAAAAAAGTTAAATAAATAAAAGTGAGAGCAGCACACCTGAGAGGTCTACCTTTTTTTACATTCTGCTTGGCTTTGTGTGGGAAAAAAAATAGTGCAGGAGGAGGAGAAAAATCAAACAGGTGCTCGCTGGCTATTGTGGTCACGTTTATGAAAGATTCTTTGATAAGGATAAAGGTGCCGCTGGAGCCGCAGTGATTTCAGACGAGGTCATTGTTACCGTACTTCTAAGGTTCACTTTTCACACCTTGTGGGCAAAGACTTGTGTTTCGTGGGGCTACTCCGTTACAAAACCGTACATGTGTTTGTTGTTAAAAGGTAAGCCAAACTGATTTACCTCTCTGGCTCAAGTGGTGCAGTTAATGCAATTGTGGCAAACAGATGATGTTACATGTGCTTTGTGCTATGCTTGCTTACCAATTTTACTATGTGGCAGGGTTTTTTTTGAGTTCTCAGGAGGTCTGGTGGGGGTGTTTTTATATGTGTGTTTATCCTACAGTATTTGGCTGTAGTTTGCAAAAAATAATTTGAGGTACTTTTGAGTTACAGTATATAGCATTGTATAATTTTATAATTACATGCTCATATACACACAAACACACAGAAGGTTAAAGTTTTGCTGCTTTTGGCTAAGTTCAGTTGTCATTGATTAGATTTTTTGGGTAATGATGGAGTTTTTTTTTTTTTTTACTTTTTGCAACACATTACAACACATAGATCACATAGATTTGCAACACATAGATCACATAGATTTGCAACACATAGATCAGAAAAAAACTCTATATTCTTTGAGAAGCAGGTTGATGAAACGGATGTGAGTACTAAAAGTTTTCAATTCTGAATTATCTGTGATTGTGAATTCAGAACTTTATATAGAATATTTTATATTGTAGATTTTCATAACTATTATAATAGTTACATTAGGCAGAGTTTCGCTGAATTTCTTTTTACTTTAAAGCAAATTTAAGGTGCCTGAGTCATAAAGTTTAAAGCAGTTAACAAACCCTACTTCCAATCTGAAGCAAAACTTGATTTAAATCAACAGATAAAAACTTTAACGAGGACATTTTTTTTCTTTTCTTAAAAAAAAAGGTTTTCTACTTAAAACCATGTAGTACCTTATTTCCAGAGTTATCATCAGAGAGGTATGGACTACAGTAAAATGCTCTCATTTTATGATGGATCTATTATATATATTCTGGGCATTTTTGTTTTCATCAATGCTATCGACTTAGCAGACTATAGAACTGGTCCGAGGCACAAGCATGCACAGCGGCCATATTCTCACTTTCCCAAAGGTTGTGCTAAAACTTAATTGTTTAGCTAGCAGGTGGTGATGCTGATCCAAATTGGAGCTGACCGTTATCTTATTGTGTACCAATAAACATAAATAAAGATTATCTAGTTACACAGGTATTTATAGGGACGTAAAAGAAAAAAAGTATAACAAAGTAATGCTAGCTGTAGGCTACTTATTTACGAGTTTCAATCAATTTTCTCTGCACGTTGTATTTCAATTCTGATGTTTTGCTGCATATACATCTGATGTGTAATGATATGAAGGTTTACTGATTGATCACAGTATCATGGAAATGTGCCATTAGATGAATTACATAAATGTATTCACAATTTGTTTAAGGAACCTCTAACCTGTAGTCAGACACAGAAGTATATTTATAGAATATTAACATACAATACTAGTTATTATTAGTTAAAATAAAAGCTATAAATATAGTAAATATTTATTATAAATGATTGACAAGTATTTTTCTGGATGGATTTTTTTTAGCTAAGACTTACATGCAAGATGAGGAATTGAATCATTACTTTATTATTATTATTATTATTATTATTATTATTATTATTATTATTATTATTATTATTATTATTAATAAATTGTTTTCCATGAGACACACAAGGATGACTAATCTTCAACAATAATATTTCAAATATTGACTATAAAATGGATAAAATATATATATTTTTTAAATAACATGATAAACCCAGTTCACAGGAATCTTATACGGTGCAAGTTAACATCAGTTTACTGACGCTCTCTAACATGTTTTGTTCTGTTGGACCATAATTCCAAAATGTCCTCTAATGGCTATGTCTTTATTATTATATCTAACCACAGCTATATCCTATTCTGGATTATGCTAACATTTTAACACCATTAGATAAAAGAATATTACATGTTGTATAAGTAAAGTAAAAGTAAATAAAGTAAAGTGAAAACATTCTAATATACATATAGATTAGAAAATAAAAGGCATGTTTAAGTCCATATCAAAGCTACTGTAGTTTACAATACAGATAATTCTACTTTCCAGAGCATTCAGAAGTCAGTGTTATCACTGGTTCGTAGATAAATGTTCAGGATTAACCAGCGAGTGGCAGGTGATCAGCAGAAACAGACACTAAGCAGATCTCTGTGGGTCAGCTGGCTGCTATGGGAAAAAGGGCAAAGGTGATAGCACTGAGATAAGACACACTGGCTACCAATCAAAAAGTATAACTTTCTATTATTCTTATTTTGTTGACACATTTAGATCAGCATCGTCATGTCAGAATAATGGATGTACCAAACACGACTCGCTATCTGTTTCTTTCTTTCTTTTCCTCTTAGTCTTTACCTTAACTGTCCCGTTGCCGGTTCAAACCTCTTGTGGATTATGTAGCTGATATAGTGTTACCTCTTGAGCCACCTGACCATGAAAAGACTGTTTTACTGTGGGGGTCAGTGACGCTGGCCAAGAGCTGTTGCTGAAAAACAGCTGTTACTAAATTCGAAAGGCAGAAACAAATTAGGGAAATGGGTGAATATAGGGAATTAATATTAATTTTCCATGAGATTTATGTGTCATTTATTGTTTGTATTATTCCAAAAAGTTTTAAGAGATTTTAATCACTAATAGTGTTTTGGAACATATAGTGTTTTGTTGTAGCTTGGAGCTAACTTTAAAAGTAGGATCATTTAACACATCTTTTATTTATTTATTTTTTTTCAACATCCTTTGCAACTGATTTTTTTAACCTGAATTTGTAATTTCTGAATATATTTTTCTTTCTTTCATAGTAATAAAGATATTTTTTCTTTTATATTTCCTGGAATAAACTCTGCATTTCAGGAAGTCAAACAGCACCATTGGTTACAATTGGTTACAAAAAGTAACTATTAGCAAGATACTGCTGCAGAGACCACATTCTTTAAAAACCTAAATATTATGCACACAATTAACCAACATCATGTGCATGAATTTGGTTTGATATTATACCTAAATGCAAATCCTGATCCACCCCAAACCTTTAACTTCATAAGCCAAACTTTACTTCATAAGAAAATTTGCACTTTTTTGAATTAGTACTATTACTGAGAAGTATATTATTTATTACAGGTTCTGTAGGGGGCTTGCAACTCAAGTAAAAACCTACATTGTAAAGAAAACCAAAAAAGTGGCCCCAGTGCATCACGGTTACAGAATGGGATAATAGATCCATAGATATCATTTATCAAAGAGGAATTTTCTTTCATATGCATGGTTTTGTGCTCTATACTGTAGTCATAAAGTAGTGGTTACACCAGTAATACCAAAGATGTAACAAAGTATATTTATGTGCAATTTTGAGTCAAGACTAAATGTCAGGCTTTGTCCACACGACAGCATCAGAATCTGTTTTGAACTGCTCTGAATTGATCACCCTCTCCACGTCAGGCTCAAACCAAGTTCAAAACCAGTTCTGCCAAGACCTGTTCCCGAGGTGCTTTGGAAAAGATCAGTTCTGCAAAGCCGATCTTGCGATTGCAGTGCAGACAAGACAGTTGAACTGAAGAGAACCTACTGACTGCATGAGTGCGGCAAGGTTAATTATTCTTTATTATATAAGTGAAAGCCACGCTAAACCACGTGGTTAAATGTGCACTTCAGGTATGTCCTGAAATGTAGTTGACCAGATCAGTATGTAGGCTGTTGAGGCGTGACAGCTTATAACAGTATGAGTAGATCTTGTGAATTGTGATGGCCATATTTGGACTCTATTGGATCCAATAAGCTATATGGCTTCTAGAGCAGATACATTACTGTTTACTAGTGTCTAGATTTAATGTCCCATTAGGGGATAGAGCCACATGTGAGTTTGGTGGTCAGGTGTTTACATATTTTTGGTCATGTGGTTTATGCTCTTGTTTTTCACCATAGCAAATGCACGTTATAGTCTTGCCTTGCTCTTCTCTTTTTCTTCTCTTCATTTATTAAACAAAAAACATAGTGAAAATAAAAACTAATGCTGGAACAATGTCCGCCATTGCTATGATGCCTTCCCATAAATGCACTGTTTTGCATTTAGTGAGCATCCATTCAGATCCAGTTTTAGTAGTTTGGACAACCAAATTTAGAACGAATTCTACGAGTACTAGAATTGATATTCGCAAAACCGATCTCGCCAAAACCAGCCTGAATCAAACTCGATGTGGACAAGGAGGAAAGGCTTTAATTGCTTTAATGGCAGAGTGAGAAAAGCTATGAGAACCAACCACACTATTAACTTTTTTCAATATTTTTTGTGAATTTTCAGCTGTGAGAATGTAGCAACAGTCTGTGACAGCAAACAAAAGTTTCCATTAGCTTGAAGTCTAGTACGATGTCTACCTTACACACCAGCTGAAAAGGCTAATTAGTAAATGAAACGTTAAGTAGAATGGTTTTGTTAACAGAACATAAAATAAGAATTTCACACAGAGTTTGTGGGTAACTATAAATGTTAAAGGTAGGACTTTAATTCCAAAAGTTAGAAAATATTCAATAATTTCTATATTTGATTTTACTATGCATGACAAATATTCCTGTAGTAGCAAGAAAGCATTTGTTTCAGGATGTCCTGAAAACATCAGCTTGTTAAGTGTGTTCACACCATATCCCTCTACAGTATATTACATAAAAGAGCTACGATACTACTTTTGCAACATGGTCCTGCTATTATTAATTCATAAGAATGTGCTCCAAGCAACTCATACAAATAAATTACAAACAAAGTTAGTGGCCAAGACTAGAAAACCCAAGACACTTAGTAGAATTACTCCTTTTTTCTTATCAGATCAGGTTGAAATCCTACAGCATTTTTGAAAGGCAATCATGGGTAACAAATCAGCATCCCTTCCCCCTTAAACAAGCTGAACACCATAACTATACATACTCGTCCGGTAGCTCCTCCGGCAAAGAAGCGCTCGACATTGTGCTCCACCCAACCATATATCGCTCACTGCTTTAAACCTGATATGGCATGAGTAAACGGAACAGTGAGATTCATCTTTAAAAATAGATATCCATTTGAAAGAGCACTTTTTATATTGTCGTTAAATAAAGCCCAAGAGGTCATGAACCGGCTCAGAGAATAAGTATGATAAAACATGACACATCTAGGGTTGCCTCTCGGCTGGTTTTGAGCTGTGGAGGCTATAACCGTTTCTGATATTTACTGTCACAATTCCACACTTTTGAGAAATGTTAGTGTAGATAAAAAGAGGTTTTCTTTTGCAAAGTGGTTACAAGCATCAAGCACTTACATCAAGCACTTACATCAAGCACTTACACCTCACACATCTCTATACATCTCTAAACATGTTTAAATTACTGCACCGGACCATCATGAATATTTTGATATGGTGTGTCACAAAAGGACTTTTTACGTCAGTTATCCACGTTATTATGTCAGTAATAAACAAAATATTTTCAAATGGAATTAAAATGCAACCTAGAGAGGCAGCATAAATAACTCTCACATGTTATTGTGACTGAATTTGTGCAACAACAAAAAATCAGCTAGAACAATTGTTTTTTTGGGGAAAAAACTAACTAAATAAATAAAAACACATTATCTTTTTTTTCTACCCATCATAATTCTGACACCTCACAATAATAAAATATTAGCAGATTTTACAGAAATGGTGTGAAATACTTAAAATTCTATGTTTAAAATTCTTTGTAATCTAATCTTCCTAAAGTTCATGTAGGGTAAAGGGCCAACTTAACAAATATGTTGGTGAAACCAGTCAGTCTTAAACCTCGAGAGTTTTTCTTACACATTGAATGTCATGGTTTGGCGTGATGTGCCATAGTGAAGCTGGCATAAGCTTAATAATCAATTCAGTTTGTAATCAGATACCCGCTGTCAAAATGTCCACAATGCTCCTGTGCCACAATGGACTCTTTAAATGCAGTTTTGGCCTTTTTTCACATTTGGGGTAACTAGATTTAGAGCTTTACTTCTGGGAATGTGCATGCAAGAGAGAAATACCTCTCACGCATTTGAACTAAAGCTGAAAAGAAAAAAGAAAGAAAAAAACAGAATTAAGAACAAGAGTTTGACCTAAAGTATGATCATCGGTGCAATCAGTACTCATTTAAACAATGAAATTTGAAAATTTAAACAATCATAAACAATGAAAACACTGCTGTAGTTTCAGAATGGATATTTCAGTAACATACTTGAGCTACAATATAAAAAACACAAATCAGCTTCTGATGAATAAGAATTTGCACACATCTACATTCTGTATAGATTTTTCGTTCACTAATGCCAACTGTAGATGGCATGGTGGTAAGCACATCCACCTAACAGCAAGACGGTTCTGGGTTCGAGTCCCGGTTTCGGCGAGGGCATTTCTATGTGGAGGTTGCATCTTTTCCCTGTGCTTACATGGGTTTCCTCCAGATACTCCACTGTCCTGCTACATTCCAAAATCATGCACATTAGGCTAACTGGTTGTTTCAAATTGCCCCTAGCTGTGAATGGAAACGGATGTGGGTCTGTTGCCTTGCAGTGGACTGGCGAGCTGTTCAGGGTATACCTACCTTCAGCTGGATTCGGCTGAGATAGGCTCCAGTCTCCACATGGCCCTAGTAGGATGAAGGGGCTTAGCACATGAATGAATGAATGAATAATGTCCAATGTGCAATTTGGGAATATACTTCTTCTTGGCAACTCCAAGGGAATAAAGCAGACTTACCAAAGTCTGACAGCAGCTGTCAGTAACACCTTTGGAAAAATGTGCTTTAAAAGAATCTGCTAAGTGTATAAATGGGCCAAAACTAGTAGGAAATGTTCCTGTAGGAGCAACTTTTAAATTATTAAAATACATTTTTACAGTTATAAGTTATATTCTGTTTAATATCTCACCAGAAAGTTAAGCTGTGGTTTCTATTTAAAAAACAAAACAAAACAAAAAAAAACCCCACATTATTTAATCCAGAAGTGTTCTAGATGATCACCGCTAATCCAAAGTGCTCTGTAAATACTCGAGACTCCCTCCACGGATATGTGTTATATTCTACTGTGTAGACTCGTGTAAGCCTGGCTTACAGATCAACTTTCGACCGACATATAGGCTGACGTCTTAGACACATCTTTATAAATCTTTGATGAATACACAGTCTATATATAGACATTTCTGCCTTTAGGCTTTGTGTTGTGTGACCTCCAATATATCTGCCTTCAGAAGTACTATAAGTGCAATGTAAATGTGTCTGGTGTTTAGTGGCAGAAAAAAAAAAAATCAACTGGTCCTTTTAGAGACGTTGGATCTCTGCTGCAGTTTTACTATTTTGTATGACTCAGATAATGTCTGCCCATTATCTGACTCGAAGCCAATGCCAAAAGTAGAGTGCTATTTTTTTGTTGCCTAACATTTTGTTGTTTTATTGATTCTAACATATAGAAAACATCGAAGAGACACACAGGAGATGAAATATACACATAAACACATGCACTCACATTTTTTTTAGAGAAATAGGATGCTTCAGAGTCCTTCATCAGCCTTGCAAACAAAGTGCTCATTATTTCAGTATTTTACAAGCAAAAATATGTCACAATTATTTATTGCTTGGCCCATTTGTAGTTTTATCTCCTTCTTTTCATCTTCAAAGTATTAGGATCCAGTTCTTCATAACAGCCCTTTGACATTGAACTCTATTATTGGAATTATTTCTTGAGATTAGGCTGTGATGATTGTAAATTTAGGGGTGGCACAGTGGTGTAGTGGTTGGCACATCTGCCTAACAGCAAGAAGGTCCTGAGCCCGGTGAGGGCGTTTCTGCATGGAGTTTGCATGTCCTCCCTATGTTTGCGTGGGTTTCCTCTGGGTATTCTGGTTTTTTCCAACAGTCAAGAAACATGCACATTAGGCTAATTGGCTGTTCTGAGTTGTCCCAGGCATGAATGTGAGTGTGAATGGTTGTGTGGGTATTGGCCTTGGACTGGCAAGCTGTTCAGAGTGCATCCCACTTTCACCCAGAGTTGGATGAGATAGGCTTTAGCCTCATCGCGACCCTAATAGAATAAAAAAATAAAATAAAATAAAAACACAGCAGCAAATGAATGAGAATAAGAATTTATAAGAATTCTATGAGACAATTGCAATAAAAAAAGGTTATGAATGGTTAGACTTATGATGATGGGTGGCATTAGCAGCTGTAGCTCTTCAAAGACCTTGTTTAAATGAAATCTATGAAATAAAAGTAAACTGGAGTTGCACCCTAACCTTATTAGGGAATCCCATCTCCTTTTCACACTTATTGCTACAGTATCTGTGCTATTAGGTCCACTTATGTTACTTAATACTTATATATATAATGATACTTACTTACTATATATTGTAGTTTCTTAACAATATACATTTCATCTGTATATTTTTGTCTGTTTGTTGAAAAAAGTATAGACTGCCATTTTCATTTCGAAAGTAAATAATTTCAATTCAATTCAATTCAGTTTTATTTGTATAGCGCTTTTTACAATTGACATTGTTGCAAAGCAGCTTTACATAGAAAAAGGAATTTAAAAAGGAATTTAAACATTTTCTACAACCCCCTACACATCCCTAATGTGCAAGCCCGCAGTGACAGTGGCAAGGAAAAACTCCCTCAGTTGACACGAGGAAGAAACCTTGAGAGGAACCAGGCTCAAGAGGGAAACCCATCCTCATTTGGGTGAGACCGTAAAAATACAAATCGTATAAGAAAACTTCATTACAATCCAACATAATGTCCAGTTGGTTATACCACAACTGTAAGTCCTAAATAACTGTAGCAAGAGAGTTTATATCACCAGCAGTAAAAAGTCATGTTCACAGTCGCTGAGTGCAAATATAAGTCCATATGGACCTTCATCAGCAGGAGCGAGGGGCTTCCAAGTTGAGAACTCCAGCCAGCATCAGCACACCAGGACAGACCACAGGACTCACGGAGCAGAAGGATCAGGAGGATCAGGATCACCGGCATCCCAGAAGAAGCATGTGTACCTCAGCAAAAACACAGAGAGGGGGAGCGGAAGACATAGGTTGTTAGGTACGCTCATAACAGTGTAATGGTAAAAGAAGAGTTTATTAGTGCTGGGTGCAAGCAGGGACTCACATGGTCACAAGGGCATGACTAACTATGGTAGCATAACTAAAAAGAGAGAAACCAGAAGGAAGGCAGACATGAGAGCACCCTGTAACGCTGGGCAATCAGCCACTCCACTGCCATTGGACCTGGGTGAGCATGTAGAGTGAGGGAGCGACAGCATCCCAATATCACAGTTTACCAGAACTCTCTATGTCTGAGAACTCAGGACTCTCTCCAATTTCAGCAGGTAAACAGTGTCAGGGGTTAGGATTCCTAAAAACAGTTGGACAAATGTTAATCTGAAATATATAATGGATTAATTACAATATGAACTAACAACACCTGAAATTGAGCTTTACTGAAAATGCTCAAGTCAGTTCAATTCAGTTTTATTTGTATATCGATCTTTACTATTCACACTGTCGCAAAGCAGTAAAGAAAATTTGATAAAGAATTTAAACATTTCTCTAAAAAAATTATACACATCCCCAATTAGCAAGCCTGTGCAGATGGTGGCAAGGTATAACTCCCTCAGTCGACCCGAGGAAGAAACCTTGAGAGGGGGAAACTATTCCTCATCCAGATGAGCAGTCACTCTCCCTGGACCCAGCTGATGTCCGGAGAACCCTGAGGAAGGTTAACACCCGGAAAGCAGCTGGCCCTGACAACATACCAGGAAAGGTGCTCAAGGAATGTGCTGACCAGCTGGGTGGGGTTCTCACAAACATTTTCAACACCTCGCTGCACCAGGCTGTGGTACCATCCTGTTTCCTGACTTCCATAATTGTACCGGTACCCAAAAAACCCACAACCTCCTGCCTCAGTGATTACCGCCCATTAGCACTCACACCTATCATGATGAAGTGATTTGAGAGGCTGGTAAAGGATCACATTGTTTCCAGTCACCCGCCAACAATCAACCCGTACCAGTTTGCTTATCACCCTAACCGCTCCACAGAGGACACCATCTCCTCTGCACTCCACTGAAGCCTAGAGCATCTGGAAGGGATAAACACACACGTGCGGATGCTGTTTCTGAACTTCAGCTCCACATTCAACACCATTATCCCACAGCATCAGATAAATAAACTGGCCCCCGTTGGTTTCAGCACCCACCTGTGTAACTGGCTGCTCGACTTCCTCACAAACAGACCTCAGTGCTTTCGGGTGGGGAAAAATGTCTCCAATGTCATCTCCCTGAGCACCGGTTCCCCCCAGGGCTGCGTCCTGAGTCCGCTGCTGTTCACGTTGTTGATCCACGACTGCTGCGCCAGGTTCACCACTAACCACATTGTGAAGTTTGCAGACAACACGACAGTAGTGGGCCTCATCCGTAACAACGATGAACAGGCCTAATACAAGGTCAGAGGCTTGTAGTGTCTCTGACTGAAAGTCTCTACAGTGGGTGTTGAGGACAGTGGAGAAAATCATTGGGACCTCAATACTTCCTCTCCAGGACATTGCAAAGAAACTCTGTCTGACCAGGGCTCAAAACATCACCAGATACCCCTCCCACCCCCACCATGGACTGTTCTCACTGCTGGCTTCTGGAAGGAGATTCCGCCGTCTATGGAGCAGAACAGCCAGGCTCAGCAATAGTTTCTTCCCGCATGCCATAAGACTGCTGAACGCATTAAACTTTTCCTCCCTCCTCACCCAAACACCCACACGCAGCTAATAAGGACTGCACCATTAAGGACCTCTGTGCCATATTACTGTGCAATATTACACTGCAAATAGACTGTGCAATATTTTTATCTTTCAATATATTTATCTCTGTGCCATATTACTGTGCAATATTACACTGCAAATAGACGGTGCAATATATTTATCTTCCAATATATTTATCTCTGTGCCATATTACTGTGCAATATTACACTGCAAATAGACTGTGCAATATTTTTATCTTCCAATATATTTATCTCTGTGCCATATTACTGTGCAATATTACACTGCAAATAGACGGTGCAATATATTTATCTTCCAATATATTTATCTCTGTGCCATATTACTGTGCAATATTACACTGCAAATAGACTGTGCAATATTTTTATCTTTAATTTATCTTTTATACAAATGTTTTTATATATATTTATTAATTTTTATTTTATTAATATTTTTCTTATTATTCCTGCTGTTCTCTGAGCCATTGCATCGAAAGCAGAAACTTCACTATAGTTTAACATGAAGTCTAGTTGGTTATCCTATAAATGTAATGATAATTGTAGTCCTAAATCATATAAGTAAAAAAAGTAATATCACCAGCAGTGAAAAGTCATCTTCACAGTTTCTGAGTCTATATTTAGGTCCATATGGATCATCAGCAGGAGCGAGGGACTTCAACCAATATTAGCATATCAGTAATCAAGAATATTAATACATTTCCAGCACTAAATGTTTAGCATTCATGCTAAAGCAAATGTAATATTTCTAATATGCAAAAAAAAAATAAAAAATGGTCACAAATATTGTGATGAGCAAGAGAAAGTTAACTGGGTGTTATACATAAATCATGACAAAATCTACAGGGGAAGTTTATAAACACTCATACTGGACATGAAAGTCATGTTAATACTGGGCTTTGCATGATTTATGTAAAGGTCATGGGGAAGCTGGAGCCTATCTCCGTCAACTATGGGTGAAGGTGGTGTACACCCTGAACAGCTCACCAGCTCTCACAGACAACCATTCAAACTGGAAACTGAATTATTGTCGTTACCAGCTATGTAGCCAGATCCGAATTCTTCACAGATATACCTCCGGTTTTAAGATTTTATCACATCATAATAATGAGTTTTGTTTTAAAACAGCTACCTTATTTTGCCTGAAATAGATCATTTATGCTTTGCTTAATGTTCACTAGCATCCTTTTTTTTTTTTTTTTTTTTTTTTTTAAACCTGTCCTGTCCAGCAAAATAGCAAACAAAATGGCATTCTGGTTGCAGTGTTTTGCCGAAAAAATTAGTTTTTCCAAGGGGGGGTTTCTGGGTATAAGGCTCCTCTTGATAGTT
>JBCNYH010000025.1:29415395-29434422 GCA_039654325.1 Tandanus tandanus
CTCCGGTTTCCTCCCACAGTCCAAAAACATGCACAGTAGGCTAATTGGCTGTTCCAAATTGCCCCTAGGTGTGAGTGCAAGTGTGAATGGTTGTGTGGGTGTTGCCCTGCAGTGGCCTGGCGAGTTGTTCAGGGTGTACCCCGCCTTCACCCAGAGCCGGCTGAGATGGGCGCCAGCCTCCCCGCAACCTTAATTAGGATTAAGCGGCTTAGAAAATGAATGAGGAAAATGATACAGGTATATTCATGTTGTGCATTCCTTTGTTACCTTATGTTTAATTAATACGTGCAAAAAAATTTTGAGCAAAAATAAACCATGTTAAGAAGTCTAACTGCCACTTTCCTCAACTGCACTTTTCACAGAGCTAACTGCCCTCTGCCTATCATGCACAACTGAAGCGAGGAGGGATCAATTTCCCAGTACAACATGCATAATCACTGAAGTGCTCGTTCAATGGCTTTCAATCAAGCTTGTTTTTGTTTTTGCACGTCTGCACAGCTGTTTTGATGGCGGTGCTGACCAAAAAAACTGGTGGATCAGCTATAACAAAGGTCGCCACTCTCAGAATTCTATGAGCTGAAGAGAGACAGGGCTAAGTGTGTTTTTATTTTTGCTGGGGAGGAGAGTTGCTATGATAGGCACACACAAATATCAGCCGCTAAATGTGTGGGTGGCACATTGTGTGTGTGTGTGTGTGTGTGTGTGTGTGTGTGTGTGTGTGTGTGTGTGTGTGTGGTGTGTTTGTGTGTGTGTAAATGATAAATGGCTTGAAATTGCTGCATAACTTTTGAAAGTTCATTATCATAGTATCATAGTATCATAGCACCGTCTATAAGAGACTTATTATTGTGGGGGCAATTATTTATAAGCACATGCACACCAAATCCTTAAATTAATGTCTTTAATTGCTTATTATTAATTGCAAATACACGTTATGCTTTTTATACAAATGTAAACGCCTATCAGGTAAGTATATACACTTACCGGCCACTTTATTAGGAACACCTGTGCAATTATCCAGTCACTCGATCATGTCAAGGCAGTGCAATGCCTCAAATCCTACAGATACCAGAACTCGTGTTTTTGCATCAACTGTCCAGTTTTGGCTTACAGGATTGGAACCCAGGAACAGCAAAATGTGGCACAAATGTCATCTCATTGATGGGTTTGAGTACCAGATGGGCTTGTGTGAGTCAGTGAGACTGGCCAAAATGAGACTGGATCAACCTCAGTGACCACTGGTTGCAACCATGGGAGGCAGAAATGCATTTTTTACAAAGTACAGCACATTCGAACCTTGACTGACAACACCAGTAGATCATATCTAAATAGGTTCCAATCTTGTGATCCAGGAACAGGAATCTGAGGCTACAGCATGTACACATTCACACAGACTGGACACAAAGGAGTGTAGAAACGGTCTGTTTCAGTGTCTGCGGGATGTTAAGTGTGATTTGTGTTGTTGTCACAGGATTGGCTGATAGGATCGTTTTACAGGTGTTTCAATAAAATCGCCTCATAAATGTCCGTACACCGTATATCAATATTCTGATCACTATTACAACTAGTCTTCTGAAATTCACCTCGTGCTCTCTCTCTCTCTCCCTCTCTCTCCCTCCTTCTCTCTCTCTCTCTCTCTCTCTCTCTGTTCTTTTTCTTAATTAGCTTCAATGAATGCTGGATTAATCTTTTTAGTGCTCTTTCAAGAGACTGCAAAGCCCAAATCCCCATACAGTGACTCAAGTGTGTCAGTGGAATGGCTCACAGGAGGTGAGGAGTACCTCACGGCTTTCAGAGTAAAAAGACGCATCTTACTCCAAGGTCTAAATGGTCCATGTGACTCTACTCGCAGTGTTAAATTGCCCTCCAAGCAAGCAAATAAATAATGGTGCATAATTTGCAACTCGGTAGAGGGAATGCACAGGTGAATCATTTGCACTGAAGATGCCAACGCGGCACAGCCATCAATCTCTTTCATGCTCGCTCATGAAAGTGCCAGTGCGATAGAGTCGAGGCACAGAAACATATTGGTGGATGGGTTAAATACTAGAACACTAGGGATGTGCCCGGGTTCCTACAGAAAACCGACTGTGCGACCTCATGTAAAAATTAGAGGACACATAATCACACGTCATAAAGAAAATATTTGGCCCCCATAAATATTCAGGATTAATTAGATATCATTCGTTTCATGACATTAATGTAAGTCACGAATATACACGTGGGTTCGCCAAGGGTTCTTCGGAGAGGGGGTTTAGCTTCTGAAACACTTTCCGATAGAGAAACTCTCAATACCGTTATTGTATGGTGGACCAAAGGATCAAAGGAGGATACCTTTTACGTTATTTGTGGATTCTCATGAAATTTCTACTAGAAGCGGTGCTTTGGACAAGGAAGACTCTGACAGATTTCGGAGATGATCCAGATCAAATTCTGTATCTAGGAATATTTTTAAAGGATTCTTTAACACTGTGTGATTTTTTTAATTTTCTTTTACCTTTTGGTTCATATGGGAGATTGCTGTGCTTGGCAGAGGTTTGCGTTCTCCGGGTGCTTTTGTTTTAAAAGTGGAAAGATTCATAATTTGCATTTGAATATTGTATGATGATCATTTCAACAGTGTGTGACAGTCATTTTAAATCAAATTCCTTCAATAAAAGCTCTATCCTACTAGGGTCGCTGGGAGGCTGGAGCCTGTCTCAGCCGACTCTGGGTGAAGGCAGGGTACATCCTGAACAGCTCACCATTCCATCACAGAGCAACACACACACACACACACACTCACAACTAGACAACTAGGGGTAATAAAGAATATCCAATTAGCCTAATGTGCATGTCTTTGGACTGTGGGAGGAAACCGGAGCACTCGGAGGAAACCTCAAACTAAATTTAATCACCAAATTCTGATTCATTAAAATTCCATGAGATTAAGACTAATTGCTTAACATATTTTACAGAAGACATTTGCATCCACTGGAACCACAGTGAATAATGTGTGCTTTACAAGGAGATGTACTGTTAGTGGTGCATACTTTACCATATATTCAACTTGTAATGCAATTTTATTAATTTATAAAAGACAGAGTAGAATTTAAAAACTACACTCTGTATTATTATCATTAATGGATAATTGTTTCTCAAACATCATGGGTCTCAGTCTTATATTATAGAATTCTCCGCACTTTTCCTACAGATATCAGCATTACTGCAAATACAAGACTAATCGCCATAATGGGAATTGGGATGGAGATGGGGTGTGTAGAGAAAGGAACCATGGACCTGATTGCCCTGGATGCAATCTCCAAAGTAATGTTGGTGAAAGCTCTCAGTACATCTGCCTGTACAACCCTACAGAAATACTTCCCTGAAGATGAATTATAATGCAGCCCAATGTCACAACCTTGGGTAATATATCACATTTCAACTCTTTGGCTCCTTTGGGAATTTCATTCACTTTTATTCTCATAAAAATGATTAAATGTGTTGCATGTCAATCAGATGAAGTTCAGTTGAATGGCCATTTGGATTCTCAGTATAAAGGAGAATCACTCCTGTGGTACACATCACTCTGGAAAAAATGGTTCTTAAAGGGTTCTTTTAGTGTTCTCTGAATAATAAAGGGTTAATAACTGGAAACACTTCCAATAGCAAGGAAAACCACTGTGTTCTTGGGTTCTACATAGACCTTAGACTCTCCCCGGAAAAAAAAACAAGTGTTAAAGGTACCCATTCACTAGTGACTATGAGTTCATTTTGGCTGAAGACAAAGGTTTCCTGGCAAAACCACCCCAGCTCACAAGCTTAGTATCTCTTATTCACATGTTTTACATCATGTTTCGGATCTGTGCTTGACCGAAGGAGCAATCTTGCATATGCATGATAACTTGGCGGTGCAACAATAATTTGTATCAGTGGTATTCGTGGCAATTGTATTCGTATCATACGGCTCAGTGGTTAAGGCTCTGGGTTGCTAATCTAAAGGTTGGTGGTTCAAGCCCCAGTATCACCAAGCTGCCTCTGTTGGGCCCTTGAGCAAGGCCCTTAACCCTCAATTGCTCGGTTGTATAAGAAAAAAAATTGTAAGTCACTGCCAATGTCTGCCAAATTCCATAAATGTAAAAGAAAAAGAAAAAAGATGGCAATATCATTACTAATATCATTGTGCCGGTGCAGGGGTCGTTGACACTCACGTACAGGAGTAAGCAAATGGTTTTAGAAAGACACTGTGGCTGATTTCATTTATTCCCAAGAGATAACACTGTAGTTCATGCTTATTTATTGTGCCTGCTAAGTGAATAGGCACCTTTAAATCAGTAGTGTCCAGTGCTTTTATAAAATTTACATAAATGTTGTACTAAAATATTTGCTTGTAATATGCAAAATGGACATTCTGAACATATTTATTGGTACCAGGATGGTAAATATTTTTTAATCTGTGCAATTATCAAGAATCCTGCAATGGTCTGGCAAGCTGTTCTGTCTGTTTTGTCTGGTGTGGGCCCACCACACCTTCGCCCCGTGTCGGCTGAGATAGACTCCAGCCTCCCCGCGACCCCAATAAGAGTAAGTGGTGGTACCTCCACCATACAGCATGGATAATGAAGTAAGGCTTTATATGGGTAATGGTTTTAATTGCACATGTGCTCCTCTTACAATGTCTTCTATAGTATGCTGATGTTCTTTTTTTTTTTCTTAGTGCTATTTGTATTCTTAGCACTCAGAATCCTGTGACCTTGATTTTGACCTTTCAAGTTCACTCCAGGTCAAAGGGGATTATGCCATTAGAAAGCGTTTATATGATTTCCTACCTGTCCTTCACTGCATCAAATGGTTCATGCCACTTTGCCTCTCTGATATAAGCAATTTCAATTTTAACATGGGAAATGTATCTCCAAAACTTTCTGACCTTGCTCTGACCTTGACATTCCAAATCAAATTATCTCTGGGACTCATGTAGGGTAGTGTCCACACCAAGTTTGCTGAAAATCCTTGCAATGGGTGTGGTCAGGATTCGGTTTACAGACAAAGTGACAAAGAAACAAAGAAATGTTGGCAAATACAATAGCTCCACCAAATCTCTGCTTTGTGGCATGAAATGGAAAGCTTCATGTCTCTGAAAGATTGTTGATACAGTGTACATTAACTATCTTCTAATAATGGTATTTAGCTCTTGCTTCAACCCAAACCCCTCAAAAAGAGAGTAGCCCCAATTAAATAAAAACGGTCCCACAATATTATGCTAAACCACATAAAGCCAAGGCAGTGTATGTTTTTATATAACAAGTCAAACAGGAAGCATACAGGCATGATACATGCCACAATAAGCAATGTGGGAGTCTAGTATTGGCATAACATACTACACATCAGAAATATGAACACCCTGAACATTCTGCTATTGCTTTCAGACCAATAATAGCAGGTGAATTGAGTATCAAGGTACTTTTGCTAGCAGTGCATCAGCATACCCAGAAAAAGTTCCCGTTAGGCTGTTAGGTTTGTGTGATTAGAAATATGCTAAAAGACAAACTGAAGAGAAATGGGAAGTGATTTGAGGTAGACATTAAACACTGTATATGGAATTGCTAGAATTCACGCCGGTCTCAGAAAGAAATATATTACTGTCAAAAACGTGACTCTCATGTTCCGCAATGCCTGAAGTCAGTGATTCTGACTTTCTTACTACAAACAGAATCAGCTCAGAGCTGGAAGAACAGAGTCTCATTTTGTATTCGGACGTTTTGCACAGAACACTGGGGCAGAATAAAGGCACAACGTTCCCACCATGACCAGCTTATGTGAAAGTGATAAAGATATTGCTTTTATCGTTGTGCCAATGTTTAAATGATGCTATCATCATAATATTCCTGAAATGAGCAGCGATTTAGTCTTTAACCCTATCCAGGTCTTTCACCTCCTCGTCTGAACACTCTGATTAAACAGATTGGGTTCTAAAGCTGTGACTTTCATGCTAATATTTTCATGCCATCATCGCCTTCATGCCTGTTATCTTGTAGATTGCTAACTAGCAGTGCCGAGCCTCTGCAGTGACTCGGAGCAGTTGCATTATATTACATTATATTACAGTTACAGTACTGCACTCTGGAACCAGTGCTTGTGATCTCACAATAGTTGTTTCTATGGGAACTTGGAACACTGAGCAACATCCTGGTAATTAATTTAGCATGACAGTGATATGAGAGTTTTAGAGAGTAGCAAAATGAGCCATTGATGAAATCTCTAGGTCTCATAGTTACGGAGAAATGAACACAAACTTTTATCTCAGTGACTGACAGTGAATTGCATCTTGCCTTTTGCCACTACCAGAAGTTGCTGCCGATTGGACATGGTGGCCATCACTAGCCCCAATGGGGGCACGGTCTATGTATTCTATGTTTATGGTTTAAGTAGTCAGTATGTTTAAGTCATAGACATAAACACAAGACCGGCACATCTCAGTATATCGCATGTATTTGGAACATGCGAAAGACCAGAGACTGGTCCGGATCGGTGCAGCCTCTGCTGTACAGCGGAGCTTGTACCAGTCCATTGTGGTGAAGAGGGAGCTGAGCCAAAAAGCAAAGCTCTCAATTTACCAGTCGATTTACCAGTTTCACTTATGGTCACAAGCTTTGGGTAGTGACAAAAAGAACAAGATCGCAGGTACAAGTCGCATGGTGGCGGGGCTCTCCCTCAGAGAAGAGTGAGAAGCTCGGCCATCCGGGAGGAGCTCAGAGTAGAACTGCTGCTCCTCCACGTTGAGAGGAGCCAGTTGAGGTGGCTCAGGCATCTTATTAGAATGCCTCCCGAACGCCTCCCTGGTGTGGTGTTTAGGGCATGTCCAACAGGGAAGAGACCCCAAGGTAGACCCAGAACACACTGGAGGGACTATGTCTCCCGGCTGGTCTGGGAACGCCACAGTCCCCCTGGAACAGCTGGAAGAGTTGGCTGGGGAGAGGAACGTCTGGACCTCACTGCTTAGGCTGCTGCCCCTGCGACCCGACCCCGGATCAAGCAGGAGGAGATGACTGACTGACTGTTATACTTGCTGGTAAAATACCATGATAAAAGTAAAATGAAACAAATATTTGGATTTTCGATTTTTTTTTTTTGTTGTTGTTGTTATGGAAATGAGAATAAATAATGAAGAATGCAATTTTTCTGTAGATGCAATACTTACAAGTGAAATGTTATTCCTTGCGATTTAGAGAGACTATTTCGCTTGTTGAAGCAAGCTGAGAAGCTCTATGCAGTTTAAGTTCTGTGGTGTGCCCTGTAGTGGAATCCACCAGTCAAAATGTGTAGTACACGGGCAAGAAAGTGACCAATAACCTTCACAATGCTGCTGGTTGTCTGTGACCCTGTGGTTAAAAAGCAACAACATCTCTGCCCTATTTCCTCATTTGAATAAGTAAAAAAAACAAAAAACAGCATAAACCAACAAAACACACCATTTATATTTTAATATAAACATATGATGTTTCTAGTGTAGTTTTTCTATATTTAAGCAACCTAGCATAATTAAAACATTAACCCCATGCTGTCACTCTAATGTTTCTGAAAACAGAGCATTACATGATTTTAATGTAAACAATACAAGTGCGTAAGTAACACTGACGATCTGAATGACTGTGAATTCAATGCCACCAGGTGGCTGCGCCTGAGACCCAACAATGTCGCTCTTGAATCATATTCTGATTATTGGTGAGCAGGTGAAACAGGATAGCAATTGATAGTGAAGAAGCCATTGGACAGTGAGCCCTGAGATAAGGCTGATTATGTGTTTTCAGATGTCCTCACCTGTGGGGCCCGGGGGCCCGTCTCTTTCTCCTTTTGAGATTGAACCTGTCCTTCCTTCTCCACCTTCCCCCCTGCTCTTTATAAGCATCATTATCAGCCCTAAATTGGCTGTGATGAATAAAAGGCAATACTATTGAATCCCAAAGCATTAGTGCATGGCTGTCCCAGTCGACTGGTTCCACGAACAAATGATTAAGGTGTACGCTTGTTTAATTTTTTATAAGTGCTATCTCTGTTGGCTATCAGCCAGGAAGGTAGCAGCTGAATTGGGCTTTTCCACTGCTTTTAAAACAGAACCTTATGTATATATTGTTAAAGCCTTTAATTAGGCATGTGACTTTTATTCCTTGACCTAAAAGACTGTCCCCTTCTAGTTGTAAAGAAGCAGAGAGTTTTCTCTCTTTGTGCACGGTGATAAAGGCTACTGGAGCAACGTGACTCCTGTTATTGTCGGTTTTATCTGGGATCTTGCCCTGGACGTGAAGGGCTTTGACCTGCCACCTGTTAGGGCCAATGAACGCTCCAGAGCTGCTTATCAAGATTTCTGGAAATTGGGTCCAGATGTCAGATTTGTAATCCCCGAGTAAATTAAGTTAACCACCAGGCTCAAGTTTATTAGTGCTCATGTCACTGTTTGACATATGAGGTGAAAGTTTTCCCTACATTTTCCTGAATCATGGACCAAATTCAAGCAGTAAAAAACTAAATATACAAATTAGATTTGTGCCATGTAATGTTTGGGAACACTGTCTTAAAAATAAATTTGAACGTGAAATATTGTGGGATTTGTTCACTGTGTATATCAATATTGAGTTATGGAATTAACTTGTGCAACTTACAATCACGGTAATCAGTTTCCATGCCCTGCGATGGCCTGGCGAGCTGTCCAGGGTGTACTCTGCCCTCGCCCAGAGTCGGCTGAGATGGGCGCCAGCCTCCCCACAACCCTAATTAGGATTAAGCGGTTCAGAAAATGAATGAATGAATCAGTTTCCATGCCTTGTGATTCTTTCTTTAAGCATGTTTGCACATTTACAGCATTTGGAAAATTCCCTTATCCAGCACGACCTTCATTTTTTAAATCTCAATTATACAGATCAGCAGTTGAGGCTTAAGGGCCTTGCTCAAGGGCCCAACAGTGGCTGAACAGTGTTACTGGGTCTTGAACCCGCAACCTTTTTTTATTTTTTTATTTACTGTATTAATCCCTCAAGGGAAATTTGTCTCTGCATTTAACCCATCCAGAGTGAGCACACACACACACACACACACACACACACACACACACACACACACACACACACACACACACACACACACACACAAGGTGCAGTAGGCTGCCACACACTGCGACACCCAGAGAGCAGTTGGAGGTTAGGTGCCTTGTTCAAGGTAAGGTGCTGCTCACTCCCCTGCTGCCACACATTTTTCCTGCTGGTTTAGGAATCGAACCAGTGATCTTTAGATCCCAAACCAGCTTCACTAACCATTAGGCCATGACTGCCCCAAGTTCTGATCAGTAACCTGCCACTGCCCCATTGTGCATCACTCCGGATAAAACATGTAGGAACATTCTCTTTATAAAAATATGGCCTCCTTGTCTGCTTAGGGGGTAAACACACTAGAGGTGTGATAGAAAAGTGACTGATGTGAATGTCAATTCACAGCTGTCGCTTTTCATTCGCAAATTTGCCGTGCAACATTCGCAGCATCGCATTTTGTTCGCCTGGTTCGTAGACTCATCGCAAAAATTTTCAAACATGTTTAAAATTTCCGCAAATGTCACAAAACGAGGCTCTGACACGGAGTTCACAAGAAAAGGTGACAAGTTGGAGATTTCCATGCGTAAAGTTTGAGACTTGCAGGCATCCTCCATATTCCGTATATATTCTTTCATCATTCGTATTTTATTCGCATTTTGTTCACATGAATAATGCTCGAATAAAAAGCGAATGGTTTGAGAACAAAAAGCGGACAGAACGAAACTGATTTACGACAAGAGACAAGTGAATCACAAATTACTTGCAAATCAGTCGCAAAAATTGTCGCGAGACCTTCTTGTGGCTTTCACACGATATACGTATTTAAGCCGCAAAATATTCGCTTGCATGTGGAGTCACAAAACATCTTGATACAAAATTTTAAAAAATCGCAAAAAAGTGTATTTGCATCAGTCGCATTTCTATCACACCTCTAGTGTGATCACTCCCTTACATTTATGACATGAACTTACTGTATAAGGAGCATGCAGTAGGTATATAGGGCTTTTCTTTTTTTGCCAGGTTGGTAACACACTATATCATATGTCAATTATCTTTGCATATTTTTCCTGCGTCATTTAAAGCGTATGAAGGATTTAAGGATTTGTGTTGCCTTGGTTTCTGAGATATTATCTTAGACAAGTATGCAGGCTCTATAACACAAGATGAGGAGCCATAAGTCTCATGCAAATTGTCACACCATTTCCATAACAAGAAGAGTTATGGAAAAAGTCATGAATACAGTCTGAATAAAAGCCAAACTTAAAATGTTTTTTTTTTTGAAGAAGAAGAAGAAGAAGAAGAACGAAAGGGCAAGGTAAATTCCAAGAAAGCTTGTGACATGTAAATATGTGATCTGTGATCTGGCATTTAAATTGCTGTGCATTCATTACATCTCTTACAATGATTACAAAAAAACATGTCGTGGTCCTTATGTTTCCCGTCAATGTTACCATTACCTACAAAAAGCAAAAGTATATGTTCATTAGGAGCAAGACTTCCCAGATTAAGGTTTCCTTAAAGGTGAATAAAGCTATAAATGTATTATCTTTTCATTTGTTTGAGGAATCTGCTTTTCATTTGCATCATGGTGATACAGAAAACTAATATTATTACACAGCAGTCAAGATATAAATAACTGCAAGGGTATGTAGCTCCACATATTTTAATAATAATCTGATAAAGTGAATTCATTACAATCTCAGCCGTAATTCAAAATATTCCAGTTACTGGTGTGATTCTAACTATTGCCCTTATTTATCGAATGGGATTAACACAACCAATCCAAAGTAATCTCACTAGGGTGATTGCAGTGAGTGGTTGGAGAAGTTAAAGCCAAAGTTTCTAAAGGAACACTTGGTTTTAAGCCATCAACATGTCACACGTCACCCACACACACATACGCACGCACTACCCGCACGACGTGCTTATCACAGCCTATGTCATGTCACACTTGGCCTCCAAGTGCACATCGAGAACCCACACAGTCCTGACACACTCCATGATTGATCATATACACCAGTTCAGTAAGTACAACATGGTGCCGAGGTCTGAGCTGATTACTGAGAACTTTTATTTCCTTTTTTCCCAGGTATTACAGAGTAATGATCATTTCTACTCATGTTCATTTTTTTTCTAGGTGTTTGAAGGGAAAATATGATAAGAAGATGGAATGCATTTCACTGATATAGAATATTTAGTGATAGCCACCAAGAATGAGAGGAAAACTGTTTTAGTATATACTACATGGGTTACTCTGTACTATATATGTTATATTTTTATATTTTTAATTGATTCAAGCATTCTACTGGCTTTGCAGAGTGGATTCTAGAACTAGTAGTACTACTGCAACATACTACACCAGAACAGCGAGATCTGATTGGTCTACTATCTGGGGATTCAAAAACATTAGTGGATAATAAATTAAAACAATGTACGTACAATGTCCTCATTGTCGCACTTTAAAAATGAAAAAATTAACCTTGAAAATCTTGTTTTGGATTACTTCTCTTGTGTTTCCACATATTATGTACCAAAACTTTGAAAGGGTTTAAAAAAAAAAAAACATTATGGATTGCGGTTAAAGCTGCGCTTACATGATACCACATTATGATCCCGATTTGCCCCGATCATATTCTGACACTGGAGGAAATCGGAGAACATCGGTTCACATCGGAAAACATCAGAGGACACTGTAGAATTTTTAGGAAAACTTCAGGGAAGAATTACATATTTTTGGGACTGTTAAAAAATTCTTAGTGTGTGTGTGCATGTGTGTGTGTGTGTGTGTGTGTGTGTGTGTGTGTGTGTGGGTTTAGAGTACATCGGAGGGATGTAGAAAAAAAATCTGAGTAACATCAGTACACACTGGTTGTGATCGGTGTAACATTGGTATAAAACATAGAAAAAATGGGAACAACATTGGGAGACATTTTGGTCACATTCCCGGTTTGCGTGTTTTTATTCCATTATCAGAGACACATCGGAAGAACATCGGTACATATCCGAGTGACGTCGGTGTAGATGGTAATAACATCGGGATAGCATCGGGTAACAATCAGAGAACATCGGTACATTTCAAAACAAATTTGGCTGAAGCGGCAGATTAACATCAGAATACCATCGGAATATGATCGGCTCAAATCAGGATCATAATTGGTATCATGTGACCGCACCTTTACTTAGGTTCCCGTGTAGCATATATTTTAAAAATCTGAATTAGTATAAAAAGACCCTGTTAGCTAAACCAATAGAGATAACCTCTTAGATCTGCACAGAGCACAGAGCTCACCTGACCTGCCTCTGCCATGGTTAAGGTTTGTAGAATTAAACAATAAAAATCTTGATTTCATTTGCTTTTTATGTTCCTGTGTAGTATATACTGAAATAATTATTTGCCTCCAGTTCGGTGGATGTTTATTAATAAAATAGTCATTTAGCAACATCTACCTCACCTTCAGGGTATAACGGTCATTTATCCCAAGATAATGAACCCATTAGATACCCATGTAGTCTATACCTAATACTGTTATTCTATAAATGTAATAAATAAAAGGTAAAAAAAAAAAAAAGTATTAACTGGTGTAGTATTTATCACTTCTCACATGCTGTTGATACCCAAGGAGGTCTAGTATGTGTTCTGTATCATCAACACTACGCTTTCATTTCATTATATTACTGATTATTTTAAATCTGCCAAACTATTTGGTCACTAGTTGTTTTAATGAAGCATTTACACAGCTAAAATAGAAATCAACAAATTAAAGACATTTTTAGTAGAGGATGCATACTTTATTTAATTTCATAATCTGATTACTAAAGTTATATCTTTCAATGCTATTTTGATTTCAAGACCATTAAACTAGCCTTCACCTTTCAAACTAATGCAACATTCCCCAAACATTTGGGTTGAGAACCAAAGTATGACTCAAAGCCACATATTCACAGGCGGTTCCTGTTTATCTGACATTACTAGGACAACGACTCAGCCTCTGGAAACAGCTGGAATCTCTCCTGCTGTGCATAACATGACACTCTGGAAAGTAAATTGAGTACTCAAACAATTACAGCAATTGTATATATTTGGGAAGAAGTGGGAAATATTGGGCATATATACGTGTATAACAACAATGTAATCTCATTCATTTACTCATCAGTGAGCACTTTATTCTGGTCCGGGTCATGGTGGATCCGGAGCCAATCTCAGGACTCCTCGGTCTGAAAGAGGAATACACTCTGGATGGGATGGCATTCTGTTGCATAGAATTGAGCACCAGTATACATTCACATGCTCAGTTAAAAATCAAAGCATTTTAGAGTAGCTACTCTATCCATCCGTCCATCTATCCATCCGTGATCTGTACCACTTGTTCAACTGGGTCTCAAGTGAAGCTGGAGATAATCCCAGCTGACATTGCGCAAAAGTCTATTAAAGGGCTACACACAAGGAAGGGAAACAACCATACACCCTCACCTTCACACCTATGGCCAATTTAAAATAGCAGTGACTCCTCCTACCAGAAAGGAACATGCCTTCAAAGAAAATCGTGTGACATCTGAAAAAGTTTTTTAAAATAATAATAATTAATTTTTAAATAAAACAAAAATGGATAGAACCAATGAAGCTGGAGCTATGAGATTCATGCTAAAGTTTAATTGGACATTATTCCACACATCATGTACATTAACTGCATTTCCCCCACCATGCCAAGCTCATAGATCTCAAATATCATGTTACTAGTCTATCCAATCCTCTGCGCCATGCGCCAGCTTGATATTTGCCTGTGTTCTCTCAGTGAGAGTGTTTTGACGGGGTTCAACCATCAAGGGAAATCCGTCATGAGGAACTTATATAATGAAGAGACGCGGCTTCTTTTGGGGCCTTGTAAACCCAGTGAAAAGTTAGTGTGTTCTTTTCAGCACCAAGATCAATTCCCACAAGATCAGTGCGGAGTGGCTTAGAGTCCAGCACAGCTCTTTGCATTCTCTCTTTTTTTTTCCCCTCTCACAGATGCTGACAAGTAACACTTGGAGTGTCCTCTTCATTGACACATTCCAAAGAGGCTGAGATGCTTAGCTACTGCCTCCTTCTCCACATCTGCTGACAGACAACAGGAGGGCCTACTTTCACCAAAAAAAAATAATAATAATAAAATTTTAAAAAAGCCTGGCCTGCTCAAACACCTGATCCGTTTTTGAAACATTTGCTTGGAAAGGAAAACATGTAATAATAGCATGGTATAAGGTTAAGTTACAAAAAACATTGTAACTGATTGATATATTATTCCAACTGCAATGTTAAACACCTGTTAGAGATGTTGCTGTTGTTATTAATATTAGAATATTTTATTGCTGAAATACGGATTTAAAATATAACTTAATTAAATAGATTAAAGAATTTTGTCAGAGAACCTAATAGATACAGGTATGAATAGAACTTGATGTTCATATCGCAAAAGTAAAACATTCAGTATGGCTTCATTGGACAATGTCAGTTCATCATTGCCATCATATTTCAAGGCAATATAATCCTAAAGCTATTAAATACTTTACCAGCATGCTTGATATTCACTTTGATTCAGTTAACATGAGATAAAGGCACATATAGAAATTCCACATTTTCAATGACTGTGAGAACACAAGGGACAACGTATGTCCTCACAATGCCTTCAAATTTAATAGCGTTTAAATGCCACTTACAAACCTCCCATTATTGTGTAAATGATCCCAAATATACCATAATTCCCTGTAAACCATCTGCTATTAGCATGGACTGTTTAACAGTTGTGGGCTGAGCTCATGTTGTGACTCTGTGGTCAGGCGTTGGACCTTGGGGACGGATTGCTTGCCTGGCTCACAATGTAATCAGGTCTCATCCAGGAGAGTGTGATTGTTGTGCAGAGCCTCCTCCAGGTACAGTGGTGCTTTTGTTCCGGCCAGTCGACACACTGAATGCAGTCCGGGAGCCCCGACAGACCCCGGGAGCCATTCTATCAGGAGGCTTTGTGCTATCCAGCAGCCCCTATTCTGCCCCGACCAAACACCGGAGAACAGAGCTGGCATTTTACACAAGAGCATTTTGCTCCATTCAAGTTCAGCGCCACTTAAAGTGTGGATACAAAAACATTTCATGAATGGTATATATCGACAAATAATGTAAATCGCAAATCAATTTGTTTTAAATTGAATGAGATTCTTCATTAGCAGTTAGGAAGTCGTTATCAGTTTGCTAGTTTGCTTGATGATGTTGTTGTTCCTATTTTTATTCATTATTGTTTTGGGGGTTTTTTTCTTTTTTTTTTTTTTACTAGATCTTGAAATAAACCTGCTGTTGGAATTATTCTGCAAATGCGTATTACTTCTGTAGTATATTATCTTGTGTGATCCCCAAAGTGTACCAACTCTTAATAAAATATTTAAACACGTATGGCACTCTCCAAAACTTTTTGTTTTCTTGTGTTCAATTTATAACCTCAATATGGGTGCCAATCATAATAAACATATAAGCCTATGTCATTTACTTTTCCAAGAACGTGTACTATTTATTTACAGGAAACCTGTATCAACTAAAAACTAGTACTCATTGCACTAAACATGAATGGGTGTGAATATGTAATGAGTGTTTAATATAAGTAATGAACAATCAATTCTGCAAAGTAATGTTTTCTGTACAGGATAATGGGAAGGTCTCTCCTCTTGTCCTCCAAAGACTTCTATTTGTTTACGGAAAAACAGACACATTATGTCCTTTTTGAGGAGGCCTAACTTGAACTATAATGCAAATAATGGAGCAAGCCTTATCTTCCAAACAAGATGTCTATAGTCCAGTTGAATTAAATACAAGACACTCAAATTGGGATGGAACTAAAATCCATCAAATACAACCAAATAACCAACATACACACAAGCTCGTCCTTAAGTGCATTTTCAAAGTCCAGTGAAAGTCACCTCTTTCTACGTTTTATATTCTTGCTAAAGCTTTCCATATAAACACTTCCAGGCATTATAAAGTGACCCGTAGCTTAAGTGGAAGCCCCAGCAGCCACTCAAGCTGACTTCAGACCAAACTAGGCAATCAGAGGATTGTGCGACACCAAACAACATGGGTCTCCACCTTACTATAAAAGTGTCGGCACTAAGAATGCTAAAATCTATTGTGCTTAGTACATTTATTACTTGTATTTACTTGGAACCTTTTAAAACAAATAAATTAAGATAACTGGACTGCAAGTACAACCAGTCGAAAAGCACTCAACACTCTACACTAGTTCTACAGTTTGGTGCCTTTATTTGGTGCCTTTATTTGGTCCTCATGTGATCGATAACAACCCCAATATTACTGAGAATTCGTAAGCATTTGTGTTGAAATGTACACAAACAAAAACAGCGTATGGGTTTAACACGTGCAGGGAATTCGGATGTTCAACAGATCACGGCCTAGGTTTCCCTGAAGTTAAGATGTTGCCAAGAAAAGAGTGTTTTCAAGGTGATTATGAAAATTAGACTATTGCTACACCAATGCTTTGAGGGGAAACTCAGTCCATACTGATTATTCTTATTATATCAAGACTGCTTGCAAATAATAATTAAAACGAGCTGTATAATGTCATGAGAGATGAATGTATTGGGGTTTATAGGCTACAGTCACTTTTCCTAAGATTTAATTCAGGGAAAATGAAATAATACAAATTTGCTCTCGCTCCTTATACTTTTACTTGTCATTTGGTTGATTTAATAACTTTTCCATTGGATAATTCAAAGTGTATGAATTAATTCTATACTTTTCTAGATGAATATAAAAATCTGGCATGAGAAGTAAGTTTCCAAAATGCGCCCGACGCGTTTAAATTGCTTCGTTCGTCAAACTTTTATTGTTGAAATATTCCTGAAGATCTACATATGGCGTTTCTCGATACATCATTTATTTTTCAGTCAAAACGACAGGACACATAAAGTCCGATATAGATCATCCGGAGTCGACAGTGTAAATTTCCTCTTTTTTACTTCAGCAATTAAAGATAGTACACAAAGTGGCAGGTCGTTGGACAATAAATAATAAATTATTTTTAATATAGAAACAAACAAAACAAAACAAAAAAAGATTTCCGTTGTATGACCCGACAATTTAACTTAAAACTATACACATCTTTGGGAAATAATAATAATAATAATAATAATAATAATAATAATAATAATAATAATAATAATAATCTCGGACGGACACATACACGTAGATTTCCCACGCAGCTTGTGGTCGAATAGAGGTATACCTTGTTGCAATGCTTTAGTAGCCTACTTGGGCTTGAAAAGATACAATATAACAAAAAAAAAAAAAAACAGCTGCAGGCCTAATAAAAGCGGTTAGACTCGGCTGCCAGGCCGTCCTCACACTTTCAATAGTCAGTAAATAAATCTCAGTTCGAGTTGTATTAGAGAAGCCGATTGACGAGTCAGCAGTTTGTTTGGGCCGCTCATGCTGCGCTGGAGGATTCAGTCCTCTTAGGTCTCCTTTTCCTATGAGCTTCACTCAAATGTGACAACAACAAAAAAAAGAAAGAAAAAAAAAAAGAGCAAAAACGTCTCGGGTAGTTTGGCAAAAACAATGTAGCCGACCAGTTCCACCAGTTCCTGCGCCTAAAAGTCGGAGGAAAGGACATTTTGACATTTCGGACCCAGTGTAGGTCTACTTCCGCCGGATGTTAGCGACTTCCGGTAACGCATGTCTTCTCGTGAAGTGTCTTTTCGCCAGAGCGCCTTTCGTTCCCACGATTGTCATCACAGTGTATAAACTCGACCAGGGGCTTGTTTGGATAAAGAAGCCCCGCGTAATTGGTGGTCTTGTCGGTGATATTCGGGAGTGTAGCCTCGGTGAAACAGGGACTCGACGACCTTGGCGACCTGTTTTCCCTCCGATTATGGAAAGGAAGATTAATCCGAATCGTCTAAGCCTCGATGGGACTGGCCACCATGCTGTTTGGTGTATCTGGCAGTTGCGAGGACATGGACGCCACTTCACTCCCTGTTGAATTCGAGCCTGGTCCTCCTTCAGAAAAATTCACCTAAAATAAAAAAGATTATGATGACGACTATTATTATTATTATTATTATTATTAACATTATTATGATGATGACGACTATTATTATTAACATTGTTATTATTATTATCATTATTATTATTATCATTATCATTATTAAGCTGTAATTGTAGCTCTCAAGGCTTTTGTGCGCTTTTACGCACGGACACTGCGCGCTCTCACCAGTTGCTGAAATGCCGGTTGGTCGATGTCGCTCTGCAGTGCAAAATCGCTTAGGACCTTCCAGGGTGGCTGATAAGTCTGCACCTCCACCGGGTTCGCCTGTATTCCACCGTCGTGTCTCTCTGGACTGGTGGCCACCATTGGAGTTCCTGTCATTCCTTGGATGTTCTGCAGAAAGCAGAAATTAACCATCACCTTTACAAAAGAAAACGCATGCAGCCTATTTAAATAAATGCACTCGCACCTTAAGGTATGCACACACACCGAATCACATGTTTATTTTTGGAATGTTTTTGGTTTCGAGCCTGCTCACTCACCGTCTTGTCGTTGGGTTGCTGTTGTTGGAGTTGCTTCATCAGGATACTGCGCTTCTTGTCCTTGCAGCGCTTGTTCTGAAACCAGACGCGGATGACCCGCGGGCTCAGTCCGGTCATCTCCACGAGCTGCTCCTTCATGAGCGCGTCGGGCCTCGGGTTCGCGTTGTAGCACGTGCGCAAAGTGTGCAGCTGCTTCTCGTTGAGCACCGTACGCACGCGCGTCGTCTTCTCGGGCTGCTTGTGCACGTGCGGGCGCAACGCGGGCTGCCGCGCCGAGATTGGCTCTGCTACAAAAAAAAAAAAAAAAAAAAAAAAAAAAAAAAAAAAAAAAAAAACCACCCAAAACCCAAATCCCCAACCCCACCGTTTGGTTTTCCTTTCCTCCCACCCCGAAAAG
>JBCNYH010000025.1:29581927-29591941 GCA_039654325.1 Tandanus tandanus
ACCTCACTGCTTAGGCTGCTGCCCCCGCGACCCGACCCCGGAAGAAGCGGAAGAAGATGAATGAATGAATGAATATAAATTACTTATTTTAACCTATAAAGAAGCACTTGGTGGTCTCGCAACACATTATCTTAGCAAACTTCTTGTTGTTTATGATCCAGCATGCCCCCTTAGATCAAAAGGTGCAGGCTGCTTAGTGATGCCTCGAATACTGAGAACTACTGCAGGGGGCACAGCTTTCTCTTACAAAGCCCCACAATTATGGAATAACCTTGTAGTTAATGTTCGGGATTCAGTCACAGTCTGTTTTTAAGACTAGGCTGAAAACTTACATGTTTAGTCAAGCATTTTGTTAATAGCCTTTTATTAAGTACAAGAGCAGATCTGGGGGTTCTCAGGCATTGAGAGTTCTCTCACCCCCATCTCTTTCTCTCTTCCTCCCCCTCTCTCTGTTGTTGCTGAGGTATACATGCTGCTTCTGGGATGCTAGTGATCCTGATCCTCCTGAGCCTGTGACGTAACAGGCACATCCTGTATCCATAGTAACATAACTGACAAGCTTGTATCTATTGTGATGTAGTAATGTTGTCATAGTAGCTACTAGTGTAGTTGATGAACGGACTACTCTGAAACCTGGACAACTGACCGAGGATACTGCTGTGAGACCCAAAACTCTGCACATCACGAACCATCTCCAACCTTCGCCTGCCGTCTCTGACCTTCACTACAATGGACCTATGACAGCCTCTCTCCTGATAAAACTGTTTATATAAGTTACTTGATCGTACTCAATCCATACCTATGTAATTGCTACATCTACTGGCTCAACTTCAATAAATTGTTAAACCTTTGCCTGACTTGGATCGTTCCAAACACTTCTGAAACTTGAGCCAGTCCTTCACATAAATTGGGGGCTCGTCCAGAATAGAACAATTTTGTTTGTATCGAGCCACTGAACATAGCACCATGTCTGAGCTTGCCAACTTTAGAGAGAATTCCTCCTTAAATGCTTTGGAGTCTTTTCGGAAGGGACAGTTGATAGACATCACCACAGATCTTGGGATTGATGTGAAAAAGTCAATGAAGAAAACATATATATATATATCAGACGCAGTCTGTTTTTAAGACTAAGCTGAAAACTTACATGTTTTGTCAAGCATTTTGTTAATAGCCTTTTATTAAGTACAAGAGCAGATCTGGGAGTTCTCAGGCATTGAGAGTTCTGGTAAACTGTGATGTTGGGATGCCTCACTCTACATGCTCAACCAGGTCCATTGACAGCGAAGTGGCTGATTGCCAAGTGTCACAGGGTGCCCTCATGTCTGCCTTCCTTCTGGTCCTCTCTCTTCTTACTTATGCTGCCATAATTAGTCATGACAGAGTCCCTGCTTGCACTAAGTACTAATAAACTCTTCTTTTACCATTACACTGTTATGAGCATACCTGACAACCTCTCTCTGTTTCCTCTCTCTGTTTTTGCTGAGGTACATATGCTACTACTACTGGGAAGCTGGTGATCCTTCTCTTCCTGACCCTTCTGCTTTCTGAGTCCTGTGGTCCGTCCTGTTATGTGGCTGCTGGCTGGAATTCTCATTTCGGAAGCCCCTAGATCCTGCTGATGAAGATCATCCATATGGACTGTGAAGATGATTTTTCACTGCTGGCGATATAAACTCTTTTGCCTCTGACGTAACAGGCACATCCTGTATCCGTAGTAACATAACTATTGTGATGTAGTAATGTTGTTGAACAGACTTCTCTGAAACCTGGACAACATTCCACTGAGGATACTGCTGTGAGACCCAAGACTCTACACATCACAAACCATCTCCAGCCTGCTGTCACTGACCACTACAATGGACCTATGACTGCCTCTCTCCCGATTAAAACTGTTTAAATAAGTTACTTGATCGTACTCAATCCATACCTATGTAATTGCTACATCTACTGGCTCAACTTCAATAAATTGTTAAACCGACTTCCTTTGCCTGATTTGGATCGTTTCAAACACTTCTGAAACTTGCACCAGTCCGTCACATAAATTGGGGGCTCATCCAGGATAGAACAATTTTGTTTGTGTCGAGCCATTGATCAAAGCACCATGTCTGAGCTTGCTGACCTTATGGAAAATTCCTCCCTAAAGGTTTTGGAGTCTTTTCGGAAGGAACAGTTGATAGACATCACCACAGATCTTGGGATTGATGTGAAAAAGTCAATGAAGAAAATATATATTAAGAAAGCAATACAAAAGGCTTTAGTTGAGAAAGCCTCGCTGCCATGGGAATCGGTGCAAAACTGTAGCGATTCCCAAGGTGCCTCGGGGCAGAAAAGAGTGGAGATAGAGAACTTCAACTTAAAGAAATTGAACTGGAATTAAAAAAAGGCAGAAAACGAAAGACGCCGAATAGAGGCCGGTGTTCAGATGAAGAAAATGGAAATAGAAATGGAGATGAAGAAAATGGAGATGGGCCAACATGGACGTGAAACTCAACCCATTAAAGACAAGTCACAGCCAAAATTTTATATTGGCAAACACATAACCTAGTAACAGCCTTTAATAAAAATGCATTTGATCAGTACTTTGTGGACTTCGAAAACACATCCGCTGGTTATGATTGGCCCCGCCATGCATAGCCATCCCTATTATGAAGTGTGTTGAAAGGCAAAAGCCAAGAAATGTTCGCTACACTTTCATCGGAACAAAGAAAGAACTACAACGTGGTCAAGGCCACCATCCTCAATGCTCATGAGCTGGTGCCAGTGGCGTACCGCCAGATGTTTAGAAGCTATCGCAAACCAGACAACCTCACCTTTATGGAGTTCGCCCATAAAAAGGAAATGTTGTTGGAGAGGTGGTGCAGATCCAGTAAAGTACCTTATGTGTCCCAGGGCACAGTATCACTAAATGTCGTAACCGACCCTGTACCGATCAAGATCTTGCTGGATACTGGGGCAGCTCAATCTGTGTTATTCGAAGGTGTACTACCTTTGGATTGGAGTTTGGCCACCAGTGAATCTTCAATGTTGCAAGGTTTTGAGGGTGGTTGCATTACAGCTCCCTTACATAATATTGAGTTGAAGTAAGACTTAGTGTCAGGTCCCATGGTCACCGCCGTTATGCCTCACCTAGGAATAGAGGGTGTTACATTACTATATGGAAATAATTTTGTGAGTGTTAGGTGTTGCCAGAGGATCAATGGTGAGCCCAAAGCTTACGAACCAATCCGATTGTCAAAAGATGACATTGTTGAAGAAGAGAATCCAGATGTGTTTCCTTCTCGTCCAGTGAAGGGAGCTCTGGCTAAGAAAATGGACAGGTCACAAAAAGTTGATTCTGAAGATGGCATTCTGAATTTGTCACAGGTATTTGTTGATCCCAGCGAGGATCTTGCTCCTTCTTCAGATGTAGACAGTAAGATGTTGATTATGCCCAAGACAAACATGTCTTTGTGGAGAGAAAAATTGATTCAGGAACT
The DNA here is from genome assembly GCA_039654325.1 of Tandanus tandanus. NCBI lineage: Eukaryota > Metazoa > Chordata > Actinopteri > Siluriformes > Plotosidae > Tandanus > Tandanus tandanus. The sequence goes on from JBCNYH010000025.1 coordinate 29,585,404, forward strand.
GAGGCAATCCCTCTGAGAAGTATCAAAGCTCCCAAGATCATAAGGGCCCTGAAGGCCCTTATCAATTTCTTCACACTGTTTGGCCTACCAAAGGAAATCCAGTCTGATCAAGGGTCGAACTTCATGTCGGGCCTATTTCAAAATGTGGTATATCAACTTGGAGTCAAGCAGATAACATCCAGTGCATACCACCCAGAGTCTCAGGGAGCCTTAGAAAGATTCCACTCCACCTTGAAGAATATGATCAAAATTTACTGTTTCAAGAATGAGAAATGCTGGGATGAAGGGATTCCACTGCTGCTGTTCGCTGCTAGAGAGTCGGTGCAAGAATCATTGGGATTCAGCCCATTCGAGTTGCTGTTCAGTCACAAGGTGCGAGGTCTGCTGAAGCTCCTTAAGGAGAGATGGCTACAAGAGCCCCCTGGGGATGTCAACCTGCTAGATTATGTGTCAAAGTTAAAGGAGAAGCTACATCGCGCATGCAAACTGGCCCAAGAAAATCTGAAAAGTGCCCAGCGAAAGACGAAGTGGCTGTTCGACTGTCAAGCCGAAGACCGCAGTTTTAACCCAGGAGACAAAGTGTTGGCGTTATTACCTGTCCCCGGAAGCCCTTTGCAAGCATGGTACCATGGTCTATACCAGGTCATCAGAAAAGTCAATGATGTCGACTACATCATAAGGACCCCTGACTGACGAAAAACCTCTCAACTATGTCACATCAACATATTAAAGGCCTATGACCAAAGGGCCAGCGAAGTCTTAGTGGTGAGCTGCTGCCCTCAGGCTGAATCTGAGGAAGCCCCTGCCATGAAACTAAATGATAATTGTCCTATGAGACTGAGCAACTCTGACATCTTGTCTGACCTACCGCGGAAGCTAAGCCACTTGCCACACAAAGACAGACTACTCGATCTCATATTAGAATTCAAGGCATTATTCCCTGATGTGCCCAGCAAGACCCACATGGCTCAACATGACGTAAACATCAGAAATGCATGACCTATCAAAGAATATTGTATGATATATTAATGCAGAAGGAAGTGTCCTACATGCTGGAGAATGATATCATCGAGCCAAGCCAGAGCGACTGGGCTTCACCTTGTGTCTCGGTTCCTAAGCCAGACAGTTCTCTCAGATACTGCACCGACTACCGGATAGTAAATGTCCTGACAAAGACTGATTCATACCCAATGCCAAGGAGAGACGACTGCATAGACAATATCAGAAAGGCAAAACACCTCACAAAATGTGACTTACTAAAAGGGTACTGGTGTGTTCCACTTACGGAGAGAGCCAAAGAAGTATCAGCTTTCGTCACCCCAAGCGGCTTATACCAAAGAACTCACCAACCACATTCCAGAGGATAATGAACCATTATCTAGCAGGCCTTAACGGTGTTGGAGTGTACATAGACGACATCATTATCTACAGTGACACCTGGGATGCCCATTTGTCTCATTTGAGGGAAGTTTTCCTTAGACTATTAGGGGCTAATTTAACTGTCAACCTAGCTAAGAGCGAATTTGGTCAGGCTAGTGTGACCTATCTGGGCTATGTTATCAGCCATGGGCGGGTAGCTCCCGTTACAGCAAAGGTCCAATGTATCATGCACTTAACCTCTGAAAACAAATGCAGCCTAATGAGATTCCTAGGTATGGCAGGCTATTATAGAAAGTTCTGCAAAAACTTCGCTGACATCACTGCCCCATTAACAGATTTATTGAAGAAAAATAGAAAGTATGTTTGGCCCTAGTTTTGTCAAAGGGCCTTCAACAATTTGAAATCCCTACTATGTGCACAACCCATTCTTCAGGCAACAGATTTCGGCAAACCCTTCAGTTTGGCTGTAGATGCCAGTGATGTTGGTGCAGTTACAGTTAGATGATAATGGCGTTGAACATCCAGTCTGTTACTTTTCAAAGAAATCCGATACCCACCAAACAAATTATTCCACTATCGAAAGAGAAACATTAGCTCTAATTCTAGCAATGGAGCATTTTGAAGTATACCTGTCCTCTTCCAGTCAATCCATACTAGTATATACTGACCACAACCCATTGATATTCCTATACAAAATGAAAGGCAAGAACAGAAGGTTGCTGGGTTGGAGTTTACTGTTGCAAGAGTATAACTTTATGGTAAAACATATCCGAGGGGTCGATAATATATGTGCAGATGCACTTTCCTGTTGAATATATACCTTAAAATATTCCTACATATGGCTAAGACTACACAATTATTACAGATCATTTTCAAGTTATTTTCCAACTTTGCATACAAAACATAATTTATGTAATTATGATAATTATCGTTTTAATGGTTATTTAATAGGATTTTCCTAGAAGATTTTCTTAAAAGTTGACATAACTTCCAACTTTTCCTTTATGGAGAGAGGTGTGACGTAACAGGCCCTGTATCCATAGTAACATAACTGACATGCCTGTATCTATTGTTATGTAGAAATGTTGTTATAGTTGCTACTAGCTCTAAAATGTTAGAGTGTAGTTGTTCAACGGACTACTCTGAAACCTGGACAACTGAGAACATTCCACTGAGGATACTTCTGTGAGACCCAAGACTCTGCACATCACAAACCATCTCCAACCTTCACCTGCCGTCTCTGACCTTCACTACAATGGACCTACGACAGCCTCTCTCTTGATAAAACTGTTTAGATAAGTTACTTGATCGTACTCAATCCATACCTATGTAATTGCTACATTCAATGGCTCAACTTCAATAAATTGTTAAAACGACTTCCTTTGCTTGACTTGGATTGTTTCAAACACTTCTGGAACTTGCACCAGTCCGTCACATGCCACAATTATTTAGGACTTACAGTTGTGGTATAACCAACCGAACCACATGTTGGACTATAATGAAGTTTCTGCTACATGGTTTGTATTTTTATGGTTTCAGTCAAATAAGGATGGGTTTCCCTTTTGAGCCTGGTCAACTCAGGGAGTTTTTCCTTGCCACTGTCCCCGTGGGCTGTGTAGGGGTTTTAGAAAAATGTTTAAATTCCTTTTTAAAATACTTTTACTATGTAAAGCTGCTTTGCGACAATCTACTGTTAAAAAAAAAAAAAAAAAAAAAAAAAAAGCTATACAAATAAAACTGAATTGAATTGAATTTATTCGGACTGATAATCTTTTTTTCCTGTATTAAACATCACTATCCTAAGGGGATTGGTGACTCCGCCACCATCCACAGGACACGAAAACTTACCGAATAGAATGATGAGGATGAAACTGATGTACATTATATGCAATGAGCTTTACAATCACAGTTCAACTGAACACCTATGAGAGATTTTGGATTGATATTGATAGGTAGTTTCCACCACCATCGAAACACCAATTATGAAACTATCGTTCAGAAAAGCAGTGCTCATCATTCCAGTATATTTCCAGAGAATTGTAGAATATCTGCAATGGCTCATCTGAAGCTGATGAAGACAACACCTTACTCCAACACCTTATATTGCTATTTCTTTCACATAGTATGTGCTATGTACATACTATGTGAAAGAACTATAGTATAGTATAGTACTATAGTATAGTACTATTTCACATAGTATGTGCTCTTGTGTAAAAGTAATTATTAGCTATGATCTGCTTTGCAAGACTATTTCTATTTACATTTTTGTGTGCGTGTGCGTGTGTGTGTGTGTGTGTGTGTGTGTGTGTGTGTGTGTGTGTGTGTGTTGAGGGGGAAATGACCCACATCTTTGCAGTCAATATTTCAGTATTAACAGCAAAAGAAATGAGAAAATGTTAAACTCAAACTCAGAGGCTTAAACTGTAGAATGAGTCTTAGAATGTATGACAATGTACCAATTTACTCAGTGTGGGGCCCATTAGTTGACTCAAGTAGGCCCCAGTAAAGCCCATTTTTTAGTCCAAGCCAATTTGGAGCCCGTGTTGCCCAGGCATAACCCAGGTGGGTCTCACATATACATGTGGGCAGTTGACATGAGGCTACTATGGAACCTGCAGACAATCCCACATGGGTCCAAGAAACAAATGCTTCCTGTAAAGTTTGTCAATTAAAATTATACCATTACTTTCACTCTAATCTCAAGAATATTTCCATCCTTCAGCTCTTGAATGAACTTTTTCATTTAAAAATTAAAAGAATGACGAGCAAGAAAAACATAAGATGTGTTAATAATTTCCATAATATCAGAAAGGCTTTACCTGTTGCAATTCTATGGAAGATAACTGGTATAGGATCTCTTGTAACTAATACGTCATCATTGTTCTCGGAGTTTGAGACATACGTGTTGTCTGAAAGGGAAACAGTGCACATCTATTAGTATTAACATGAACCATAATCAAGCAAACATGGCTATAATAAAATCCCTAATTAATTAATTCTGAATAATCATGTTTACACAATAATGACAATAAACAGATGAACAGAGTAAGATATGGTCTCATTCATTTTTCTAATCCATCTATCCATAGTATGTAATTTATTTACTTTTAATGAATCATCAAATTAGCAATAAATTTTTTTTCAATCCTGTTTCTTTAGACACTGAAGAAAGACTAAGGATTCAGTAATGTGATTGAAGTTTTTTCATCAGCGCAGGACTTTTCCTGTTGAACTAAATATTGCACTACTAAATGGGTTTTCCTTTTTTTAATGACTGTCCTTGAAAAGTGCCAGTTTTTGTGAATAATGACCGAATCTAAGCCAGAAAACAGCACATTCTAATTGCAGCTGATTCAGCACTATGAAGTCATGTTCATGCTTTCACACTTCTGTAGCGGCTTCCTGATGGTAGGAGTGTAAATAAGCTACGTAGGGGGTACTTAGGTGCTTTCAGACCAGGGAAATTTCATAGTTCTTAGAATGGTTAGAAGAAGTGCCTGATTTCTTTTGTGTTCACGTTGCAGGAAGTTTTTAAATTGCTGTTTTGAGGGACTTTTTAGCTCCTAAAGGGAAATTAGATGCAAACTTACTAAAAGCTTGCATACATCAAATACATCTTTGCACATCAAAACATGCTATTGTTAGTACAAACTAAACAAAAACAAGTAATAAATCCACACACAGGGGGGCACCATTGTACTGCGAAAAGTTGTACGTGATTTATGTGCATGCGACAGTGAATATGGAAGTAATCTGTGTATGAATGAACAGAGGGCCATACCATTCATTCTTATAAACGAGTGGACGCTTGTCTAATGTATGTAAACCACTGATCTAAAAATAACTGGATTAAGCACTCGGCCTATCAGCCCGCTCAGAAGTGAAGCCAGCCGGCTGCCATATTACTAGTCCCAAAACATTAAGCTGTGTGTATACAATATTGCTTACAACCATGTCTATATGCTAAGAAAAGTGGTCAAGATGGATCTTTTTATAAATACTTGATCAATTAATTATGTAATATTTTACTGTCTTGCTAGTAATAATGATAATAATGATAGTAATATTTTACTAGCTGCACTGGGGGGAACAGCAGTGACATCCCATTGATACTGGGGCTTGAACCCCCGATCTTGGAAACGGTAATCCAGCATCTCACCACCGGGCCACCACTGCCCCATAATAAAACCAGTTTAGCAAAACAAAGTACAAAGAATGGTTAATATATACATATTGACCAAATAATTACTTTATTTAGTTTTTAAGCTAATATAGAAAATTCACAAATATAACATAATTGCTCTCTATATAGTAGCCTACAAAGAAATTTGGAAATATGGAATATACATGTACAAATACATATATATACAAATTTTATATTTCTCTATATAATAGGTCTACAGATAATTAACTAATGTAATTTAGTAAGTACATAATTACTGTTTGTATGCATAAACGTACAGTATCTGATGTAGAATTTACATGTACTACATTGTACTACAAAGATTTTTACACTTAATTACACATATTGTATATGATACACATACATTTGTTTCAATATCCAGATAGTTATAGCTATTATAGTTATATAAAAAAATATATACATCTGCATTTAGACCTGTAACTGTTAGATCTGTGGGTCTAATTACTGTATTTGTTGTAATACATGGCATTACATGGGTATTTGGAATGTTTCTTTCCGTGCACATGTAGTACACGTGTGTATAAATTCTACAAAGATACTTAATGATACTGAATGATTTCATCCTTGTTTCTTTCTGTTTGTACAGTTTAACGCTGCACACGAAGGCATAATTAAAAAGTAAAAGTACACTATGAAACAATAAAAAAAACGAAAGCAAACGGGAGATGCTTCCATTAGAATCAGGCATTTAGAACCACAGCAGGGAATGTTTTGCATCTAGCAATATGGCTGAACAAGCATTTCCGGTGACTTCAGCCTCAGCAGCCCAGTCCGATATCCAGTTATTTTTAGATTAGTGATGTAAACATAGACTTATATTGTGTGTATTTGTGTCTAGTTTTATTTTACTCAGAAGTTCAACAGTTCACATCTGACTTTCATTCATTCATTCATTCATTCATCATCTTCCGCTTCTTCCGGGGTCGGGTCGCGGGGGCAGCAGCCTAAGCAGTG
>JBCNYH010000025.1:29607215-29623518 GCA_039654325.1 Tandanus tandanus
ATATATATAAATTCACATTCTTTTTAGGTTATGTATATATCGTTCATCGTTCATTTTCTGAACCTGTATTAAAGGAATTTTAAAAAAAAACAAAAAAAAAAAACATCCTCCCTGCAACCCTATTAAAGCGGTTCGGAAAATGAAATGAAACTGTGAACTTTGGGGTGTTTCAAATAATAAAAAAGAATCCTGGATTCTGCCATATACTAAAAGATCTCAACCCAAAACCTGGTTGCCTCTGCCAGGGGGTAACAACCTGCCTGTACTTTCATATTTTAACAAAATAATGAACCCATAATCTATTGAATTGATCCTGGCATCTCAAATGTGCTGTATGTGTTAAATCCAGTAAATTAATGACAAATATGTGTTCACAGTTACATGATTTTTTGTTAATCATTCCAGAGATGAAGCTCAGTGCTATTATTTCCTGCTGTTATGTCAACTGATATATAGTGAAAAGCATGCTGGTAAAATGAAGCAATACATTCATTAATTTGCAGAACCGCTGGCGCCTATCTCAGCCGAATCTGGGTGAAGGTCTGTTTGCAGTGCATCAAACACATAACCATTCACACTCACACTCAAACTCAGGGGTAATTTGGAACAGCCAATCAGCCTAAAGTACATGTTTTGGGACTGTGGGAGGAAACCAGAGTATCCAGAGGAAACCCATGCAAGCACAGAAAACACATGCATACTCCACACAGAAATGCCCTCATCGAGCCGACTGTCTTGCTGTGATGCAGGCATGCTAAATACTACGCCAGCATGCTACCCAGCCATTATCTGCCTGAAACACGTATCACCCACTACATGTATGAAACATTTGTAATTTTAAACTTGTTTTGATGAAGGGTGCCAATAGTTCTGAAATTTAGCATAAAGCAGTAAAAACAGGCTTAGATTTTAATTTATTATGGATGGTTATAGACTAGCAAGTCATTAAAAAGGCCGGCAAATACACAAACTGCACTGTGATGTAGAAAACACTACTGAACCCAAATTTTCCTGAGGTCTATTTACAATCAAACCAAACAATTAATTTATTCCTCCACCACATCCAGTATCAATAAGTGGAGTGTTTATAGGGAATAAAGCCATCCTTCAGAGGAGGTGCAGAGGATGCAGTCTAGGTCCAGGGGCAGCCCTAATTAAAGCAGAATTCATTACAATATAGAAGGCCACCACTCTGTCTTCATAAATCTTTTCACAAGTCCGCCTTATCTGCACCGGTGCTTCTGGAGTGAGCATACAGTGCATTCCTGCACACCTCTGTTTTTTAATTTGCATTTATCAAAGGACTTATCAGAAACTTTTCATGGCCACAGGGAGAGAAGCAATATAACACAGCTCGTTTACTGTGTGATGGCTCAGGAGGCCTTCAACTTCATGGACACGACTTTAAACAACACCATAACATTTAAACCGAGTATAGCACATATAGTATGATCAGGCTGCTGGCCACATCACCAGCACATACCGAATGTGCTGATACAGCTGAGTGTCTCAGTGAGACAATTTTTTTTTGTGGAATCAAATAAATTGAAAAACATTTTGTGTTTTGTTTATGTTTTTTTTAAATTGCATACTTGCCTTTATTTATATGAAGTTCATTAGAGAATGCTCTTTGCATGATTTTGCGCTATAGAAATATATGTATAATAATAATTATACTACTACTACTACTACTACTACTACTACTACTACTAATAATAATAATAATAATAAAAATTAAATAAAAGCTTGCATGGGTAGTTTATGCTTGTTTTTATTAAATCACATTCTGTCACATTAACCTTTTTTCATGTATAAAATAAAATTGGGCAATAGCTCCGCACACAGAAGGAGCAACATTGAAATGCAAAAAGTAGTGAAGTCACATGATTATCCCATGTTTTCGTCAGCAACACTGAATTAATTTGCATATGAACACATAGTGCCTAATACTTTTTTTCATATGATCGGACTCTTGTTTGTTTATGTAAATGGAAAGGTGTATGATTGTATTTGTGCCTAGTTTTATTTAATTCCAAAGTTCACCAGTTTATATCTGATTTGTTAGTTTAATACCTGAACACTCCAATTGTGTATATATAAAAACAAAGAATCTCTGGAACCCTGTTAGATGTTTAGTAATTTGTAATTTTTACCCAATTTAGTCGTGGGTGATTCCAAGCTATCAGCCTTGGAAGGTAAATGCTAGCACTTGCCACCTCCACAGCTCGAGAAGCCAGCTGGCACATGCTTTTGGATTGCTGTTCCTGCGGCGTTATAGGGCAGCTGAATGCACTTGGAGTAGAGCACAAATTGCCCTGTTCTGTATAAATTAGCAATCAAACACTCACTCTGTTTAACAGCCAAGAGAATAAGGCCATCTTTTGCACTCAGAAAGCAGGACTAATCATGCCTGGTTGGATGTTGATTGGGTCTAGTCACTTGAGTGACTTCACTTCAAATTTAGTATACCAAAATAAGCAGAAATCAGCTAAAAAAATCTTATAGCTAGCTATGCCCACTTTTCGCACCAAACTAGCTAACATGTAACGTGAATATGACCAATTGTGCTGGATACTGAGATCAAAATATCACTTTAACCATTTTTATTTGAACGATATCCACCCCCAATGGATATGAGCAATAGCACACTCTTTGTTTGGCTCCTCTATTCCGAGGATATAAGCTCGTGTTCCATGAGTGAGAAAAAAAATTCCCGAATCCACTTTATTTGCCGAACCAGCGTTGCCTACAAAAAATACCAAAAAATTCCAAAAAATACCACAAAAAAAAAAGCGACAAAATTTGGAATGAAAGTTTTTGATGGAACATATTTTTTCTTTTCAAGAATTACTACCTCTTCCACAAGATAAAATTTTGGTGAAGGTATTGTAAGCACTGGTGTTTGTTGTCTGTTTGTTTGTAAACTAAATCCTAACCACAGCCATGCAGAGTTATATAATTGAAATTGCTTGTATTTGAGAAACAAAGTAATAGTAACATAATCCCTCTTGGCCTTGAGTGACCTAAAAAGCTATAAATCGAGGTCACAGTATTTTGAGCACATGTAACCTCAAAATGAGTGCTGATAAACATGCCATTGATATGACCATATATGCACTTTCTTTGGAATGTGAAGACATTTTTCGTTAATTTTCCTTATGTAATCTGCCAAACGAATATGGACTTGATCTACTATCTCCCCATAGATAAACGTGCCCAAGTTTGGTTGCAGTAAGTGGTTCCCTTCCTGAGATACATGTACACATGGGAACCCTGTGATATTCTCTGAATATTCTCTGAAAAGGAAAAACGTAAAAAACATTTCTGGGAGCGATTAATAGAGAAAGCAAGAGGCGTATAATACTCGGGTCACGTGATGTGATGTCATCGTTAATGACATCACGTCACATGATGTGATGTCATCATTAATGACGTGAAATAAATAAACAAGTAATTGAAATGTTCTCTAACCCTTTGGTTTCAAAATAGTTTACTTTATATGTCGAGACTAAGAAAATGTGTTTGGTTACCTTGTTTTTATTCCCTTCTATATACAAGTTATTAAAATGAACAATGTATCAACATGCGCGAGTGTCGGATACGTGTATGGGGTTTGATAGTTCCCACCAAAAAGTAAGGGAAATCATATAGGAGATACGATTTCCCGAAATGACAGTCCCGACATCTATATATTAGGCAAGGTGGAAATGATCTTATGATAATTAAAACATTTTAAAAAGTCATAAAAATGCTATATTTCTCACAATCTAGTGGATGTAATAAAATAGTTATTTCACTCAATCTTCTCACACGTGGCTGATATCCAACTTCATTTCCTTGTAATAATTGTTAAATAGACAAGGTTATTTTTGCTTAGGCAGACTTAAGATACTGTTAAGTCTAAAATCAATGTTTAAAAATTGTATGAAACGTGAGCAGACATTTACAGGGGATGCAAAAATCTTCCACATCCACCTACACACACATGCACAATTCCCACTACTCCTGTCCTCATGTTCCCACACCCCCATTCATAATCATGCAATCTGTTCAAACTCTAATGAAACACATTATTCCTTGAAGAATCAAAATTTACACATAGTGTTTTATATATATATATATATATATATATATATATATATATATATATATACATATATACTCAAACATAATAAATGTAATATATACATATACACAAATGCTCAAACATAGACAGTTCCAGACTTAACTGATAATTTAACGTACAGTACATGGACGTACGAATGCCTCCCTTTGAGGATATAATCACGGTCCATCTGCCAGTGCAGTTTGTGTTTTGTGGAAATGTGTTAGGTAGTAATAGCAGCATTTCAAAGCATTGATTTTGGAATGTTTTGAAAGACCACAGTCGGAGGCAAAATAGCATTTTCACAAGGACTTGATTTAAAAAGATGTTGTAGCCCAAATGAATCCGCATTGCTAGGATGCCCAAACTTTCTTACGTGCTTTAACCATTGGTGTCAAGGAGCACTTTGTGGAGTGAGCACAACCACTGGATGTGCAAAAATTCCGAAAACAAATTCAAAACAAGAATCCAACTCAAGCTCAAGGTAAGGAAAAAGTTCAGTTGAACTGCGCACACCAATATCAGGACGCAATCCAGGATAGCAAAAACCAGGTAGCAAAACAAGCTCATTTATCTCAGCCATAAACACAAAAATAATATATCGATTTAGCCACTAAGGGCAGCGCTCCCAATATATTAATAGGTGTTTGAGGCTGGTGTTATAAGAGTCAACTGTCTAAGTCATTATCCATGCCTAAGGAGCTCCGCTCAGGAACTTTACTATTAAAGCTTAGAAAGTCAGGTGAAAGCGCTCTAAGCGTTACCTCACAGTAAATGTGAAAACGGTGCCTTTTTACAGTGCAGCAGTAATTGTGTACAGGTGAGTGATCAGAATGTTCCAAAACGTTAATGTGCAAGATTGTGAGAACAGACTTTTTTGCCTAGGAATGTTGCTAACTAAGTGAAACGATCCTTGAAGAAAATGAAAGCCTTCCAAACGCTCCAGTTACACAGAAATATGTACATTTCCATCATCATGTGTTTTTTATTTACATTTTCGAAGTTGCAATCTGCTAAACTGCATTTGATAGTTTACAGTAGCCTGTTTGTAAAGACCGCCATTTGTATTTCATTTCACTCTCGCAAGTGCACCAAATCGTAAGGATATCACACGAACGAAGCAGTTCCAATTAAGCAAGATAATGGTACAAATAACAGTATCCAGGTATTAAACTAACAAATCAGATATAAACTAATGAACTTCTGAATAAAATAAAGCTAGGAACGTCTGCACATAATACTACATTACATTTACATACATCAGTTAGCCGTCTGCTCGTATACATAAATGCATGGTATATACCTCAATGCATTTTATGCACAACACTTCCGCGTTAACCATTTCTTCAACGTCACTCATGTCCCACTTTTCGCAGAACAATGGTGTCCCCTGTGTGAGGATTTTTATTTTTTCCACAAAAAAGGTTTTATTAAGCATAGCACATTTTGATGTGTACGAACATAATCTATGCATGCAAGCTTTTATGCAGTTTGGGTTTAATTTCCCTTTAAGTATCTAAGTGATATCCATGATAAGAGCAGTTTGAATTCCCTAGATACCAATAAAGGGTGTTTCCATGCTTCCGTTCTAATCTCATTAAGCACAGGGTCCACTGGGCCATCCTTTATGCAGGAAAAGGAGATAATGTTGTCCCACAATTCCTTGAGACATCGACATTTAAAGACCCAAGTAAATAACATGCGCCATCGGATAATTGCATACCCTAATGTGAGTGCAGTCGGATTCTCTTTGCACTGCAGATGTCTTTTCTTAGTCTTTATAAATTCTCTTTCCAATCGTTCCATGACTATTTCCATCATACAAAGACAGACAGATTAGGTCAAGTGGCTACTCTAAATTGCCTACTGAATGTGAATCTGAGTGTGAATGGTTGTTCTCTGTGTTAAACCTGCAATCGATTGGTAACCTGCCCAGAGTGTACCCTGCCTCTCGCCTGAAGTCATCTGGGATTGGCTCCAGCTCACCTGCGATCTTGATGAAAAAGCACTATAGATGATGGATGGATAGTCGTTGGCAGCCATGGTGTGGTGTCTTCTGGGAAATGGAGTCTGGAATGGATTCCAGTGCAGATACGGTGATGACCTATTTTGTATGTTATAATGGTCAATTCAAAAGGAAGTAACCAAACTGTGATTGATAATTAAGATAGAGTTCAAGTGCAAGTCCCTATGAATGCATATCTAACAGATAATTCCAGAAATCACCTAATCATAAATTATATTGTTTTAAAGATGTATTTAAGCTGTAATGAAACACATAAACTAACTAAAAAAAGCACTCAGAGAGCGCAGACCTCCACCAAGGCCATTCAGTACCCCGTATGGTATTGTAAGAAATGCAGCATTTTTATAAATACAACATTTGTTTATTTGAGCCCTACAATGCAAACATGCAGCCATTTATATGCATTGTGTACAGGGCCTGCCTTGAATAAGAGGTATTGCGCTCGGATGAGGGAGTACTAATAAATGGATTATTTTTGTGATAATTGGCCTAAAAGTTGTACAGTAAGGTAAAGGAATGAGATTACATCATGGAACGCAAGCCTGTAAGTTACGCTTCGGTATGGTCCAGACACAGTAACTCGGATGACTACGTCATCTGCGCTAAAAAATCTTTTAAAATTCCCTGCATCCAGACAATAATCTGGATTTTTGTCAAAATTTCATCAATTGCTCCTTGTAACATTTCTGACTCATCCTGAAAATTTCATCAAAATCCCTACCATTAGTTTTTGAGTAAGGTTGCTAACAGACAGACAAACAAACAAACAAACAAACAAACCAACCAACTCTGGTGAAAACAAACAATCCATCGTAGGGCCAATACAGACACAATCATTCACACGCACTCAGACCTATGGGCAATCTAGAACAGCCAGTTAGCCTAATGTGCATGTCTTGGGACTGTTGGAGGAAACCGAAGCACCCAGAGGAAACTCACACAAGCACAGGGAAAGCATGCAAACTAACACAGAAACGCCCTCGCCGAGCCCAGGACTCGAACCACGGACATTCTTGCTCTGCGGTGGACGTACAAACCGCTTTGCCACCCTGCCGATTGATAGGAATGCCCAGTGATAGGAATTTCACCACCATTTTTCAGTGACACTAATTATTGAAACTGCATGATAAGTAATTACGAAACGAGAACCTGCGTCCATCCAAGACAGGCTGGAGTCAACTGAAGCAGTCTTGTGTTCCACAGAAGGACGCTATGTAATCTCTTAAAGCCCAAAACAATATAAAAAATGTCTTTCTTCCTAGGCAGAGGATGAGCTAAGTATTCCTCACTGAAGCAGATCTTGGAGAGTGGAGCAGCCGGGGGCAAAAATCCAGCTGAATTTTTTATTTTTTTTTTTGGCAAAAAAAACCCCCTGCTCACATCTTTGCTCACAGAGCAGAAGTCATATATAATCTGATTATTATACACTCTGCCCAAGAAGAGAGCATTTCTAGAATCTGAAGGTGAACGGACTTGCAATAGGATGATCAGCTGAACCATCAACATTAGTTTCACACTGGAGGACTTTTTTCATGTAAATCAACCTGGAAAGTTCCTTCTGCTTCTTCTTTTCTATTTTATTCTTGGTACTTTTACACTTCATATATATATGAAACAGTACTTGTCTTATATACTCCTTTAGCGGCTTGAGTCATCTCCCACTGAGGTTTTGAATCAAATATGACTACGCTGTTGTTTATAGCAGCAGTTCTCAGCAGTACGGTCTGTCAAGCATATCCAATGAGTCTGAGATTTTTTTTAGTTAGTTACAGAGGTAGAAATCACAACCCATCATTAGCACTGTTATATTTATTATAGCATTCTTCGAGTAAATTATTCTGCTTGAATGGACACTTGAAGTGAACGGGTTTAATTTAAATCTCAATGATTTATAACATTACAACAAGCATCCTATAAATCATGTAAAAGAAATGTTCAGTGATAAAAAGCTCTACAGCAATATTAAACCAGAGTACTTGGAGAGCACAAACCACTGCCAAGCCCTGCAATCCACCATATGAACCAAAACGTCAAAAATCATCCTATCCCACAATGTTAAAGAATCATTAAAAAAATTCCTGGATATGATTCGGATCATCTCCAAAATCTAATCCAGTCCTCCTTGTCCAACCCCCCCAAAAATTTTGTTAAACATTTCATAAATCCACACAGAAATTTTTTTAATAATCCTGCTAGCAATCACACAAACTGAGGGTAAAATGTAACCTCCTAATAAAAAACTACTGGTGATACCGGTGGAAACCCATGGTCCAAAGGGGTAGCCCTTTTTCAAAGTCAAATGCATGTGGTAATATTATAGCACATGTTTATATCAAACGTGATATGTTGTTGTTATTGTGAGAGGTCAAAGAGGTCAGAGGTTTTTATGGGCGCGGAATCTGAAAAACTACACCTATTATTACTCCGTGTGAAATTGTGGTATTCGTAGCAAAAATGTATAAAGTAACAGTTATATCGTTATCACGCTATTTCAAAGAGCAACTACAACATGACTGAAGATGATAGAAATGGATAGATAACACTGGACATGGCTAGATCTATTTATTATCGCTCAACGCTACGCCAGCTGTTCATTTATACTGTCACTTCGAAACAGTGATGACCAGCATTACGTAGGGACACGCTTACTGAGAGGAACACTCCATGTCAGACATGGAAACATGATATTATTAGGGCTTATTAAGTATGCAAAGTGAATTTATCTACAGTTGTAGTTTATTTTGGCACACACAACGAAACCGGAAGGTGTGGCACACACTAAAGTTCTGCAGTCGCATTCAGATGTGCTCGGCCTGTTACAGCATATATAACATATAAACGCCTACATTAAGGTCAGCACGCACAGTGCAAAGCAAAGTTTACCGGCGTGTTACAGCTCATCAGGTACTCTCTGCAAATCGGGGAAAGTGGAGTGCTGTAAAAAAAAAAATGCTGGGACTGTTGGAGCAGCCAATTTTAAAAATTATAATATATGAGTATTAATAAAACAAATCACAAAACAAATATAAACGTGATGAACTACATGTATGGTGCAAGATTTTGGCCAAGTATAACCTGGATTCACAATCACTAAAGGGGTAAACAGACTCAAGCACTGCTTCGTCCCCAAGGCTGTGAAAAGACTGCTGCAGGAACCATGACAACAATATTCATCCACTAATTGGTTTATATTTAATTATTCACTGTGACACTTTATTGCTGCAACTTAGGTTTTTTTTTCTAACAACATTTTACTATGCTGCTACTGTTCAATAGATATTGATGCACATTTATTTTTATATAGTAGTACCTAGTTGGAGACATATTTAACATTAATTTATTCATCTGCTATACTTGATACTGTAAGCTGCTACAAAGATAGACTGCTGCTAAACGGAGTTTCATTGGATCTCGCCAATAAAGTTCTTCTTTCTTCTTCTTGCATTAATATATAGATTACTGTACACAAAAAATATATATGAAATAAGTCAAATTAAGGGTTACTGAAATTTATTTTACTGGAAAATGGATCGCTGGCCATGAAAAGGTTAAAGGACAGACAGAAATGAAACTGGGGCTTTGATGAGTGTATAGTTGTTTGTGGTCTATAACCCACGGGTGACAATTACCAGAAGCGTCTGTCCTTTTTTAAACATCACAACGAAAGGAAAGATGTACACTTCTTCAGATAACATTCCTCTGTTACATGTAAAATTACAACATACTGTATAACCTCTTTAAAAAAAGAAATTTCCTAAAAATATAAACCACAGGCTTTTCACACAACTGCACTGCAAATAGAAAGGTGCTTTCCCAAGAAGCATTCATGACTGCTCAATGCTAACTCTCTAGGTCTAAAAGAGAAAGGAATGTAAGGACGAGTTTAGGTCATGCCTTGTTTTCTCTCTCTAACACTGTCTGTCTCTCTCTCTCTCTCTTTCTTTCATTTTTCAAGATCTTCAAATGTCATCCTTTAAAATCAAGGTCACACTATATTACAGTCTCTTTTTCACCCTACAAACTGGAGCAGCACATACATAAATGAAAAAAACAAACAAACCCATGAGCACACACAATGTGTCTGAATAATGGGTGGCGCCTGAGCAAACAACTATGAAAGTTACTCTATGGTAAGTGTTTCCCACACTCAAACAACGAAAGTAGCCACATGTGCTGCCAACCTGACACAACGCGTTGCTATGAAACCACATGGGCAGATTGAACTGACAGACTGCGGGGTATTTTCCAAAGTGACATGCACCACTAGACAGAAGGAAAGACTACGGATCAGGTTTTACATGACAGCCTGAGTGCATGTGTTACCCGGTAATATTTACAAAGGCCACAGCTGAAAATTTCCCTAGCTTTCTTATAAGACGGCTATTTATCAGAAAACTCATGAACAGATGATGGTTTTTAACTTGATATGCTTTTAAAGCTATGTCTCTTTACAGTGTAACTTCACCCATAGGTCTGAGCAGAACTCCACCCACTGCACCAACATGAAAAATGTTAAAAAGTCGGCAAAAACTCTGGATTAGCATATATTTAAAAATAAGCATGTTTCACAAACTCCCACTCAAGGGCAGGGACAGGAAACGTGGGCCGCCCACCTTTGATTAACATTCTTTTTAAAATCTTGATATACAGAAGTAATAAACAGTCGATACTACAGTAGAATAACATGAGTTTTAAGGTTGATTTTAACCAGTGGATGATGTTTTAAAAGGAAATTAGACCCAAAAGCTTGCATGCAAAGTTTATGTCTGTTTCTAATAAATCACACTGTTTCATGAATTTTTTTTTTGTGCAAAAGGGGGGTTTGGTGATATTGTAGTGAGAAAAAGTAGCTCGAGCATCTCGTGTTTCAGTCGACAACACAGAACTAATTCACATATGAATACGTATGATTTGTATTTGTGCCTAGTTTAACTTTATTCAGAAGTTCACTAGTTAACATCTGATTTGCTAGTTTATTATCTGTATACTGTTATTATTGCCATTAACTTGCCATATATGAACAGAGGGACTCAAGTCCTATTCTCGTAATTTCACGCTCTGAGAGTGAAACACCATTCTTTTCAAACTGCCTAATGCAAACTATAAAAGCGGACAATTTGAAGCAGATTCAAATTGTGAGTAAAAACCACCTGATAATGAAAATATACATATTTTCATGTGTAACAGGAAAGTTTGGAAGGTTTGCTTTCACCTTTAAATTTAAAATTGAAATTTAGTGATGTGGCCCTCAGTGAAAATGAGTTTGTCACCCCTGCTTTAAGCCATTTTTAATCAATAAAATGTTGATTTTTAGTTTTAAAAATAGTACATTTCTCAATATTAACACCAGCACTGATGTGTTAAAAAAACACAAAAAGGTGCCCAGTACTTTTTGATTTATGAGAAAAATAAAGCTTTGTTCATTCATAGTCTAGTCCAGTCATGTTATGTCAAGTTATTGTTATTCTTTTTAACACAGATGATGCATCCAGGAAAAATGTGTCCACATTGCACTGGTTTCATAGCATGATAAAGCTACATACTTGTCTCAGTAAAATCAGCAAGCATATACAGTAGCTGTATACAGCATTGCAAAAAAAAAAGTTACAAAACTACACAATAAATCACACATTGTAACGCAACATAACCTTGCAAACTAGTCACACTACAGGTAAGTTGTTACATCACTGTGACATGTGGCAAAAAAGCACCACCAGTGTGTATGAAAACTACTAAGTGAAACAATGACAGCTGATGTTTGTGATAAAAAGTGTGGTTAATGTTGTCAGTTGTGTTTATTTCCCACAGTTGTTCTCATTACCTTTTACAATATGTAAACTTGTGAATACAGCGCAAGGCTTTATTAAGCCGAATTCACACAGGAAGCAACAAGCGACCACACAAAGTTAATGATCGCCAGCGAAATGAGTGACGAGAGGCAAAATTTTCTCAAGCGACGCAAAGAGGTCGGGCGCAGAGTTCAACTGAGCTGAACATTTATGCGAACCATTTGACCGATAACCAATCAGAGCTTAAAGGTAACATTGATTGACAGATGCCAACAAACATTTTTCTCTAAAACCATTTCTTATTTACTCCCAAAGACATTCATTCATCAATTATTCATTTTCTGAGCCGCTTAATTCTAATTTGGGTTGCAGGGAGGCTGGCGCCCATCTCAGCCGACTCTGAGCGAAGGCATCCGAAGACATTGAGAGTTTAAAATAGGATATTTTGCTTGCAGTTCGAAGGCAAAGCGATTTACATGTCGTTCGTCACTTCCTGTGTGAATGTGGCTTTACAGGAAAGAAGTCATCTTCGGTTATCATATTACAAACCACAAACAAAATATTAAAGCTGACCTGAAAAAGCAGCTTTAGAAATTAATTGAGAAACGGATTTAAGGAAATGATTATTGAATTAATAATAAAGGTCCCAAAATAAAAAAAAAAAAAAAATGTTTAAAACAAAAAACTATCCGCTGAGCCTTATACAGTATTTGGGATTATTCACATTTTGCTTTCTAAGGTCTTGATTTTTTTTTTTTAATACATTTTAAAATTGCAAATTTTTCACAAAGTCTAGGGAAGGGTAGGTAGGAGTGGGTGTAGTACACTCCTGTGAATGATGAGTCTCGATCACCAGATATATGAAATTGAGGGCCTTTTAACAAACTCTCAGTCAATAGCAGGGGCTAGAGGAGGTGATTCAACCACCACTGATTAGAGGCCATTACTCATGTTGGTATGTGAATTGCTCACTCTCTCACACATTTGCCTAATCGTTTAACCCTCCTGGGGCCCTGGGGAGGCTGAAGCTATCACAGCCAACACTGTGGGTGAGGTACACCCTGAACAGCTCACCAGACCATCGTAGGGCCAACACACAACCATTCACACTCGCACCTAGGGGCAATTAACCTAATGTGTATGTCTTTGAACTGTGGGAGGAAACCGGAGTAACAGGAGGAAACCCAAGCCAGCACAGGGAGAACATGTAAACTCCACACAGAAACACCCGAGCCCAGGACTCGAACCCAGTACCTTTTTGTGCCACCTGTAAGTGAATTGGCTATGCTAAATGTCCCCTTGGTCTGAGCATGTGAATGTGTGTGTGTGTGTTCTGTGCTTTATGATAGACTGGCATCCCAGATAAGATGCATTCCTGCCTTACACTCAGTGAACATGCAGAGGAATTAATATGCTATTTTTTTTCCACCAAGAAACCAGAGGGTGCAAACTTTTGTAGCTATGACAGATATATGCACATCAACCAGCCTGAACATGTCATCTATGTTTTTTTTTGTTGTTTTTTTGGAAAAGCCTTCAGATCCATCCATTATGCATTATGGTTATCCATCAGGGTCGTACACCCTGAACAGGTCGCCAGTCAGTTGCAGGGCTAACACAGACCCAAACAACCATTCACACTCACATTCACACTTATGGTGTAATATTCAAACCCTGACATACCCAGGCTAACCAGGTGGCACTTACTCACTCAATCATGTGCTGCACCTCTTACTCTTACTAGAATCGTGGGGAGGCTGGAGCCTATCTCAGCCGACAAAGGGCGAAGGCAGCTAACATCCTGAACAGCTCGCCAGACCATCGCAGGGCCAACAAACACACACACACACACACACTCACACTTAGGGGCAATTGGGAACAGGCAATTATTCTAACCTACATGTATTTGGAATGTGGGAGGAAACCAGAGTACCCGGAGGAAGTCCGTGCAAGCTCGGAAATCACATCCAAACTCCACACGGAAACGCCCTCGCCGAGCCCAGGACTCGAACCCAGGACCTTCTTGTTGCGAGGCGACAGTGCTAACCAGGCAGCACTGTATTCAAAAGGCATCAGCCATGCAATGTAACGATTCGGTGCTCATCCTGTACAACAGAACGATCATCACAGTGACCGTAGTTACCTTTTCGCTCCTTTCGAGTAGGTGAACGTGAAGGTAGCGTCAGTGAACCGAAAATCTGAAACAGGTATAGAGAGAGAGAGAGAGAGAGAGAGAGAGAGAGAGAGAGAGAGAGAGAGAGAAAACATAGCAGGAGATTAAACACTATCTGTGGAAATCTATCCTGTGTTATAATGTATAAAATGCACACAGACTGGAAGGTCCCCTCTCAACAAGTGTAGTCTCCATGGCAACATCATGAGGGGTTTCCGCTGTCATCGGATAGTGAGGAAGCGCCTGATTAGTATTTACACAGCATCCATTCCTCATGTGTGTTTACACTCACACTTTACATGAGCCATGAGGACAAATTAGTATTTTTGTACTGTATGATAAACAAATAAATAAATAAACAAATAAATAAAAAACCTTTCATTTTGGCTCACTAAGTGCATTATGGGTAAAACAATGCTTTAACACTGAGACAGTAGCCTGTAAGGTGTATCCATGTCCTGTTGCCTGTCAATAATAATAATTATTACATTATATTATTATTATTAAATTATATTATTATTATTATATTATATTATTATTATTTTATTATTATTATTATATATTTTTTTTATTATTATTATATTATTATTATTATTATTAAATTATATTATTATTATTATATTATTATTATATATTATTATTATTATATTATTATATTATTTTTTACTTATTATTATTATTATTATATTATTATTATTATTATTATTATTATTATATTAGCCGCACTTTATGATATAGAAATAAATATAGGGTAAGTACAATACAGCTGATCTTGTTCACAGTCTGGGTGAATGTGTTGTTTGGAGGAAAAATGGAGTCTATAAAGCTGTAAATGTTGAAAGAAGAAGAAGAAGAAAGCAGTCCGTCTGAGCTGAGGGGGAAACAAACCCAGCTCACCCGAGAAGAGGCAGTCTTTCTCCGCCTGGCACCTCTGTATTACGATGTCGACGTCTTTTTGAATCCTCTCTTGCCTTGAACACATCCCCTTCAAACTCCAAAACCCTCCGAATTCCTGCAAATGTTAGCGGCTGGTCTGTGATCTGCTGCTGCGCGTCGCTGCTCCGTCGTTGCCCTGTTTCCTTCTCAGTCACGACGGAAAAGACGCGGAGACAGACAGCGCTACTGACCCGGGTGTCACACCGACCGCTCCGCGAGCTCTCATGTCGTCTCGGGAAATCAATACCATGAACAATGAACGTTATATAATAAGCGCAAAAAGAAAACCGCGCGGCTCGAGGCTCCTCCTCACCACTGGGATCATGTACAAGTCAGTTGGACGGCGGAAGAAGCATCGCCGCCGATCATCGCGCGAGCCCCGACCAACAATGGCGATTCTCTAAGCGAGCGCGAGCCCTTAAAGTGAAACCGCCGCACAAGAAGAGGAGCAGAGCAGAGCAGAGCAGAGCAGAGCAGCGCGCGCCGACGATAATAAACACGATAATAAACGCCACAAGCGACCCAACCGTCCACCCGAGTCGGAATCAAATCCAGCCTGCTGATGATGTCATGGTCGCGTCTGTGTTCGTGCGCATGGCATATTCGGTTCCCTCAGCAAAAAAAAAGAAGAAAAAAAAAAAGAAAAAAAAATGTCCAGTTTGGGGATAACATCTGTATCTGTATGTTGTAACACAACATCTGTAGTGAGGAATGGGGGGGGGGGGGGGGGGGGTCCTTCAACCCCAACCTCGCACCCCCAAAAAAGGTTGTACCCGTTCCCGGGCAGTTTAATTCCCCCCCCCTCCCCCCCCCCCCCCCCCCCCCCCCCCCCCCCCCCCCCCCCCCCCCCCCCCCCAACTAAATTAACATTTATGAACCCGAATAAGGGGTGGCCACGGTCCAGGGAAGTTCAGTGCCACCCTAAATAAAGTATGGCCACCCCATTTATTTATTTATTTTAGTAATAGATGATAAGTCTCACAGCAAGAAGGTCCTAGGTTCGAGTCCCGGGCTCGGCGAGGGCGTTTCTGTATGCCGTTTGCATCTTCTCCTCAGGCTCGTATAGGTTTCCTCCAAGTACTCTGGTTTCCTCCTACATGCACGTGAGGCTAATTGGCTGTTCCGAATTCCCCGTAGGTGTGAGTGTGGGCTCCAGTGTCCCTGCGACCTGTGTAGTAGTACACTGTGTGCACAATTATTAGGCAAGTTGTATTTTTGAGGATTAATTGTTATTGTACAACTATACAGTGCTCTTGGTCAATCCAAAATGTTAA
>JBCNYH010000025.1:29623618-29638372 GCA_039654325.1 Tandanus tandanus
CATCACCTGATATGCATTAAATCCAATAAGCATTCAAGTTTATACAGCTTGGAGTTGGAAATTATGGATAAAATGATGACATGGTCAAAATAATCACTTGCCTAATAATTGTGCACACAGTGTAGTAAGCGGTTCAGCAAATGAGTGAGTGAGTGAAGTACTAATGAACTAAGGGGTGGCCACTGTCCATGGGAGACCAGTGCCACTCTAGAGTAAAGTATGGCCAGCACAAATAGATTAACTTTTTTTTTTTTTTTTTAAGATGATATAGGATGGCACAGTGACGTAGTGGTTATCACGTCCGCCTCACAGTAAGAAGGTCCTGGGTTCGAGTCCCAGGCTCAGGCTCGGAGAGAGCGTTTCATTGCAGAGTTTGCATGTTCTCCCCATGCTTGTGTGGTTTCCTCTAGGTACTCTGGTTTCCTCCTACAGTATAAAGACATGCACATTAGGCTTAATGGCTACTCCAAAGTTCCCCTACATGTAAGTGTGAGGATGAATAGTTGTGTGTGAGGGGGGGTCCTGTGAGGGATTGATGAGCTGTTCAGGGTGTATCCCACTTTCGCCCAGAGTTTGCAGAGGTAGGCTCCAGCCTGCCTGTGACACTAATAGGATTAAGTGGTTTGGCAAATGAATGAATGGATGGATGGATGAGAAATATAGTTCTAATTCAGTAAGAGAATGTGTATCCATATTTCCATAGCCATATTTTTTTGCAGATATTCGATAGATCAGAATAATTATCAGATTTTTTTTGCGGGTATCAGCTCCACTGTCAGGATAACAAAGCATGAAATTAATATCTGTAGTGTCTTTAAGGAAAGGAGGAGGAGCTACGGAAAAATCTAATTTAGCCCGATTAGTTACCCATGAACATAGCTGGGGGGGACTTGCCATGGGTGACCAATGCCACTCTAGAGTGAAGCATGGACCTCCAGGTAGATGGTATTTTAGCCAGCACTTGTACGAGGGACCCATGAGGGGAGAAAGTGGCTGAAAAATGGGTTCCATGTGGGATTGTCCATGGGTTCAAAAGAGGGCCCATATCAATTGCCCATATTAATTATTTTCCCATTAGTAGCTTGACAAAGTGGGATGCACTTAGTTGACCCAAGTGGGCCCCAGTTAAGATGGTACCCATGTAGCCCAGGCATAATCCTGGTGGGGCCCACATACACATGTGGACAGCTGAAATGGGGCCACCATGGAACCCATGGACAATCCCATATTGGGCACATTTATCATCCCACTTTCTACCCATATGGGACCTACATGCATGGTATAGATTTGATACACAATCAGTACTCAGTATAAATAAAAGTAAGAGACATGGCTGGCCTTTGATAACCCCATTAACTGCACTGGGGGACAGCAGTGACAACTCAGTGATAGTGGGGCTTGAACTCCTGAACTTCCGATCAGTAAGCCAGCACCCTTCCACCGGGTCACCACTGCCAAGCCTGTAACTAATAAAGCCTAAATTGTAGCACAATTACATGAAGTAAATTAGGTCATATACCAACTGTAGCCACAAAGCTATTTTCACTAATGCGCGTGATGTTGGTGTGTGAACCGTGTTGAAATACACATATTTTAATTTGATCTGGAAATATAAATTAAATATAAAGAAACTTGATTTTTATTTTATTTATTTATTTATTTATTTATTCATATATTCATTCAATCATTCATTTTGTATTTTATGTATTTGTAAGACATGGGACCACAGCCATTTTCCACTACCTGTCTGTGTCCTTAGCTTCAAGCCATACTTGTTCCCAAGTGTACCCAAGGTTTAGTAATTCTGATGTGACTGTTAGTCTCCATGTGGTGCAGTGTCTTGGTTTACATTTCCCTGCTGGTATTCAGTATAACAGTGCAGTTTTAGGGATTATGGTATTGTGTCATTCTCACCACGTGTACGTAGCCATCTAAAATGTTATTTTTGAGCTTGACTGATTATATTTGTACTGCTGCAAGCCCTTTTATTTCAATTTGGCCAAAATTTTCTACAAATATTCCTTAAGCAGGTGTTATGGAATGCCTCTGTACCTCCTGTACACTGGTTTTTACTATTCATTAGGATTTTTCTTGCTGTTGATGTAATAATAATAATAATAATAATAATAATAATAATAATAATGGTCAATAAAAATCAATAAACTATCATTATTATTAGTACTAGTGGTAGTATAGTAGCAATTTAGAAGTAATAGGAGTGTATTAGTAGCCAATTACCATCAAATGATATAAAAGAGGAAAACATCATTCATTCATTTGCCGAACCGCTTAATTCTACAAGGGTCGCCGGAGCATATCTCACCCAACTCTGGGTGAAAACGGTACACCTTGAACAGCTCACCAGTGCATTACAGGGCAACACACACACACACACACACACCCAATCACACTCACACCAAGGAGCAATTTGGAACAGCCAATTAGCTTAATGGGCATGTCTTTGGATTGTGGAAGGAAACTGGAGTACCCGGAGGAAACCCATGCAAGCAGGGGAGAACATGCAAACTTCACACAGAAACACCCTCACCAAGCCTCGGACTTGAACCCAGAAGTCTTGCTGTGAAGCGGACATGCTAACCACTACGGCATCGTGCTGCCCATGCTGTGATGATAGTATTGTCTGAATCAAACTCATATCTCTCAGAAGCTTTAGGAAAGCAGTGACAACTCGTCCAAAGCCCCACTATATACAGTATATCAGCCATTCAACAGCAGTAAACAATTAAAAATGCTTCTATTCATATTTTTTTTTCCAAGTTTATTTTAATCGCCATAAAAACAGTATAAAAACAATAAAAACAAAGGGGTGTATAGCTAGGCAGCACTCCCCCTACAAGGTAATACAACATTTTTAAAAGCTTTTTTGAAAGGACTTACTTTAGAGCTATTAACAACACAATCATTTAAACTATTCCAATATTTAACAATTCGATTTCCCCAAACGTTTTTTCTAACTTCAGTTCTAGAAAAAAAATGAAACAAGTGGAAATTGTGACCTCTATGACTACTGTATGGTTTTATACAATTTCTTATATTAATATCAACTGAAACATGTAATACTTTATAATATAAAATCAAGTCAGCTTTTAATCTTCTAGATTCTAGGCATTCTAATTTTAACAAATGTAAACAGTCTTTGTATGCTAAATGAGACAAACCGGGTAATTTTCTAGTGAAATACTGTTGAGCAGATTCAATTTTATCAATATTGCCTATGAGTTATGGAGACCAAACTTGACAGGATGATTCTAAAATAGGACGAACATAAGTCTTATACATGTAAACATAAAAATTATTATGACTTTTAAAGGTATTAAACAAATTTCTAATGTGATAGCAACCTCTTTTAACAATGTTGGAACAATGGTTTGAGAACCTAAGATCTGATAGTATACATGCACCAATATCACATATTAAGTTTTTCAATATATACGCCATTAAGTTCAGAAGAGAAATCATATGTGCATTTGCCAATTTGTAAGTGCTTAGTTTTGTTTGGGTTTAGCTTCAGTTGCCACGAATGAGCCCATTTGTAGACCTCATCGATATCTTTCTGCAACAATTTGCAATCATCTAGACTATTATTACCTTTATACACTTTTGTGTCATCAGCGTACATACTTAAATTACTGGAATTAGGAACATATTTCAAATCAGTAGAAAAGCATAAAAACAACAATGGCCCGAGCACAGCCCCTTGAGGGACACCAGAAATAACCTTTTGGGCTTCTAAAAAACATGATCCAACTTTGACATGTTGAACTCTGTTTATAAGGAAACTTTAGTTTATAATAATTAAAATGTTGCTGTGTGGCAGATATATCAATGTTAAGTAAGTAATTAGCTCACCTTTCTTGATGTTGGGCAGCACACTGACTGCTTAATTTGGTTTCATAAAGTTACTTTACTTTACTACAAGTACTAATGGACGCCCATTGGTGAGGGAATCCTACTGAACATTTTCATTGGAGGAACAGCAGCGGACAGGACAGCTAGTGATGATTTATTTCTGCGAACAAATGCAAAGTAAGTGCAAACAGTGTGTCTACAGTGCACTGCATTCTATTGTAAGACATAATGCAAATAGTCCAAGATGAAATGGGAATTATGGAGAAGGTATTGTATCTATTTTTCAGCAGTACAGTTATTATCCAACTTCCAGCTTGTCTTTAAAATAACTTGTCCCCTACTGTGTATTTAAACAGACCAAAAGTGCCTTTTTACCTCCATATCCTGCAGTTTAAAACACAGAACAATGAGTCAAGGTTTGATGCCTTAGTCCCTGCTTATTAGCAGGCTGTGTTTTGGAGTTTGTCCAAGAAGACACCGGCACACCAGCTGTGCTCCAATGCAGCTTTAGTCAGCAGTTGGATATGACCCATCCTCTCACGCTGCGCAAGAGTTAATCCAGACCACAGCCATTTCATGAATGAAAGCAAACCCTAATTAGAAACCCATTGATTTCCTTTCCTTTTATCTCAGCCCTCTTTCTCTATGAGATGCTGATGATGAATCAAATGAATTGTTTAGGAAATGGTGCTTCTCATCATCTTCATCAAGACACCATTCAGTAATTATTTTAATGCACTATGGCATGAGGCACTGTTTTACTTCCGGGCCCACAGCTGAGAGCCAGCGGTGCCTCGTTCTGAAAGATGTACATAGGGTGAAATCTGTCGACACAGTGCTCTAGGAAACACTGGTTATAAAAAACATGCTGAGGTAAGTATGGGCATGCAGTGAGGGGTACTGTAAGTGTAGCTGCCTGAGAGCTAGAAATTCCCGCACCATTGAGTTGACTGCTTGCTGAAGTCGGCTCATTAATTCCAATTTCACAGAGAAGCAGATAGTTGGTAAGTGTGCCATCGGCACCCACATGCACTCTGATACACTTTATCATCTGCTCTCCATGCTACGTAAACGTCAGGTTAAACGTCTGGAGACTGGAGATATTTTCATCATCATAATCATTCTATTCTCCTGAAAATCTTTCTGCTGCAATCTTTTCCCTCCAGGAGGCACTAATTTATAGCTATAATACAATTAATGAAAACAAATTTATTAGTATAGCCCTGGTCAATTGTCTGTTTCCTTTAACTGAAATTGTTATAATAAACCATTCATGAGTGCCAGAGTACACTTAAAAAAGTAAAATCTAGCTAAATCCTTAATGTTTTCATTACGAGGTCATCTCTGTTCCTGTTACAGCTTTTGTCTCGATCCTACAGCGGAGGGGTTTTCTTTTAGAGGCAGATTAGAGAACTTAAATTAGAACCAGTAGCAATCCAAAGAAAGAAAGATGTCTTTGTCTAAAAGTAAAATAGACCACAGGGGTCCAGATGCTCCCGCCGAAAGGACCATTTCATAATATGCCAATATAGAACAAGCATAGCAAGTTAGCTTCAGCGCACGGCAAGTAAATGTCCGGAAACCTAATGTACAGTTTTGCCTCTGTGACCTTGAAAAGTAGGTCAAGGTCACACACACAAATTCATCCTAGCACTCATAGTAGTGAGCCAGCATACCAAGTTTGAAAGCCCCAGCTTCAGCATGTGGCTACTTGCCGGAAAACTAAAGTGTGAAGAACAGACGGACAGACAGAACAACGAACAGACAGAAGGACGGACGCCATTCCTATAGCTCCTGAGGGGGGGAGCTAATAATGTAACTGCTACTAGTTTGGCAAACCAACATTAAAGAAAGAGCTTGGAAGAAACACTGATAAAAAAAATAGCTGCAAGCAGCGATTCCTGGGGTCCAAGCGAAGAAACTAAACAAGAGTAAAAAGAGTGATGAAGAGGAGTGATAAAGAGAAGTGATGATGATTTAGCGGATATGATGTCACAAAGAGTGGTTTGTAATCTGTGTTGTCATATAGAGGGATTTTATGTGATGAAGAGGAAGATTCGTGTTGATGAAGAGGAATGATGAAGATGAGATGATGTTGGAGGAGTGATGGTGATAAAGAGGAGGTGATGTCAGAGAGAGGGGTTGGAATCTGTGAAAATGATGAAGAGGAGTGATGAAGAGGAGTGATGGTGATGAAGAGGAGGTGATGTCAGAGAGAGGGGTTGGAATCTGTGAAGTTGTTAGAAGGATTTTTTGGAAGAGGAACGATAATGAAGATGATTGATGAAGAGTGATGAAGAGAAGTATTATCATAATTATAAGTGTTTTTTTTTTTTGGAAAAGTGGCGAAACAACAACAATAATAATAATAATAATAACAACAATAATAATAATAATAATAATAATGATCCGAGTAAAAACAACAGGTGTTTAAAGCTGATGCTTGGGCCTTTAATTAAATATCCCATTCGATCTGAGGGTTTCTCAGTTTCTTTTTAATTTGGAACCCTAAAGCAAATGGTTTTCCTTCAATAAAAGCTGCCTTTAGAATAGTCAGAATATTCATGATTCAAAGAGCCTGTAAGGAACTATTCTTCTCTGTAAGTGTAGCAGTTAAAACACAAACACTTAGACTTAAGTTGCATGTGAATCTTGGAAGCTGTCAGACGTTTTATTTATAGGGCCCTGGGAAAAGGTAAGAGAAAGAAGTGCAGGTGCTCTGTGTGCTCAAAGTTCTCACCGTGTTGGAGGCCTGGGCTCCTCGGGGGGATTTGTATAACAAGAACAGGGAGATGAATTTTTTCTGACTCACAGTGCATTAGACTCCACTCTTCTCTTGTCATCTGCAGCATTTTTATACTTCTCTCTGTGAGCTGGCAGGTCAGGAGGCAAACACTGATTAATTACTTTTGGAAGAAAATGATTCCTCAGGCGTTCTTGGGACGGTTAATATGGAAGTCATGGGTGGTACCTTTTCCAAAAGAGAAACCCTCTGCTCTCGGTTCTTCGAGAGAGACAAACCACATGTGCAGTATCCATAAATCTAAATCTAGTCTTCAGACATTCTTTCCACAGTTAATGGAGGGGTTATTTCACTCTCTGGCCCCAAGCATCAGATTCTTTAAGATTGCAATCTGTTTCTATTTGTCGTTTGGTGCACTGGTTTTTGTTGGAAAAATCTGAGCAATATTTAGGGCCCTTACTTCTTACACTCAGCGCAAAGTGTCACCAAGCAGGACGCAAGTGTTTTTCCTAGTTTGAGGCAAACACCACAAAATGAATCCAGCTGATCAAAGAATAAAAAGTTGCTTTGTTGGATATCAGTACATAATACATGGGAATGGCACAATCTGATTGGTCTACTATCTTGGGGTTCAATTATTGAATGAGGCAAAATATGACATGGAAAATTATTCAGATCGAAATATTCATATTGAAAGGGTTTTTACGGCCTTTAGCCCTGGCAGATAATACCCTCCGAGATCTGAATAATTTTCCATATCATTCAAAAGCCGAATTCTAAAACCATCAAATAATTCTTGGTACTGCATCATTGCCATGAGATAACTGAATTATTGCATTGTTGCCATTGGATAAGTTGACTGATTATTACACAACTGGCATGCACAACACAGTAACAAGACTGTCTACTTTAAAAATATTTTGAATTAATAATAAAACTTGTAGAATTTCGGCTTTCCTATTATAAAAAATTATTCAAGCCCAGAGGATGTATAACAACCCCTCGATCGAATAATACTCAAGATCATACTTCGCCTCATTCAATAATTGCATATTATCCTGAGTGGATTATACCTGAAACAAAATGAAGGACACACATGGTTTGTCTAAGTCACGTTTCATCTTGGAGATTATTCAGCAACATTCTCTTTGCTTTTGCTGAAAATTATACTATAACGAGTCATTTGTTAAATTTGGTGCTGATAATCCAGAAAAAAATTGCGAAAATATTTAGGGTGTCATCGTTTTAAAAGAAAAACAATTTAAAGAAAATCAGCTGTAGACTTTGATGTACAAATTGATATTTAAGAATAGCACACATTTATTTGGCATACAAAGTCATATTTATAGGTTTATGTTATATAGATATTTATAGATTATGGAATGTATTTTATTCATTAATTCATTTTCTAACAGCTTAACCCTAATTAGGGTGGCGGGGAGGCTGGCGCCCACCTCAGCCATCTCTGGACGAAGGCAGAATACACCCTGAACAGCTCACCAGGCCATTGCAGGGCCAACACACACACAACCATTCACACTCACACTCACACCTAGGGGTGATTTGGAACAGCCAATTAACCTGCTGTGCATGTTCTTGGACTGTGGGAGGAAACCGGAGTACCCGGAGGAAACCCACACAAGCACGGCGAGAATATGCAAACTCAAAACAGAAGCGCACGAGCCCAAGAATCGAAGTTAGGCCTTCTTGCTGTGAGGATGTGCTAACCACTGCGCCACTGTGCCGCCCCAAAATGTATTTATGACAAAGATTTTTAAAAAGATGTCTCATTTTTTTATGCATCTGGTTTTAAATCTGTATGTCAGAATGAACTTCCGAGACACATTGAACTCATTTTGTGCTGACACAGCCCATATACTGATAAAGTGTACACGACATTCTACCAAAGGCTATAAGTTTTGGTTGCAAAATTAACTTCACCCTACATTTTAGGGAAAAAAATAGTATATGACATTAATGCAGTTATCCCTCAGAGGAAACCCTTTAATTATTTTAATTTATAATCATTTTGATAGGTGAGTACCCTAAACTATATACAGAGCATTTGCTGCTGATTTTATGGTAATCATCGGGCATTGGAATATGTTAGAACCTTAAAAATTGGTTCATGCCTGTATCTGATTGCCTACAAAATGCTCTTCAGCTTTTTTAATGGGAGGCAACTCTTTGAAAGGTGTGCGACATAGATTAACTTGTGAGAAATAGGTCTCTAATGGTTGGATAGAGTAGAATATTTTTTTAAACCACCAAGCCCATTTCCATTACAAACCCATACCCAAAAACACCCCACCACAAAACTTGAAGTGGTTCTCAACCCCTCGCGCCCTCAAAGTAGAAAGTCTTGTGTTTACGGCCAGCTCAGACAGCTGAGAGGGAAAAATTAAACATGTGCTAACTTCATTTCTTGACACTCTGGCATCATCTAACACGGCTATTCAACACTGTAACAAAATTCATGGAACAAAAAAGGTGGAAAATGCATAATATCACCCTTAAAGCCTATCTGACTCTTAGACAAAAAAAAGAGTTGTCAAAGGTTCCTTAATGGATTTATAGTGAAGAGTTTCCTAGAGTTTTTTTTTTTAGTATGGAACTCTTCCAAATAAACACTTTGTTGTAGGAACCTAAAGGGACAATCACAGAACAGGTTTGTGTAATATATAGATTTAGGCAAATTATCCTAAAGGCGGAGCTCCCGATAGATATCTCCATTGATAGGTGTCTGAGGCTGGTATTATAAGAGAAGCACGGCTCCTTTAAAGTCTGAATCAACTTCAGCCCTGAAGGAAATAAATAAATAAGTCTTCTACTTTTTCCAACTACAGCCCGGAGCGAAAACAGGAAAGGTTAAGACTGGGTTTTCTTTTCACCGGCTTTCACTAGCTGATTTCCGCAATTATTTGTATCACCTGTCTTGTTAGTTTAATTATCCGTTTAACAAGTTCATGTTCCATGTTACCATTCATGTTTCTCCATAAAAGTATGCTTTATGAAAGTTTGCCATGCTACTTGAGTTAGATTGTGTTTTTTATTCTGTGTGGTGGTAGCTCAATTTTTTGGGTTTAAGTTATCATATATACACACATATACACATATATATATATATATATATATATATATATATATATGTGTATATATATATATATATATATATATATATATGTATGTATCAACTCAGCGATGCAGCAGCTTTATTTTCTGCTTTGGACACTGTCATGTTTCATGCCTATGGTGTTTGGCTCGGGAGCTCCCCTACAAACATAAGAGTCCAGTAATGTGTGTGAACATGTGAGTAAATATCTGCATTTAGTAGGGATGTGGTGGTTGTGTGTGTAGGGGGACTCATTTTTGCACCTTGACTGTTAAGGTCAACACGCTCAGCAGTCATTTTAATTATGCATTCAGCCAAGGAGAAATCGATGCCGGGTTTTTCAGAAGGTAGCTGGTGATTACATTAACAATTCATTGCTTAAGTATGATGACAAATATTTAGGAATCATGTTCCAAACACACTTGGCCCATCCATCATCCAGTCAGCACAATGTGACTATCACACTCTAGAATCCATGCTCACACTCGGCTTATGCGCTGCTCATTTATCTAAGACAATAAAGGAGCGTGTACAATATTTCAGATGGGGTGATTTCATACTTGGGCTGCATCAGCATAAAGGAAAAACGTGTGATGAAGTAACATTAATCTAATTGCACTGCTGATGATCATATTTGATTTTTGAGAGGGTACAGATTCTTTCCTACAACCAAAGCTCTGATAGCAGTGCGGAATACAGTATGAGGAGAGTCATGGGCTTATAGTAATACACTATATTCACAAGGCATACTCAACACAATCTGAGGCTAATAAGAAACATATTCTAAACATGTTACTGTATATTACATAAATAGCGATAGTTTATGGTGAAATTTTCTGTAAAGAGAGACATACTTAACAATAATTGAATTGCTTTTATACATCTGTGCAATTAATAAATATAATTCTAACCTAGGTGACTAGATATTAGCAACTGCATGCTCCGATTGGCTAATCTACTCATTGGATATCAGCTCATATACTGTGATCTGAAATGTCTTGACAAAAAAGGGGAAATGGATGAGACTCGTACAAAGCTAGATTTTTTAATTACATTTTTACAGTTCACTCCAGACTGATTCTGAGTAAAGGAACAACATTTTGAATTAAAGTAGTCGGTGATCAAAAACATTTTTTATTTTCAGGAAATTAACAGTGTTTTTACCCACCAAACAGGACTTTGTGAGCAATAGGCCTATGGAGGACAGAGCATCGTATCCAGTCTATGCAAGCCGGACATGCCGCTACCTGGTGCCGCGAGCTCTTTGCTACTTCCGCTAGCAAAACTGTTTCTTTACTAAAGAGTCATTCCACGAGAGGCAACAAAATATGGTATCAAATTACTTGATAGTAAGAATGCTTTTTTTAATTTAAGAATTGGCCAGGTTTTCCACACAAAGAGCAACTTTTTCGGGTTGCTACGTCCAGCAGGCCTTCAAGTCTTCGGTATGGCCTAATGCTGATGTCTGCAAGAGCGCTTACCTGGTTTAACCAAACCAGAAGTGCTGCATGCTCCTGCTCCTAGCTAGATTTATTTAGCTGGATCTGGGCTATTGTTGTGTAAAAATGTGTAAGCACATCCTCACTTGTCATCTGTGGGATTAATTCATGAGCCTTACATCATGTACTTCTCCCCCCTTACTGTCACTCTCTCACAGGACCCTGGCCATGAGTCAAAGTCAGTAATTAAAACACCCACATGTACCATTTTCTACTTTCATATGGTATGCCAGACCTAAATCCTTTTAGATGATAACATGCAGTCTTGCCATCCAATGATTTACTTCAATTAAAAACCAAACATACAGTGTAGAGAAAAAGTCTTTGCCCCCTTTCTGATTTCCTCTGTTTATGTTTGTTCCTAACGCTTCATTGTTTCTAATCACCAAAAGATTTACTGTCTCACTCTTACTCATTTTCTGAAATTCTTAATCCTATTAGGTTCACGGGGAGACCGGAGCCTATCTCAGCCGACACTAGGCGAAGGCAGGGAACACCCTGAACGGCTCACCAGATCGCAGGGCCAACACACACACAACTGTCCACACTCACACCTACGGGCAATTCGGAACAGCCTGTTAGCCTAATGTGCATGTCCTTGGACTGTGGAAGGTAACCGGAGTACCCATGCACGGGGAGAACATGCAAACTCCACACAGAAATGCCTAGGCCTGGGGACTCAAACCCAGGATGTTCTTGTTTCGAGGCGGACGTGCTAACCACTACACCACCGTGCCGCCCTCCAAAAGATTTAGTACAATACAAAAGACTACCTGAGAACACAAAATACAGTTTTCAAATGATGTGTCACTGAAGGACAAAAACTCTAATATCGCCCATGTAAAAATGGCCCCCTAAATTCAATACTTGGTTGTGCCACCCTCAGCAGCAACGACTGCATTAAATCACTTTCAGGAACAGGAGATCTGTCTTTGACATCACTGTGTAGAAGTATGACCCATTCTTCTCAACATAATGGTTTTACTTCAAAGTTTTCATCTAAGAACTGCCCATTTCAGGTAAATTAAGTTTTTTACAGAACAGTATGTGTGCAGGGGTGGAATTGAGCAAAACTAAGCTACTGGCCAACAGGACAAGTGAAATTATGAAACTACTAGTCCTCCTTCATAATCACTGGTCAGCAACACTATATCTTCTTTGCCTATTGGATTTGTCAGGTCGCCAGCAGGACGACTTGTTAGCTGATTTCACTCGCCCTACAGATTTTTGACTCACCACGGGCCAGCGGACTAGTGTTAATTTCCACCCCTGTGTATGTATATGCCTTCAGTCAAATCCGACTCTTGGCGACTTTATTCTCATAGTTCTCTTAGCACATTTTTTACAGTGTAGGTTGTCAGGCCTTTTCCCTACCCCTCAATGGCACCTGATATTTCCAAGCAGTCTGCCATCCAAGTACTAACTATGCCCTGCTTTGCTTCCAAGATCAGACAGGATCAGGTATTCACAGGGTTACTGCCTGGGTATTGAACAGTATGCAATTAATTTCTTATTATATAATCACATGCCTTTTAATCAGCATTGAATATTTCTGTATTTAACAGCTCATTAGTTTTATCTCTCTCTCTTTTGCTACAAACTGTCACTCGCCAGCTCCAATATTGAGCCTGGTTTGTACTGATGATAAAAGCAAAACAAAACAGGATGTGGTGTAATAGGTGTACTTCACACTCCATCACTGACACTGGTTCTTCATTTGACTTATATCAAGGTTAAATAATTAAATCCTGTTGAAATCGTAATTTTTTGCGTGAGTGACACATAAAAATGATCTCTCAGTGGCAGAACCAAATTTGTCCACTATGTAATCTATACAGGCTAACATAGGTTCATTCTAGTCTGTATAAATCATCAGCCCATTAAGCATGAGCACATATTAAAATTTGAAAGTGAACATGGCCCCACTCGGACAGTAGGAGTTATTTAAGAATGCATGCCATCCACCCGATGAGCAGTGGTTACACCAACGAGCCGTCCATTTTAAACAGCCTGGCACATCTCCCTTTTGAACAAGAATCTTTAAAATTCCAGACCGAGTCCGGTTCTCTGAGAATGCAATCATTCAGAGCTGGCTGCACTATTCAAAGAAGGGCAGCAAAGTGAGAAATTAGATGTCGCTGCTCTGAGAGGAGAGATACAGATAAAGCCACATGCTTTTTATTTCTTAGCTTTTGGGTCAGAACCCTGAGAGTGTGGGGTGAGTGATGATTGTACGTGTGAGGTGGATTGTAACTAAATTGTAGGGACACTAAGGAAAATTAAAAGTGTAAAAATGAATTCATCCTGGATGAGAAAACATCTCGTATCAGGATAAAAAAATAGACCACAGGGGTCCAGATGCTCCCGCCAAAAGGACCATTTCATAATATGCCAATGTAGAACAAGCAAGTTTGAAAGCCCCAGCTTCAGTGCGCGGCAAGTAAATGTTCGGAAACCTAATATACAGTTTCACCTCTGTGACCTTGAAAAGTAGATCAAGGTCACTCATACACAAACCCATCCTAACACTCATAGTAGTGAGCCAGCATAGCAAGTATGAAAGCCCCAGCTTCAGCGCATGGCAAGTAAATGTCCGGAATTGTGACGGACAGACGGAGAGATGGAACCCATTCCTATAGCTCCGAGCCGGAGCTAAAAAAACAGAGGATGTAGATGTCCTTAACTCTAATAATAACACATAGACCTAAATCACACTGCTGTCCACCCAGTGCACCTAACTGGGTTATCAAACTCGGCCATGTCTCTCACTGTCTGTGGTGAGAGGCATGTAAAGGAACCATTGCTGACTTTCGTCAAGAGTAGACTGCACTGACGACAGCATGTTTCTGCCCTGCGATGGCCTGGTGAGCTGTCCAGGGTGTACTTTGTCCTCACCC
Source organism: Tandanus tandanus (assembly GCA_039654325.1). NCBI lineage: Eukaryota > Metazoa > Chordata > Actinopteri > Siluriformes > Plotosidae > Tandanus > Tandanus tandanus. The sequence continues at coordinate 29,637,740 of JBCNYH010000025.1, forward strand.
AGAGTCGGCTGAGATGGGCGCCAGCATCCCCGCGACCCTAATTAGGAAAATAATACTACATCAGAAGGCTGCAGGAATCCCTTCTGCTCTGTTGCTACTCAGGTGCACATGACTGACATGTGCAACTTCACAGGAGCAGAGACAGGAAACGCATGAGAACCGAAACCTGTGACATTTTCTACATGATTGCATTTTCTTTCCACTACAAAGTATCATTGCTGAACTGCTAACCACAGAACAATACAGGCAGTCCCTTTATACTGTGGTATGATAATCCAATCCGCATTATAGTCGTGAATAAATAAGTACACAACACGGAAACTGTCAATTTCCATATCTATATAGAGGGTGTTCACAATGCTGGGCATCAAAACCACTAACCTCTCGTTGAACCAATGGCTGCAAGCTGCCCAGTACCTGAGGGAGTGAAGCGACTCCAAACCATATTTCCACCATCATGCTTCGTAGTTGCTTCTCCTGATCAAATGTGTACTGTGACAGGGGCTAAAAACTTTATCCTTCATTCATCTGTTCAGAGCACAAGACTGGTCTTTACCTACAGTGGGGCAAAAAAGTATTTAGTCAGCCACCAATTGTGCAAGTTCTCCCACTTAAAAGATGAGAGAGGTCTCC
>JBCNYH010000025.1:29650112-29661303 GCA_039654325.1 Tandanus tandanus
GTGTGTGTGTGTGTGTGTGTGTGTGTGTGTGTGTGTGTGTGTGTGTGTGTGTGTGTGTGTGTGTGTGTGTGGCCTGCGAGGGACTGGTAAGCTGTTTGGGGTGTAACCCCACCTTCACCCAGAATACAGTAACGATACTGGAGTTCGGAATATGGCCTGATCTCCATTCTGATCCGAATCACTGTAAGGAAGCTTCTGTTGCCAGATTATAAACAAAATCTGTGACAAAAGCACATTTTAGGATCATTGATATCCTTAGTTTTGTGTGTCATTTGTGTTATGCCAGCCAATATTACATTTGCCGAACTTAATTCTATAAGGTTTTTAGCTGACAATGGGATAAGGCTTGATAGATCCTAAACAGTTCACCAGACCATCGAAGAGCCAACACACACACAACCATCCAGGCTCACACTCACACCTAGAGGCAATTTGGAACAGCCAATTTGTCTAATGTGCATGTATTTGGATTGTGGGAGGAAACCGGAGTACCTGGAGGAGAACCAGGCAAGCATGGGGGGAACATGCAAACTCCACACAGAAACACCCAGGCCGAGCCCACAATTCAAACCCAGGACCTCCTTGCTGTAAGGTGGAAGTGCTAGCCAGTACACCACTGTGCCTCCCCATACAATGTATTCACAACACAAAATACATCCATGGATCAGGTAAGAAAATACATAAAATATATCCCTTCGAAAAACAATAACTATTTTATGTATCAGGAGATACAAACCTTTTAACTTAGAAAAAAAGGTGAACATCAGAACTTTAATCTATTTGAAGGCTAATAACTGCTCCTATCAGAAGCATTGAAGCTATCTATCTGCATAATGATGTGCACTGTGTATTCTACAGTGAGCAATCTATTTGTATGTTGGGTTTATTTACCTGCTCCATTTTCCCCGTGGGTGTCTGGAATGGCAGAAGAAGAAGAACATGTTCTGGATTTTAAAAGAACTTCCTGTTTAACTGTGACAGATTCACTGTCTTTGCCTCTCTGGATAACTACAAGTGCCTGTTTGGCCAGCTTGGTTTGATGAAGATAGGAGAGGGCCTCGCCATGGGTTCTCCCACTCAGACTGTTCCCGTTTATAGACAACACAACATCCCCCCGGTGAATTGTACCTTCCATGCCAGCGGCCCCTTGGGTGAATACCCGATGGACCTGTCCAAAGAAAATATGTGAGATGTGCTGATTTATTTCACTCTTAACACAGTAAAACCTAAAGAATACACTGGGGAAAAGTGTATCAAAATAGTCATATGCTGTATATACTTGAAAAACATGCATCAGTTATTTTTCTAACTCATATTAATCCACTTAGTCACTCACTCGCTTACTGAGCTGCCTAAACCTACTAGGGGAGGCTGGAGCCTATTTCAGCCAAGACTGAGCGAAGGCAGGGTACACCCTGAACAGCTCGCCAGACCATCGCAGGGCCCACACACATACATGACCTTTCACATTCAGATCCACACCTAGAGGCAATTTGAATAGCCAATTAGTCTACAGTGCATGTCTCTGGACTGTGGAGAAAAAAAAATGGAGCACGTGGAGGAAACCCACACAAGCCCAGAGAGAACATGCAACCTCCACACAGAAACACTCGAGCCCAGGAGTCGAACCTAGAACCTTCATGATGTGAGGCCGACGTGCTAACCACAACACCACCGTGCTGCTCTCCATAATAATCTATAAGATAAAAATATCATCAACACTGACTTCATAATAGGGACCTTAATTAATAATACAAAAAAAATGTCTTGGTTATTTGTTAGCACGTCCGCCTCACAGCAAGAAGGTTCTGGGTTTGAGTCCTGGGCTCAGGTATTTCTGTGTGGAGTTTGTCCCTGTGCTTGCATAGGTTTCCTCCTGGTACTCTGGTTTCCTCCCACAGGCCAAAGACATGCACATTAGGCTAATTGGCTGTCTGAAATCGCCCCTAGGTGTGAATGTGAGAATGAATGGTTGTGTGTGTTGCCCTGCAATGGTCTGGCAAGCAGTGCAGATTGTACCATGCCTCGCCCAGTGTCCTCTGAGATAAGCTCCAGTCTTCCCGCAACCCTAATAGAGGATTAAGTGCTTCGACAAATGAGTGAGTGAACAAAAAAAGTCTATTATTTGTAAGATAGAACTGCTAGGAATGTAACTAGGCATGTTTACAGTGATAGATTTCTGCTCCAGGTCCACCCCTCCAGCGATGCTGAAACCCAGTCCAGAACCCTCGTCCTTGATCAAGATCACAAAGTAAACATCCTCTTTAACCTGGACGAAGCATTTAGACATTGGTTAGATTTCCACAGCACAAGCAGGAATAAGACATCAGTACTAAATATAAACAAAGGAAGCAATAGCTTGTGTGCAACTGCTGTGATCAACATATTGATTTTCTTTAAGGGAACTTTTGATCATGCTGACAGTAAAGGTGCTATATTACACAGGAAAACATATCTTGTGTAAAATCTAATGATTTGTGTCCTTGATAGTTCTGTGGGAAAAGCTGTGAAAAACTTACTGGATCTCAGAAAAACGAAATTACCTCGATAACATTTTTAACCTCCCTTATCAGAGTCATCACATCCAATACAGCCGGAAGTGAATTCAGGACATTCTGCACCTTCTTCTGCTCCACTGGTGAAGACGATAAATCTTTCAGACTGGTAGAAGAAAAAAAAAATAGCCTGGGAGTCACAATGCATCTTAAAATCTGTGAGATGTCACAATTTTTGCTAGTCAGGTATTAAATAATGTTATAAATAAAAAAATAGGTTTTAGTTCCTCAAACAGACTCCAAACTAAACGAAATATTCCAAACTAAAAAATGCCCAGGTGGCACACTGGCACAGAGGTTAGCAAATCTGCCCTATAGCAAGCACGTCCTGGGTTCAAGTTCCGGGCTCTGTATGGAGTTTGCATGTTCCCCCCGTATGTTCTCTCGTGGTACTCTGGTTTCCTCCCACAGTCCAAAGGCAAGCACATTAGGCTAACTGGCTGTTTCAAATTGTCCCTAAGTGTCGGTGCGAGTTTGAATGACCCTGCAATGGACTAGCAAGCTGTACTCTGCCTTCGCCCAGAGTTGGCCCCACAACCCCAGTCAAATGAAGCAGTTTGCCTGTGGGAGGAAACCGAAGCACCCAGAGAAAACCCACATAAGCACTTCTGGACAACTCCACACGAACCCTGAACCTATTCGCCATAAGGTGACAATGCTATTACGGTGCCACCACGCCCATCATGTCAAACATTACACATGCCTTACAAAGATTTTGAATAAGCTGTAAAGTGCAATAAATAATGGTAGTGAGCTAGCACATTGCTACGTACCTAACAGACCAACTTGACGGTCTCCCAGCTTGCTCTTGAGAATGCTCCCCATTGCCAACTGAGCCAGGTTCCACCATGCTCATCCTGGTCACCACGGTGCACTGAAGTCTGTCTGATGGAGATCTTGAAGGCCTTGTAGGTTGAATTTCCAGCTCTGTCTTAAACATGACATCGCCAGGGTCCTGTGAGAAGTCCTGAGTGCATAACTTATCAAGCTCGGGCATGCTGAGTGCCCTAAGTTCCCTCAGTTTGGACCGTAATATCCCACCACTAGAACGGGCGTTACGGGAGCGCAGCACTGGTGGGGTATGTGGTATGTGGTGGGGTACAGTGACCTCAGGTGTTGTCCTTTCCTCTGTATGCAGCCCAGAGTCTCCAGTTGTAGGAGATGATTCAGAATTGTTCATAACTGGATTAGAAGAAGAGTTCTTTGTCGGCAGTGAAGAAGAGTGACTGAAGTTTAAAATTTCTACACAAGAGCTAAGACTCCTTTTTAGGCAGCGGTTATCGATAGACTGGGCTGGACCGGACAGTCTCTTGTTGATAGTGGCTTTTGAGCCAACAGCATAAGACTGTATGTCAATTCCTTTAATAACTGGACGATCAAAACTGGCCAAGTTCTCAAAGGATTTGATTCTTTGTTGAACAGAAAACGAGTGGCGTTTGAGAGCATCGCTATCTGTGGAGTAGCTCCTTCGGTCCAGTGCTTTAAGGTAAAGTTTGGATTTGCCTGGTTTAGTCTCAGAGATGGAGATGTTGCTACACACTTTATCAGGTTTAGTTGGGCTTTTAATAAAATCATTCTGCTCTGGTCTAGACTTCAAGAAGTCACAAGTTCCTGAAGAGGATTTGGGTGGTGACTCTTCATGTAATGAGTTGTCTTTGGGAGTTGGATGACTTCCTTGAACTTGTGTTGAATTGGTATTTGCAGGTTCCTTGCATGTTAGGACTGTTACAGATGAAGAGGTCGGGGATAGAGACGATGAGAGTCGCACTTCAATGAAAGTTCTTTGTGTAGTTGTGTTTTCACATTTAGATTCCGCTTCACTTTGCTTGGAATTCTGTTTCAATTCTTTGTATCCTGTTTCAGACTTGACAGTGTCAGTCTTGGCAGCTTTTATGGTGCTGGACAGATCTGAAGCATTCTTCTCTTGATTTTGGTCAGCTGGTTTAATAAGAGCAGAACTACTCTTCTCTAAGGATCGATTAAGTTTTGGACTATTTGTAGGGGTGATTCTTTGGGCTGGTAATTTAGGAGATTGTGTAGGGGAGCAGTGGGTCTTTTTTAACAAGGGGCTTTCAGCTCTGGCAGTTCTGCTCCCTGTTTGTTCTAGCCCTTTGCATTTACTCTTAATACTTAAACCTTTAAGTTTGGCAGAACAGCTTGAATTCTCTTCGAGTTTGACTCTGCTACTTAAGCTAGCTGAGACAGGGTTATTATTCAGAGTCTCATGTTCCAAAGGTCTAAGAGTGCTGGATTTGGCCTGAGTTTCTGAAAGAGTTTTAGAGTCATGTGTTTTTTCTTTCTCTGTGCACACTCTTGTCTGTGAACTGCATGTTTTCCCACTGGAAAAAAGTGAAGCCTTTGGCTCTGTCACAGTTGACATGAATGGCTCCTGCACAGTATTGGGTTTATCTGAGGTAAACAATTCATGTGAGTGCAATTTAGATGTCCTTTCTTGACTCCGTGGGGTGACATGTTTCTTATTCTGAGCTCCAGGGGGACTACTGACACTTGAATGAGTCCCACTGGTTGTGACAGGTGCCAACGCCTTTTCAATTTTATCATCGGCTGTGCATTCTGATGGCTCTGGGTTTGACAAATCTTCCTTAGTCACACTCATTGTTTGCTTTTTTTCCAGAGCATCCTTAGAGACCCCACTCAAACCAGACTCTGAGCTTGTAGACTGGTAAATAAGTGGTGCTGTGATAGAAATAGAACAGCCTGCTGTCGTTGAATCCTGTAAGCATGAAGATGCTTTCTGAGGTACTTCATCAGCAGTCAGCTCCTGATCAGTCTGGTTTCCTGAGATATCTTGTGTAAGAGTAGGAGAACTATCCTTCTCTTCATTTGGCTGAAGTTGACTGATTACGCTGTAACACAGCTCCACCTCCTCGTCAGAGTCAGTGTCCTGAGTATCTCTACAGTCACCTTGAGGGTTTTCATTTTTCACAGCGCCATCTGTAGCAGAGTCGCTCTCAGAATCGCTATTATTCAACATATTGTACATGCTTGGTTTCTCTTCACTCCCTTTCACAGAAAGGTCTGTGTTTTCATCCAAGAGCTGACTATAGTTCCTGGAGTAACTGTTCAGAAATGTCTTCCCTACTGGCAAAAGGCAACCGTTATTCCCTGAATCCAAGACGGAAAAATCCAAAAGATTTGGTTGTAGTTGTAGGGAAGTCACACTCTCCTTATTCTCTGGGTCACCGCTGCTCTTTTCTGCACATGGAGGCATGTAAGCAGCATCAGAAACAGTCTGTGATCCTGACTCTGAATCGTTTTCAAATACGTTTAACTCATTTATGACGTCATCGATATAAGTGACAGGCACCTCTTCGGGCTGGAACGCTTCCATCTCGGTTGTTGAAATTTCTTCATTTTCAACAAGACTTTGATCCGTGCTTGTTTTTTCCTCTAGGGAAGCTACTGACATCTCCATCTTAGTAGACTGCTCTGTGCCAGAAGACATCATCAAAGTGGAGAGTCGATCTACAGCTGCAGAAATATTTAGTATTAAAAGATTGGGGTTAGGTAAAATTACTTCACGAAAGCCAGTAGTGTTCAGCTGAAGAAAATGGAAATGCTATGGTTACTATAAAGTGATATATGTTGTATGTAAAAACAATGTAATGTGTTTCCTACATTTTCACTCAGATTATTCATCTCTCCTGATTGAGAAAAATCCAGTTATTTTACAAGAATTATTACCAGGAGCCATCAGTCTGTCCAAATACTCCTTACTCGCAAACTCTATACCTTTATTATTACTTTCATTAAAGTTACACTGAAAAATATGATTTAGGGTGATCTTAACTCTATTAAAGTTAGGTCCTGAATATAATTCTGAACCCACCACACAATTATCAAACTATTACTGTCTTCACCTTACAACCTTATTCATTGTTTGACTGATTTCTGTCATGTAAACCCAAGACAGGAGACAGGTTAAAAAAAAAAAAAGAAGAAGAAAAATCATTTTAAAAACAGGTATTTTGTTTTTCTTTAACAACACAACAGAACAAGAATACAACTAAGGGTATCTTGTATTCTTAAAGAAGCCTGAACCAGTGGTTTGATTTAAACATGTAATAATTTGAGTACAGGAGTCTGTTCTGAGCTGATGGAGTACATGTTGTACTTTTCATACTCTGTATATTCTGTTGAAACGACTGCTTTAAACAGACCAGTGATACATACTGTCACAACGTTTTCCATAACATTCAAAAAGGAGGTTGCCCTAAAAATACGTTCATAGACCTCCCCTTTCACCTTCCCTCTGAGGGAGGTATTAGAAGTGACTGGACCCCCAGGTAGCTTTTGATGCTGCTGTCATTATCTCAGGATGGAGAACGTCTGCATGTAGAATCAGATCTGAAGTCTCTACTTTCAAAAAAAAAAAAACAACCCTGTATTGACCAGTTCTGTCACACATGTGGATAGTATCACTTCTGATAACACACACTGTGTAAATCGCTAGATTTGAAAAAGTGGCTGGGCGTGGCGACAGGCAAGTACGCGTGCACATACAATAGCTGCCGTGAAAGGGTGACGAAAGGACCGGCTTGGTGCAACAAAAATTTCCAGTTTTTAAATTAATTGCGCCCTTGGCAAGTTTAGACCAGTGGGAATAAACAAAAAGATGTTTTTTCCAATTAAATCTTTTAAAAAATTGTGAATATTAACATTGGCGGATCTGCCAAACAAGGAATAAAAAAAGAATGGCCTTAGAATTAAACACAAGACAAAACATTCCAGCAAATACTTGTTAAAACATGGCAAGATTGCACTGAATGTAGTTTTTGTTGTTCTTTAAATGATATCAACACTAACAGACAGTTCACATTTCCAAAAAATTTCCTCAATATCACTGCTTTGAACTGCAGATGATACTTACAGGCAGAACCACCACTGTGGACTCAGCCCTGGGAGGAAGTTGGCTATTTTTTTAACCACATCGCTACGGAGTACAAATGAAAAGGCTTGGGATTCATGTATATTTGGTAAATGGCCTTAAAAATGTACAACCAGTTGTAACACAACCTCAGTGTAAGCCATATCCAATGCAAACAAAAACATGACTTGTGTTTTTAAGAGATTGTTATGACTGCTAAATGCCTCGGAAGCTACTTTCAGGACAAGGGTCTACTGGAGAGATTGACTGCGCTCAGTGGTTAAACGGGACTTGCTCAAGTTATACTGTGTTAGTTAGGGCTTCAATTTGCATTGAAATAAAAGGTTTTAGTAAATGAAAAATAATATTTAAAGCAATTACAGCATGTAAAATATGCATTGACCATAATTTTATTTACTATGACACTAATGGGTTATCGTTCTTACTACCTTTACGGTATATTTATGAATTAATATGTATAAGCTGTTAAAGCACATAAAGAATGTAGGTCAGTAAACACATAAGCAAAATTAGATTAATTAAACACTATGTTATTGTAAAGGAAAGCAGTTCAGTTTCTGACTTATATACAGTTCCATTCAGTCGGAAATATCTGACTGTGTACTTTTTTTAAGAATGTGCTATAAATATGTAAAAAGAAGTATAAAATACATTTAAATACAGCCAATCTACATACTACATCAAGGCTAAGCCGTTCTGCAAAAGCACTGGAACTAAAGACTATGGTCACTATGACGGGGAACTAATTCATAGTCACCACTGTTACAATGCCAGTTGATTGCAGTTCCACGGGAGGTGGAGAAGAGCACTGCCAGCAAGGGAAAGTCTGTTGTGCTCCAACATCTTTAAGGCAGCGTGGGGAAAGACAGACTGTTCTTTTTATTACAGTTCACAACTGTGACTCAGATTGTAAGTATTAAGTGTCTCTCATGAGTTGGACTCAGTGGTTTTATGCTCAATTATTAAATTTGCAGAAACATCATGAGAATGGCTTTCCATTATTAATTATTAATTTCCATGTCTATCCAAATTAAGTGTCTTGGAGCACTACAGTCTACTAGAAGCGCAGATAAAACAATATTCTAGAGCACCTTATGACAATAAATAATGAAAAATGGCAACCAAACAATCCACTAATAACTGACTTCTTATTATTCTTCTATAGTGTTTAATGCTAAACCATCCATTCATCATTCATTTTCCGAACCACTTTATCATTTATTACGGGGAGACTGGAGCCAATCCCTGCTGACTTCGGGAACAGCTCCCCAGACCATCCCAGCCAGAGGACCAACACAGACACACAACCATTCACACTCACATTCACACCCAGTGGCAATTTGGAACAGCCAATTAGCTTAATGTGCATGTCTTTGGACTGTAGGAGGAAACCGGACTAATTAGAGAAAAACCCAAACAAGCACGGGGAGAACATGAACATTTCTCCACACAGAAACGCCCTCGCCGGGCACAAGGCTTGAACCCAGGACCTTCTTGCACTGAGGTGGACATGCTTACCACTATGCCACTGTACCCCCAAGACTAAATCAGGTACTCTTTTTATTGTTAGCAGGTTGTAATAAATAATAACTGGCTATAATTTATACATTTGAAATCTGGTATCATCGGCACCAACTCACCTGAGACTGGCTTCTGAATCTCTAAGGTCAGTGTGACTGGAAGGTCATGCATAAGATCACAAATTTCCTGATAGGAGGAAGTGCACACTGGATTGTCACCAATGGACACTATTTCATCTCCGATGTTCATTCTCCCCCTGGCTTCCTACCAGAGGGGGACAAAAGGAGCTGTTAAAGAACCTGACTGTAATTTTGTTTGACAAAATTTATAATCATATATGATTTTATAGGTTTATGTGTTTTTGATTTTTTTTCTTTTGATATATTGTATTAATCCCGCAAGGGAAATTATTGCCTCTGCATTTAACCCAGCCAAAGTGAACGCACGCACGCACGCACTGGGAGCAGTGGGCTGCCCGGAGAGCAGTTGGGGGTTAGGTGCCTTGCTCAAGGGCACTTCAGCCATGAAGGTGGAGGAAGGGAAGGTGCAGCTCACTCCACCACCGCCACACACTTTTCCTGCTGGTTCGGGAATCGAACCAGCGAACTTTTGGTCCCAAAGCCGCTTCTCTAACCATTAGTCTACGGCTGCACTGTTGATGTGCCGTTTACTTTTTTAAATGCAGTGTTGTATCTATTCCGCTTTTTAGTTTTAAAAAACGGTGTCAAAAATAATTAGTCAACAACAATTATTCTTTAAAATGATCAAAATTATCTATTTGTTAAAATATAAAAAAATATCCTAAATATAGCAATTAATGTAATTTACAGAGCAAGAAAAAAAAGTTTTAAAATGGTGCATATATAATAATATTATTATCTTTATAATAAACGCCCAAGAACAGATTGGTTATTACATATAGCACATTTTTTTTGACAGAACTTTACCCTCTCAGCAGCACCTCCAGGCCTTAGTCCAGTAATGAACACCTTTAGAGGAGATGACTTGATCTCCAGGTCAAGTCCAAAGGACTCAGACTCACTGCGCTTTAGAACCACAGTCTCAATAGTGCAGATGCCTGCCAGTTCACTGGGTTCTCCTCTCCTGCAGTGGTGCTGGGTTCTCCCTTTCTGGGTGGCTTGGGTGTGGGAACTCACAGGGGCTGCAGTGATGTCCTCAGTCTTATGTTTCTGTGACTGGTTGGGGCATTCGATACTCATCATGCTCTTAACACGTGTTACGGCTTTGTGCTCCAGCTTGGGCGAGCGCTTAGCCTCTTTCCTTGTGCCCAGGCTGCTGTGCTCAGAACAGCAAATGGGCATAAAAGGCAGTTCAGCAACGTTACTTCCTCCTTCCACTGACTCCAGCGAGCTGCTGTAAAAAGGAGGGACCACATCGAGCCGCTTGTCCTCACTGCCATCTTGGCTTTCGTCGTCCACCTCTAATGATGATGTTGCCACGACAATGCCTGAGTCGTCTTCCTGGTGGCGAGCTGTATCAGAGGTGCCACGTTTTAGGCGACGGAAGGATCCTGTATCTTCATCTTCATCACTGGGCTCATCTTCATAGCAAATAACACAGCGCTGACGTAAGAGGGGGCTACGGACTGAACTGGTGCTGCTGGTCACGCTAGCCTGCCGCTCTGTGGTTCTATTAACAGGGCCGGATGCTCTAGCACAAGGACTACCCTCTTTATAAGCTGTAAACAAAAGGAGACAGGAAAAAGCTTTAGTGACATTTCTATTGTGGTAGATCTGATTTTTTTCGGTCATGGGCGGCACGGTGGTGTAGTGGTTAGCATGTCCGCCTTACAGCAAGAAGGGCCTGGGTTCAGGCGTCTCTGTGTGAGTTTGCATGTTCTCTCCGTGCTTGCGTGGGTTTTCTTTTTTTTTTTTTTTTTTTTGGATTTTCCCCCCTTTTTCTCCCTAATTTAGTCGTATCCAATTCCCACCCCTCAACTTTTTGCCTTCCCTATCACACGACCACCACCGACCAGGGAGGGGCATAAGCAAGCACATGCCCCCTCCGTGATATGCGATGCTGCCGCCCGCCTCTTTTCGAACTGCTGAGCATGCGTGCTTGGGGGCGGCCTAACACACTCGGAGGGAAAGCGCTATCCGCCCCCACACACGAATGAGCTCACAGACGCCCATGATTGGCTGGTGATCGCTGTGAGTGATAGGGAAGTGAGCATATGCCATCCCTC
>JBCNYH010000025.1:29667920-29678121 GCA_039654325.1 Tandanus tandanus
CTTGGTGTCCCCCCGGAAGAGCTGGAGGAAGTGGCGGGGGACAGGGACATCTGGACCTCACTGCTTAGGCTGCTGCCTCCGTGACCCGACCCCGGAAGAAGCGGAAGAAAATGAATGAATGAATGAATGAATGGGAATCATTTTAACAAGTGTTGTCTTCTCCTTTAATAAAACACTTAAAACGTTAATGGGTGTGCAGAAATTTGGACACTGACATATAAAGATTGTGAATCTTAGAAAAAAAAAAAAGGTGACTGTGTACTTGAAGAGCTACAAGTTCAACCTGTGATGCAATAAGCAGAATTTCCAGCCATAAAAAGTCCATTCATGCTGTTTTGGCATCTAGTGCGCATTCTATTTAGGTAAAAAATCTATAAGATGCCTTGATATGCAGGAGAACACACACAGACACACATACACACCCACCAAAACACGCACACTATACACTGTACATTAAAAACAATTACACGACTGCCTTTTTTTCCCTTGTGACTCTACTTCCTGCCTCTCCCTTCCTTAATTAAGTAAAACTGAGCTTAGTTGATAGACCAAATGCATGCCGTATCTCCAGCATGATAAACACAAGCGCAAGCCACCTTTTTCCGGTTGCGAACCATGGCCTCAGAAGCAGTTTAGGAGAAGTTGCGCTTACAAGCTTCCACGGACTAAGACAGGCCTAATGACAGACAGACAGGGTGATTCCTATATACCCCCCAAACAAACTCTGTAACAGAGACACTATCCAACATGTGAATACTGTACAAGTTTGTAAAATATAAAGTTATATATTCACACAACCGTCTGTTATCCTGACTGTGATATTTAATTTCAGTGATTTAACCCTGTGTATTGCACTATATGTATGCCACTATAATAACACGGAAGCGAGTTAGCTCCGGTAGTTGAACAGCAACTAGTCACATTGGACATTGGTAGATTTGTTATGCAACACCTGAGTCTGCCATCCATCTTGGCCACGGATCCTGGAGCCAGGCTGTGAATGTAGATCCCTGGAGCACTGTTCTCAAGCGTTAAACAGCAGGCACCAATCCCCAGCCCCACACCAGCCTCTGAAACACACACACACACACACATTAGTGTGTTACAACCACCTGTGTAAACAAATCCATTAGCGTGTAAATGAGAAAGACACTTAACTGTAAGGATTTTAGCAATAACCATATCATAAAAATGTCAACTGGGAATAAGTCGTACATCATGGTGGTTTCTCCTGAATAGACTAGCTTGAAATGTAAAATTTCACCATTATAGCATAAGCACAAACTATAAACGAACCGAAATTAAGTTTTTATAACTCAGTATTAAAACTCTTCTTGAATATGAGAAATTTTACGTCATATCAGGTTAAATTTATCCTTAAATAAGTAACAAAAATTTTAAAATACATTGCACTTGTCTGTCTTTATAAGAACTGTCAAAAGGAGCTTAAAATTGATGTCGAATGCACACTTTTAACATTACAACATATAATATTCAATCATAAGTGTATTATAGTCTATTTAAATGGGATGATTATGAATCAAAATGGTTCACCCAACATGGCTTTAAATACTCTCTAATTAAATTTAATGATCAGCAGTTTAACCTCATTCATGGGGTCCACAGTCAATTCCACACATTCTCTGTTGAGTCAGTCTTGATTTTTTTTAAAAAGGCTCTTTTTATTCAGTTTCATTTCTATGAATAAAAGTTCAGGCTTTGGCAGGACAGATTGTTCAGGAGCACAGATGAGCCTTGATTTAACCACGCAGTCATTCACACACAATAATGACTCTGTTCCACTAAAGGCAGATGTAAAATAAATGCCCTCAATAGAAAATAATTTTTCTAGAGGTTAATCATGTCTAAATCTGAATGAACACATGAAGCCCCACGTTTCATTGTGACCCGGGACATTCAGATTAACTAACACATCCCTAAATGGATCTTAGTGTATAAAGAACCACTTAACAATGAACAAAACACAGGAACCTGTTTCCAAAAAGCACTAATTACCATGAATCCGGCTAAGGAATCAGAAGTAATTTTATTTTTCTTCAGTCCAGTGTGGCGACAAGCACCACCAGCCAGTAGTTAAACAGCTGTTTCACAGTCCAGGGGTAAATTATATAACATAGTATTAGTGCCTGAAACAATATCAACAGCTGCCAAAAAGGGTTATTGGTGCCTATCAGTAGATGTAACACATTACGATGACCGACATTAGCTCATGTCATGATACCTCCACGTCAAACCATCTCCTGAGTCTTCGATCTTAATCAGCACTTCACAACAGAAGTTATAGTATTTTCTAAATGGCAGGCTGTAATGTAGAAAAATAATTATTCATTTCATTTCATTATACCAACTACTTTATCCTTTATTAGGATTGTGGGTAGGGTGGAGTCCATCCCACCCAACTTTGGGCAAAAGGCGGAGTACGTCCTGAACGTACCAAATGTTGCAGGCCAACACAAACACAGAACCATTCACACTCACACCGAAGGGCAATTTGGAAGCACCAATTAGTCTAATCTGCATGCCTTTGGACTCTGGGAGGAAACCAGAGTACCTGGAGGAAACCTACACATGCATGGGGAGAACGTGCAGACTCCACACAGAAACGCCCTCGCCGGGCTCGGGACTCGAACCAAGGACCTTCTAGGTGTGAGGTGGATGTGCTAACCACTACGCCACTGTGCCTCCCCTGATAATGTTACCTTGAATTCTGTTCACTATTTTGACCACGAACTAGTAAAGTATGTTTGAAGGGTGCACAGACTTTTAAGTATTTTTTGGACAGTCTTGGATATGTACTGTAGATATTTTTTTCTTGCTTTACTATATCATTTAATTGTTATGTAATGATAGTGTTTATTAACAACAAGGAGTATAAAATACATTCAACACGTTACATAAGAGCTTCTCTTATAACTCCCACTTGTGCTCCTACTCTAGGCTGACCAGAAAATGCAATATCGTAAAGCCTGGTGTCTTCCGAGGGCCTTCTGACTTGGTGAGGTGAATAAATCGAAGTTTCTCTATATGCATAATGATCATTCAATCATGCTGTGAGCAAACAGTAGTATTAAGTAACATGGGGAGCACCCACTATCAGTCAGTAGGCAACTAAATCTAAGTGTGCTATTGAGTGGACTGAGAGGTTTTGGGAAACTGGAAAACGCAGAGGAAACCCATGTGAACATGGGGGGAACAAGCAAAACTTAAAGTTTTAATAACTTAAAGTTTATAGATTATAGGGTTTTCCATTTACTTTTCAACAAGTTTGAAATCAACTAAGCTAAACTAGGCTACATGACAGACCTACAGGATCAGACCATGGACCCCGAATCTATTAAGCAAAGAATGGATTAAAAAGCACAACAATAAACAAAACGCTGCTGCTACTACAATGATGATGACAACGGCTTCTGCTACTTCCAATACTACTACTACTACTATTATTACTACTACTAATAATAATAATAATGATAATAATATCATCAGTTTGGCCAAATTAATATGTGTACAGCCTCCTGTGACTTTCTGAGGTAGGACTGCTTGGATTTGCAAACAAAATCCAATTCACTTGAAAGTAGCAGCTCTCTAAATGTTTTGCTCTTTGTAATATTAAATGAGTTGCAAAAATAAACACATGAGGTGTCGTTTTACTGCAGTCATGACAAGAGGAGATACAAGAGAAAGTCTTGGAAAAGTAAATGATGGCTTGAACAGATCGGGGGAAAATCAGTTCAGTTATGTATTACGTTTGCTTTGTGTGGTGATTTGTGTATTGCTGCACTGCCTTAAAAATAATTTTTTTTTTTTAATTTTCAATTTATATGTTTGAATTCGAAGTGGAGAAATATTGCTGTTCCTTTATAGTCCTACAGGTGGGGCGCTTTAAACTATTTACATATTGGCAGGCAGCACAGCATCCCGTGTGGTTGGAGCAAATGATCTGCTTTGTGTTAAAATAGCTATTAACAAACTTTCTTTAACATAATTCATGGTTTTAAAAGTATTTAAAAAAAGGAGCCAAAATGTGTAAAATTGTATATGGATACAAATCAATACAAATCAAATTAGCACATAGGTATCGTATATATCGATAATATTAAACTAAACAGCAGTTAAAGATGGGGTTGGTAATCTGCAAAGCTAGGAAATTTGAAAGTAGCATCTCTCTGGACTCCGACTAAACCCTTCCCTGCAATCAGAGGCGCTTCTCAAGCCCCGTCCCCTTCCACACGCACGAGATCTGCCACATCACAACAACTTCAACACGGTGGTGAGAGAGGAGCTCAGCAGTGGTAATTTCGTCTTTGTCTCTTCCATTTTCCAATAAACTTGCAATAAAATTTCTCTGGCAGCGGCAGCAACAGCGGCAATCATGCACTCTAACTGCAAGTTCGTGAACGGTAGCGTCAAGCACAAGCAGGGAGTCATGGAATTTTTTTTTTCTTCAATTCTTTTGTGTTTTTTTTGTGGTTGCCATGGTATCAGGTTCCACATGGTTAAGTTTTGTTTTCTGCTCTTGTCCTGTCTGCACCGCTGCCCTGTCATTTATTTGTTGGCTGATTGTTTAACTGAACTTTATTTGTTCACTTAGGGTTAGGCTGTGGCATAGCGGGGTAGTGGTTATCACACCAAAAAGGTCCTGGATTCGCGTCCCAGGATTGGCGAGGGCGTTTCGGTGAGGAGTTTCCATTTTCTCCCTATGCTTGATAGATTTCCTCCAGGTATTCCGGCTTCCTCCCACAGTCCAAAGACATGCACATTAGGCTAACTGTCTGTAGGTGTGAGTGTGATTGTAAATGGTTGTGCATGTGTCGCCCTGCAATGGTGTGGGGAGCTGTTCAGGGTGTACCCCGCCTTCGCCCAGTATCGGCTGAGATAGGCTTCAGCCTCCCTGAGACCCTAAATAGGATTAAGCAGCTTGGCGTGTTAGGGTTAGCCATCTGCATGTTTACATCCTCTATGAGTCAGTGTTCATTGTAAAGTCATGCCATGCTTGCTTCATTACGTCCAACCATTCCAAGCCTTGTTTTCCATGACCAAATTATTTTCTAAATTTGTATTTCCCTGGTTTAGACATTTGTTTGTTTCCCCTCATTTCTCATTATGGATGATCCTGGTTTAACTTTTGTCCAACACTATTTAATCTTAAATTCCTGTACCTGTCCCAACAAAGTACATTATGCCTCTACAAATATATCTTAGCTAAAGGAAAATATCTTAACAATATTTGCATCATACATGCATTAAAAAATGCATAATACGGATAATACGGATTATTATATACGGACCTCCAGCATAATACGGATTAAGCAGGAATTTTGACATACTGAGATATTGATATGTTTGGAAAGAGAATTGAATATGCTTTAAATATAATACATGATTATAGCATGAAAACTGACCGAGTTACATCACTTTGTATGTTGCTAATCAGGAAATGCTACTTTTGAGAAAATAGCAATTACAGTTAGAGAACCAGTTTCTGAATTTCCTCATTTGACACTCCCTAACATCCGTACACTAAAAGAATCTGGCTCTCAACCAATCAGCATGCTCATACTAGCGCCTTCCTTGTGACAAAGGAGTTCTGTTTACACCGAGCCATAACTGTATTAGGTGCCGGTGGCGTAGTGCTTTGGATGCTGGGCTCATGAACAGGAGGTCGTTGGTTCGAATCCCCGTTATACCCCCACCGTGCTAAGACCCCTGGGCAAGATCTTAACCACAAGTGTGCCTCTGTCCACCCAGAAGTATAAATGGGTACCATTAAAAATTACTGGAAAGGTAACCTGCGATGGACTAACGTCCCATCCAGGAGGAGTTGAACTCCTAGTTGCTTCACGCTACAGAAACTGATGAGCCGCTAGGCTCGGGTAGGAGTATTTTGGTACAGAATATGGATAATAGGGAAATACCCTGAGCAATCACAAAAGCAGTTTGAAAATCGGCAAAATAAGCGAATATTTCCATTGTTTTACAACTTGGACATGGGACCCTTTCTTAACAAGCATTTTAGCATGGATAGATTGTGTTTATGGATATTTGAACTTGTAAAAGATTATGCTTTGAAGGATGTATTTTTGGCGATATCGCATTTTCGTCCAGGTAAGCCATTTTCAATTTACTTTGGGTCTTACTCAAAACACTACCTTGCAACTTAATCCGTATTATGCTGGAGCGGGTCACATTTATCTACCTTTATTTAGTGTGACTTCCATGATGATACGGTCTTTAGGGCCTGGTCCTTTGCGGGACTCTCCTTCATCAAAGCCTGGTGGTATAGGGGTGCTGCTGCTGGTGTTGGAATTGGGTGAGCTGGATCGGCTGAGCAGGGTGGGCGTTGGGCATGGGGTCAAGCTTGGACTCCTTAGCCGAGTTCGAACAGTTAGTGTTACAACGCCTTTCTTTAGTTGCTGTTTTATGGGGAAAAATATTCACAGGAAACATCTTTGAATAAAATGTACTGCAATATTTATATTTCTTAATACTATAAATGCATTTGCACTAATCAATATAATTTTTATATTTTCAGTAAGAAAGCCTCAGGGTGCTATTAGTAAGAATCTTTCACACATGAATAGGAACACACTCACTACAATATCAATTAAAGATCTTAACGCAATCCTAAAGCATTTATGCTCAACCAAAGCAAAACCCAAGCTTAAGAATGAGTGTTAACTTTTAAAGATCTGGATGTGTCTAAGGACGAATTCCCCTGTCAGCTTTCCACATCGCTGCAGCTGTCAGAAAGAATGACTGAAGAGTTTACCTTGAAGGTCTGAATGGCTTGCTGATGCGTGAGGCCCTGAAGTGAGTCTCCATTTACTTCTAGGATCTCGTCCCCTAAAATAAAAAGGAAATAAAGGGAGGAATAAGTATACTAATAACTAACACCATATATAATAAGGTTTTTTGTCACCTGATAGTGGACCAAATTAAATGTTTCTATACAAAAAATTATTTAAAACACAGTAAACAGTAATAAATGAAAAAAGTCAACAATGAACAATATTTGCTCTGATGATCCTTTGCTTTATAAATATGGTCAATATTTTTGTTTTTGTCTGAAAAGTGGTCTCTTACATAATATGTTGCTTTCCTTATTGAAATACAAAAAACAATTATGTAACATTTAATTTTGTGCTTGAAAGCCAATTTAACATATTTGGAAATCCTTAACTTTGTCTAAAATGTCTAACAAGCCTTGACAAGCCAAATATAGAAAATTCACTAATTTGATTGCTGTGACCTTAAAACAAGATCAAGAGGATCCATACACAATCCCAACTGAGATGTTCCTGAGGGAAACCTATCCACCACATTTGGTGATCCTATGACAATTCCTTTCAAATTCATGACACTAGCAATCCTTGAGAAACCGAATACAGAAAATGTTACCTTGTGACCTTGAAACAAGGTCAAGATGACCCATACACAATTCCAACCCAGACGTTCCAGAAGGGAACACATTCACCAAATTTGGTGATCCTTTGTCATTTCCTTCCAAATTATTGCACAAAAAACCTTGACAAGCCGATTATAGAAAGTGACCTTGTGACCTTAAAACAAGGTAAAGGTGAGCCATATACAATCCCGCATAATTTGCCCCTAAAGGGGACCCATACACCAAATTTGGTAATCTTATGTTATTTCCTTCCAAAGTTATCGCACTAACAACCCATGTCTGTACTTCTCGCTTCGCTCACCTTCAGTGATGGTGGGAGCTTAAAAAACTAGTATACAATAATAGTATTGTAAATTGGAAATAATAAATACCAAATTTAATCGTTTCACTTTGATTGGGTCCTAAGTTTTGTAAAGGAAAAAAAGTAGTGCTAAACAACAGCCAGGGTTTGTTCATGCATTGATTTTCTCTGCAAGACTGTTTCTTTATTTACTCTTCTTGGTCCACACCATCAAATGACAAACCCAACATTACATCATTCTCATTATAGTGGCTCACTGTAGTATTTCTTGTTGCTCTTACCTTCTTTGAGTCTACCATCTGCTGCTGCTGCCCCATTGGGGAAAATGGTCTTGACAAATATCCCCATTCTACCTCGGGCAGAATCTTGGCCTCCCACAATGCTGAACCCTAGACCCTAAGCATAAAGGAAAAGATAAAGGGATTGCTGTGCATTAGTATAACATTAGTCTACACCAATAAGGTAAAATCTTCGTTCAGTGACACGCACCCTGAAGTGAAATTTTATGTACTTCAAAGATTTTCCTATAAAATGTGTAGTATCTGTAACTTTGAAATTTGCCATTACTCTAAAGTCAGCTCTATAGCCTTGTTCTTGAATGACCTGAACACCCCTATTAATTATGGACTTTCAGTTCTCTGATAAATTCTGTTGGAATATCTCAACATTTTTTAATCAGGAAATGGTGGGATCACTAATCATCAAGGTATATATAACATTTTTTGAAACCAACTCTAAGTAAAAAATATTATAGTATTTTATTAAAATCAGTGCCGATTTTGCAAGAATGTAGATTTTCAGACCCACTGCTTTTCTGACTAAATGGTTCTTTCTGTATATTCTTGCGCTTTGATTCCCGTAAATGTCACACTTTTACCCAGGAATATTGTATAACATACGGATAATTGTTTTAAACATTATTTCAGTTGAATGGCCTGCATGTAGCTCATGAGAGAGTTAAGATGCTTTGGCTGCATTGAGAAACTGTTCAATTCCTCTCAAATTTGGGTTTCATGGTTTTCCAGCTTCTATGGTAAAAAAAGCCAACAGCCAATTTCCAGAATTTGTGAATTTTAAATACGCATAGCATCCTTATTAATCAAGCTATTTAAAAGATCCAGTGACTCATTGGAAAGCGATTTTCATACTCTTTCCAAAAACAACATTAAATGTGGAGTATATAATTATATAATAATAATTTTGTTATTAATTAATATTTTCAGACTCCCTCACAGCAAGAAGGTCCCAGGCTCAGCGAGGGCGTTCTGTGTGGGGTTTGCATGTTCTTCCTTTGCTTGTATGGGTTTCCTCTGGGTACTCTGATTTCCTCCCACAGTCCAAATACATGCACATTAGACTAATTGGTTGTTCTAAATTGCCCTTAGGTGTGAGTGGCTGAGTGTGTGTTGCCCTGGTATGGATCGGCAAACTGTTCAGGGTGTATCCCACCCTTGCCCATTGTTGGCTGACATAGGCTCCAGCCTCCCCGCGACCCTGGTAGGATTAAGCCGTTTGGCGAATGAATGAAGTCATAATTATTTTCAGTCAAAATTGCTAATTGGGTGCATACAACATTTTCCAACTAAGTAATTTCAATTTGACAAAATAAATAAATGTCAAAAGTACACAAGTTATCTAAGCCACAATCTTTATTCACTATCTACATTTAATAAATTAAACCTCTTTTTATCTATGACTGGCTCTTGTAGACAAGAGAGGCGTCTAATGTTCTGTGTTAGAAGCATACCCAGAGTGTCCACTCACCTTGCCCTGTCCTTTCATCAGGACAATATTTGAGATAATAGATGGTTGGGCCAGTCGCCATGGAGACTCCACTTGAACAGTACTTAGAGAACGTGTGGATTTCTTCACGATTTGATATTCCTGGGTAAGATGACAAAGAAAAACATGAATAAAGCATGAGAATTACCAAACATGCTTCATCTTTTCCTGTGACACACAAAGCAAGCAATACTTTTAACCTGTTGACTGGTTTCAGATGATACACCAATTTGGAATCTTAGACCATAATAGAAAGTTTAGATTTCAGATACATATCAAATGGCATATAAGGTCTTGAAAGTGAAACACAAAATATACTGTATAATGGCTGTTTTAGGACAAAGTATTTGATATGTTATGTTCAGGAATTCATTCTGCAATTACTTCTAAAGGTGGGCAGCACGGTACCATAATGGTCAGCATGTTCGCTTTACAGCAAGAAGGTCCTGGGTTCGAGAGCTGAGCTCGGCAATTGCATTTCAAAAAGCAGTTTGCATGTTCCCCCTGTGCTTGAGTGTGTTTCCTCCAGGTACTCCAGTTTCATCCCATAGTCCAAAGACATGTGCATTAAGCTGAGTGGCTGTTACAAATTGCCCCAAGGTGCGAGTGTGAATAGTTTATGTGTGTGTGTGTGTGTGTGTGTGTGTGTGTGTGTGTGTGTGTGTGTGTGTGTGTGTGTGTGTGTGTGTGTG
>JBCNYH010000025.1:29678221-29690338 GCA_039654325.1 Tandanus tandanus
TGTGTGTGTGTGTGTGTGTGTGTGTGTGTGTGTGTGTGTGTGTGTGTGTGTGTGTTGGCCCTGCGATGGTCTGGCGAAATGTTCAAGGTGTACCTTGCCTTCGCCCAAAATCAACTGAAACAGACTCCAGCTTCTCCATTACCCTAATAGGATTAATCGATTCAGCAAATGAATGAATAATTAAATTAATTCGAAATGTTCAAGATTACTCAAACAAAAGGGTTTCACTTTTTAAAAGGCCCCAAGTAGAATGCCTTTAGAAATATGCCAGTTCACCTGAAGAGTGTAATAGTAAGACTGCAATACAATAATCAAATCTGCTGCCAAGACAAGCTGATAAAAGGTATGCTGGTATTGCTGGCATCAGAGAAATAATAATAAAAGTAAATCTAAATTCTTTTAATATATTTTTTGCAAGGTTAGCTGTTGACGATTATAGCAATTAAAAAATGTATCCGAAGGATTTTAATCCATTCATGAGAGGAGTAGTTTTTAATGTGGGATCTGAGAACCACAGCCAGAAAGTCCTAGATATTTATTTTGTTATTATTTTGTTTATTTAAAAAAATAAAAAAATTAAAAATTAAAAATAAAAAAACCCTATTTTTGAAGCTATGGAGATCTTGTAGTTATTAGCCTGTTTGACTGATCCCTTGTATTGAATTTGGTTTAGTCTAAAACTTAATAAAAAAAATTTTTAAATGTCAGTTTGAATGCACTCCGTTCGTGAAAAGTTCAGGAATAGTTCAAGAAGAACGACGACCCCAATAATCATACAGTGTTAATGTAAACATTTAAAAAATAAATCTTATATCTGAGTTGGAAAAAAATAATATTCATACATATTTAGGAGGGGTGGGCAACATGGTGGCATAGTGGTTAGCATGTCCTCCTCACAACAAGAAGGTACTAGGTTCAAGTCCCAGGCTCAAGTGTTTCTGTGTGGAGTATGTATGCTCTCACTGTACTTGTGTGTGTTTCCTCCGGGTACTCCAGTTTCCTCCCACAGTCCAAAGACATGTATATTAGGCTAATTGGCTGTTTCAAATTGCCCCTATTTAATAGTTGTGTGTGTTGCCCTACAATGGTGTGGTGAGTTGTTCAGGTATATCATGCCTTTGCCCAATGACGGCTGAGATAAGCTCCAGCCTCCCCGCAACCCTGGTAATAGGATTAAGCAGTTCGGTAAATGAGTGAGAGATGATGAGTGAGTGAGTGATTTTGGGGGTGGGGGACACTTTAAGTGACGATGTTTATAGGGTGTAAGTAAACAATGTTCATATAAGAATCTAAGGATGAACTGACCTGTCGGATTCCCACAGTGTCCAGCTGCTGTGGGAGGGAATGTTTCCGCCTACCGCGTAATGGTTTCTCTGCCGTGTCACTTCCTGCTTCGCCATTTTCTACTATCAACTCGTCGTCCTCTCCGACAGACTCTAGACGACTGCCACCACCTGATTATAACAAAATCAGTGTTTTTGTTTATATACTGAAAAAAACATGCTGAAAACGAATGGACTTGTCAGGATTCCTACAGCCTCATTTATCATAAATTGGTTTGCTGAAGCTTCTTGGCTCTGACCTTGGGACCTGCTGCGGAATTTCATAGGTGCTGGACTGCGACATCCCTTGGGCCCCTCGATGCGGCCATGTTCCTCTAGCTTATCCAGTTCTGTGAACTGATTGAGGACAGACAGTATTAACTCAGCGGTGAACTCCAAGTCCAAACAGGAAAATCAAAGCTTTTACATCAGTGCTAAATGGATTCCTTGTGATGACAAAAGAGACAGAACACTTCTTTTTTTTTTTCTTCAGCGACTTCCTGGGAAAACAAAGAAAAGGATTTTCCAGTCTTTTGTTGGCTGTGTAAATGTTTGTGGAGTGTCTTTGGAATGTAACACACTCCTGATGCTGAACCTCATTTCATCTCAAGGTTCACATATGCCGTACGTGAGTGCACTAGTACAAATGGCACATCTTCACCCTACAGACTATATACTACTTGCTCTAATCAACCTGCATGCTGACAAAAAAGAAGTGTGGAATCTCAGCCAATCAAATTCCAAGACACAAAGTTTTCAGTGGGAGAAAGGCTTAATCTCACTAATCTTCATCTAAGTGTCTTCATCAGCCTCAGCTGACTGAACCTCAGTTTCCCAACCTTTTACAGTACAGTTGCATATTGATTGAAACCAGCATAACTGCATAACAATGAGCCATGACCATTAATCACACTGGCGCATGTACTCTCCATAGAGGATTGGGAAATGGCTATAATCACTGCACCGTAAGATGTTGAAGGATGAACCCTTAGGCCCCCTTCTCAAATAAAGGATGAAGATGCGATGATGTGCACACCCTGGATAGGGAGAAATGCTCCTTTGAATAAGTCAAGAGGGCCATTTACGTTAAAAAAAGAGCAACCATCTCTGAGTCGACTCGAACTCACCACTTATCCAGTGCACAAAATCCTGGCTTCAGTGCAAAATAAAATATTCATTTCATTGCATTTTCTGAACCACTTTATCCTTTATTAGGGAAACGGGGAGGCTGGAGCCCATCCCAGCTGAATCTGGGCAAAGTGGGGGTACACCCTGAAGAGCTCATCATTTACATTTACATTTACATAGTCACCAGACCTTTGCAGGGCCAAAACCCACACAACCACTCACATCTAGGGGGAAATAAAAAATAGTTCATGTCTTTGGATTGTGGGAGGAAACTGGAGCACCCAGGGGAAACCCACACAAGCACAGGAACAACATGCAAATTCCAGACAGAAACATGGGGCTTGAAGCCAGGAACTTCTCACTGTGAAGTGCTAACCACTATATCACAGTGTCGCCCAAAAATAAAATATACTTTTTTAAAAATTCAGGAAGTCTGGGTGCCTGGGAAGTGGAGCAGGAAGAGAAACCTTATCATCTTTCAGGCATCATAGAAAAGATGGGAGTTGAGAGATCATCGTACAAGCCCTAACGATTATCACCCTCTAAGCAAACCCCTTTCTGCGTGGAGTTTGCATGTTCTCACAGTGCATGGACAGGTTTCCTCCAGGCGCTCCAGTTTCCTCCTTCGGTCCAAAGACATGCGCATTAGGCTAACTGGACGTTCTCGATTGCCCCTAGATGTGAATGTGAATGATTGTGTGTCTGTGTGACCTGCAATGGTTTGGAGTACCCCACCCTCACCTCGTAGTCAGCTGGGATGGCCTCAAGTCTTGCGGTGACCCTGATAAAGGATAAAGCAGCCCGAAAAAATGAAAAACCTGAGGGCTTCCACAAAATAGTGCACTTCCACATCTCACAAGACTCAAATTTGACAATCACAACTCTGTGCCTCTCTCGTTTGTCTCGTTTGCTGTTCTCTTCTGCTTTCCTTTTCTTTCTCTTTCAAACAATGCTACACCTGACAGTTACGAGAAAAAAAAAAACCTGACAAGTGACTGTTTGCTGGCAAACAAACACCTAACCTCTGTAAGCACATACATTGGCAAGTGTTCAGACTTTCCTTACAAAGTACTGTTTGGGCAGTACTGTGCGTGAAAAGGTTGGGACGTGCGGCTGGTGTCTAACTTTACCTGAATGAACAGGATTAACAGGCCATGACTTTATTTATAGATCTTGTCTCTGACAATATGCAAGGGATTTGCTGAGTTGAAAATTGAAAACCATTGTAAATGATTTCATTACAAAGGAACAGTGCAGGCATGGTTAAATATCGTAGTTTTTAAGTTACAGTGGCTTTCCATGTCATGATTTTTGTGCAAACAGAGGTTACACACAAAGCAATAAAAGAATGCAAGGTAGTCATAAAGCGAGAGTGGCACAGTACTGTCAGCTAAAGTGATGACCGCATATATATTCTAAAAAGGTCTGGTAAAAATAATACAGTCCAGCTCCCATCTACCTGAAGACACTTATTCAACCCTGCTCTGTATGCTCCTATGAGAACACTTGACCCTTTCAAGCCTCTACTTTGTTCCCTAGCTTCCAGAAATGAACATCCCCTGTATGTCCAAACAGCTGAGTCACTGGCTGTCTTCACTAGGTACTTATATGTGCAATAAATCTATTCTTGAGGAAAGAGCAATATCATAACTGTGTAACTGTATCATAACTTAAGCACTCTCCTCTCTAACAATTCTTAGGGTACTTTTGCACTTGTTAGCTAATATTTCAACCTTTTATCATATCTGAATATGTGTGAATCTTCTGGTTTTTTTGCTATTTGGTTCATGTTGATTTTGTGCCTCAAAATGAGCCATAAAGTAAAAAAATGTTGGCTGAGGAGTGTGTAGGGGTGAAATCTGATCCGAAATACAGGGAAAAAAAGATGTTACATGTTTTGGTATGGGAAAACCCTAAAAAAAAAAAAAAATGTAATGCAAAAATAAAATATGAAGTGCACATTAGTATGATGTAAATAATGATTCTGTCAAAGTTTGGTTGAAATATGTTGACTGGTTTGAGGAGCAATGAAGGCTTAGAAGTAGAAGTGTGATGACAGATGATGACAACAACAGACAACACGGTGATCTCTGTGTATCGCCCAAGGCGACTTAATAAAACTAGAAATAATTCTTAGTTTTGTGCATATACGTAGCAGCATCCATTTTTTTCTGCTTGTGCAAGAAGAACCTCACATTCCTACAGTGCTCAGTGCTTTTGCTCAGTATGTGCCTCTTGGGTAAGTTTTGCAGCTCGCAACCACAAACAATGCTGCCTGTTACCCAAAATACACATATTTGGTTCAGTTTCTGCAGTTGAGCTAATCCAGGATCAAACACAGTATCACTGCAGTCAGAGCAGACCACTGCACTCAGACGTTCTCTCTCCTAAATTGTGACACCTGCACACCACGTGGAATAAACACTGCACACGTGAAATCTTCAGACATTGTCCAATTTGTCTTACTGCACATTAGTACAAGTGTTAAATAGACAGGTAGAAACAAAGTGCTTGTGTTGTGCACCTCAAATGTTTCAGTCCACAACTATTATCAGACGAATGGAAACACACATGCATGTTATATAATACCAAATTTTGGCTACAAATGTACTTCATTTGGATTAGAAGTCACATTTGACTTTCCATAAAACATGACCTAACTACAGCTTCCAGATCGGAATTTTGTTCAGTCTGCTAAAAGTATTCTGTGGCATGTGCAAAATGATAGATTTAGAGGGTGTTTTTGTACAGACACCGAAACTCACAAAAACTAGTGTTCCATTAGCGAACCCGTACTCATATACTACACAGGAATGGCGTGATCTGATTGGTCAGCTATCTCACGATTAAAAAAATATTACTACGAGCGGATAATGCATGAATCAAAACGATACACAGTTTGCAGCATCACCATTGTCATGCATTAGAATGGGAATGTCAACCATGAAAATCTTCTTTTAGTTTGTTTTTCTTGTGTTTCTGAATAGTTTATACTATGTAAAACACCTTTACGGAGCACATGTAGTATATAGTCAACTTTAAATGAGTAGGCTCAAAAGATGCAGTTAGCTACATAGCACTCAGCTGACCTGCCTCTGTTACGGTCAAAACATATAAATATAAAGTATAAAAATCTTGTTTAAGTTTGCTTTTCTTCATGTTTCCATGTAGTATATACTCAAACTCTTAAACTGAGTTGAAGAGATGCCATTACACAGCTCTGAACCTGCTTGCGTATGCTCTCTGAGCTCACCTGCATCCATCATGATTTTAAAAAATGAAAGTGTAAAACATCCATAAAAAATCTTTGTAGTTTGTAGTTTGATTTTATGCTTATGTTTCCATGTAGTATATACTAAAAATTATATGCATCAGACTCGTTGATCCATCTTGGGGGCTATTCAAATTATTGTTATTTATTTACAAAAAATAACATGTAATAAATGTGCCCTGCAATAGACTGGGGACCTGTTCAGGGTGTACCACGCCTCTCACCCAAAGACAGCTGGGATTGGCTCCGGTTTCCTCATGACCCTAGTGTGGGATAATGTGGTATGGATAATGAAAGAATGAATGAATGATTTAAAGATTCTTCACCTTGAAGAACATTCTGCTCAGTGTTGCTAAATTAGACTGCTGCAATTTTGACCTTAGGCAGTTTAAGATCAGCAGCTTTTGCATTAATGTACATTAATGTGAAATCTTATCATAAGATCACGATCATGTCCTGACACAACACTCTCACTGCAATCTCAGATATCAGAAGTTCTCCTATATATACTACGGTGTAAGCAAATAACCAGCTCTGAAGGCTGAAACCTCCAGGCTCATGAATGCTAATGTAATTTAATTTAATTTAATGGCTGCACACATTTTAATTTTCTCATCTCGCTAGCAGGAATGAACGGAGAGAAGCTGCTGGAAATGGGTGATGTGATAATGTGGGGGGTGGACTGCTGTGCTGACATTCTTTAAAGTGGCTGAATATTTAACTCCACTGTAGTAACCTTTGTATTGTTTCAATGCAATGATTGGCCAGAATGAAGTGTGTTATTGCGAGTCTAAAATAATGCTTCACTGAGGCTCGATTAGACATTAACCATGTCTGACAGCACTCAGGTTATGTGCTGCTGCATGTTCAAAGGAAATGAATTATTTCTTACACAACCATGCTCTACTCAGAAATGCTACATGCAATAGACTGCACACAGGAGTGAATGAAGTGGTGAGATACACGTTAAAAGTGATGAATTTAGGAGAACTCATGGGAACATTAAGGAGGAAGGGAATGGTAATAACCTTCAAACAATACATAAACATAACAAAGCATGGCTGGGCAGTAAAGAGGGAGTGCATGTAAGCTGCATGAGATGATAGTGATGCTGATAGGCGTCTGGCGTACGTACTGAGTCCTGGGTGGGCAGTGAGAGGCTGCTGGCTCTCACGTCCTCCACATCCGGCTCCATGTTCTCCTTCCCGTCCCCAGGGGATGGTGGAGAGTCCTGGGCTGAGCACGTGCTCACAAGATCAGGCAGACTGCTTGATGGGTATTTGTGGAAATCCACTTCAGACTCATCCTGACACAAATACAGGCATTAGAACAAAAAAAAAGTATGCAGGTGAATTTCTGATCACTTAAGTTTATATTTAACTTCTTTAGCCAAGAACGTTGAGGTTTACATTTTTTTCAGAGGGTTCACGCTGGGACTTAAAAAGGTACCACGATAGATGTGTGAATAAAATTACAATAAAAACAAAGTTGCAATAAATTAAAAAAAAGTGCAGTCAAGAGGAGTCTTATCACAGTGTCTAGTATTAATGTGGAGGACTGTTTATCAAAAGTACCCTGGAAGCCACCACCAGCTGCACGAGCCCTGCAGTGGAACGGAGGATAGCCACGGCCTCCTGATGTGAGAGACCAACCAAAGAATGACCGTTGATCATCAGCAGCTCATCACCTGCCTTCAGTCGCCCATCCCTTTAACAAATACAAAAATATTCATTCATTTATTCATTCATTCATTTTCTAACCCGATTTATCCTTTATTAGGGTCACAGGGAGGCTGGCACCGATCTCGGCTAACTCTGGGCGGAGGCGGGATACACCCAAAACAGCTCGCTAGACCATTGCAGAGCCAGCACACATACAACCATTCACACTCACACCCATATACCTAGGGGCAATTTGTAACAGCCGATTAGTCTACTGTGCATGTTTTTTTTTGTTTTTTTGACTGTGGGAGGAAACCGGAGTACCCGGAGGAAACCCACACAAGCGTTTCTGTGTGGAGTTTGCATATCACATGTTCTTATATTGCATATAAGCACATGTGCTTGTGTGGGTTTCCTTCGGGTATTCAGGTTTCCTCCCACAGTCCAAAGACATGCACAGTAGGCAAACTTGCTGCTTCAAATTGACCATAGGTGTAAGTGTGAATGGTTGTGCGTGTTTACCCTGTGATGGCCTGGCAAGCTGTTCAGGGTGTACCCCGCCTTCTCTAAGTGTCGGCTGAGACAGGCACCAGACTCCCGCGAGACCCAAGCAGCTGCTCCAAGAAAATACTGGAGTGCAGGACTTTTTTTTGGCAGAGCACTGTACATTATAGAAATATAAAATAAAATAATGGAATAAATGCCTTTCATGGTCCAGACTCTCTCTCTGGTGTCTGTACTGATGGACATACCATTTCTACAGTATGTGTTTCGCAGTAGAACAACAGGACTTTTTTTGGCAGACAGTGTATATATGAAGGAAAAAAAACATATAATAAACTAAAAATTGTAATCAGTGGTAGATTTCTACGGTAAGAGGAATAAAACACTTTGCTATTTTATTCAAGTCACCAACTTACAATGAATTAGCAGTAACTGCTTTTTGCTTATTTTCAACTAACTGCTCTTATTTTTTGTTCTCATTTTAACCATTACAATGCAGAGGCAGAGGGTTTAAAAAACATGTCCTGATACCCATGACTTTAATAAGCTTGCGATTGAAACGAAGAGCAAATTCTCTTTAAACATTCACATATTCGAACAAGGTAATTAAAATGCAGAGAGGCCTCTTTTTCTCTAATGAATCCATGGATACTCACACATAATAAGGTACTTTAAAGAAATCAATTTCCATGCTTGAACAGTCATCAAAAGCTGCAGGACAGGATATTGTGAGACTTTGTGACACGTCTTTACAAGAATAATACAAATCATTAACTGATCTTACCTCACCCGAAATATTATAAGGATGACGTTTTGCTTCACTAAAAAAAAGCAGCAATTGAACGTAAGAGCTCTTTATATTTTTAACCATGATGATAAACAATGAGGCTAAATCATGGCAGTCCTATATAAACAACCCATTTCTGCTGCAGAGACCCTAAAGGAGCTGTGTATGTATGTATTTCTCCCGAAAGCCTCATACTGTACATCCTAAACGTTTTTGGCATCTATTGAAAAAAAAAGATCCCAAGGCAAAAACCACAAAGCAGTATTTTCTTCTTAAACAGTTCTTTCGTAACCTGTAATACCACCCAAGGGGGTCTAGTCGAATGTTTTGAAACAAGTGATCTTAGTCTAACATCAGTTCTTGGCTCATTACCCTCCGGTTATTGTGCTTTCACAATCCTCCGCCAATGTGTGCTTTTCTGATTTGCAGAGAAAAGCAAGCCAGCAATTTCCCTAACATGTTACAGCTTCAAATGCAGTCTGTGTTTTGGTAAAGTTGATCCAGCTACATTCTGTACTGTTATTTATTCAGTGAATGGGGGGCAGGGTTTGGATTTCACAAGAATACTGGAGTTCCCCACGATTTAACAACGTAGATAATTTAGCCTATGCAGAAATCCTGAGCCAACAGTAGTGTTTCATATTCAACTCAACAACTCAAAGTTTACTGAATAGTTCACTATGTTAATAATTCCACAAGCATCATATCTTTTTTAAAAGAATCCACAACCACGGGCACTAACTGAGTCTATGATTGTATAAATTTCAAATTAGCTTAAATACGGAGCACGTAGTGCCTTTGAAGTTTGATGGGAGTGCACTCGAGAAGCCATGACACTTTGCATATGGATGAAGCGCTGATGAAGAGTGTCGCTACAGTTGTCACGACGGCGCATGATTGCCACTTCAAGCCTGAAAGGTGGGGTTACCTCTGTACAGCTCCACCTTTTTCCACATGAGCCACGATGATGCCGTGTGGTGAGCGTTTGGAGCCACGACCGCCGGTGATCTGGATGCCCAAGCCGTCCTGGCCCTTCACCATATGCATCTTCCAAATACGACTGCCCTCCTTGGTCTAAAAAATAAAAGTGAGATAAGAAAAAATAATGGTCAGAAGAGTTCTTACAATAATTAGGAAAATTAGTGATAGTGATAACAAAGCGCTACAATCAGTTTTAAAAGCTATAAGTGGAGCGCTCGTAAATTAATCTTGGATACAAAAACATTGGCAGTACACGATATGCTTGAGAATTGTTTTTAGAAATGGATTTTAATATACTATCATTATAACATTTCCTAAAGAAGTTCGAATGAACTAAATCTCTGTTTAGAAGACAAACTAGAATTTTTTTTAATTCATTCATTTTCTAAGCCGCTTAATCCTAATTAGGGTCACGGGGAGGCTGGCACTCATGCTCAATCTCAACTCTGGGCGAGGGCGGGGTACACCCTGGACAGCTCGCCAGGCCATTGCAGGGCCAACACTCACACAACCATTCATACTCACACTCACACCTAGGAGCGATTTGTAACAGCCAATTAGCCTACTGTGCATGTTTTTGGACTGTGGGAGGAAACTGAAATACCCGGCGGAAACCCACGCAAGCACAGGGAGAAAATGCAAACTCCAAACAGAAACGCCCGAGTAGGGAATCGAACCCAGGCCCTCTTGCTCTGAGGCGGACGTGCTAACCACTGTGCCACTGTGACGCCCAGAATTTTTATTCATTAAAAAAAAAATACATTTCATTAAAAAAAAAATGCCTCAATCAGTGATTCTGAAACCCCATAAATTAAAAAAAAAATGCCATACCCCCCCAAAACAAGATGCTGTATTGGAGTGCACGTGACCACTGTCCCACTTTAAAAATTTTAAAAATAAACTATAAAAATATTGTTTTAGTTTGCTTAATAATGTTCCAATGACACTCACTCCCCATTCTGCAACCATGATGCATTGGGCCACTTTCGTGGTTTCTGTAGTAATGTAAAATAAAAATTCAGTTCAGTTGAATTCTACTTAAGGAATATAACTGTTTCACATTCACTGTTGTAAAGTCAGATGCAACACACTTTCTGCATCATTTCTTTCTGCATCTGCATCTCAGTGCATCCAGGCAAAGGCTTTATCTCTTAAAAGAACAATTGTGCCTTGATGCAATTACACTACGCACAAACTAAACCCCACATCCCGTGAGTTCCAGCTGTTCTGTGGGTTAAAATTAGATTATGAGTCTAAGTACTTTGCATCACTGCACTGCTTCTTCTTCTGCGTCCTGGAATGCGTCATGTATGAAGTGATACCAACATTTCCAACAAGCAAATTGTTAATTCCCAAATTATTTTTTATTTATTTATTTATTTTTATTTTTTTACTAAAAACACGAAATCATACTGTACCCGTTACTGTTCTTCATTACAATAAAGCTGAAAAGGAAAAGAAACTAATGGCTTTTCCATTGCACTCAGCTGAGTTCTTCCTCTTTAGAAAGCTCCATAAATAAAGAGTGAGATATGTTAGGGAGCACCTGCTTCTGACAGCTACTAAAGCCCCAGCCTGCTCCCCCCACATCTCACAGTGCTGAGCAACGTTTCATTGGTCCCAGTGTGTCCGAAGCTGTTAATGTCACGGGGACTAGAGACACATTGTAGTAGAGAAATGGTTATGTGAATATGTTGATAAATGTATGTGTGTGTATATATGTGTATGTGTATATGTGTGATTATGTGAATATGTGGATAAATGTGTGTGTGTGTATATGTGTGATTATGTGAATATGTGGATAAATGTATATGTGTCTGTATATGTGTATATGTGTGATTATGTAAATATTGGATAAATGTATATGTGTTAATATGTGTATATGTGTTTGTGTGGTTATGTGAATATGTGGATAAATGTATTTGTGTGTATATGTGTATGTGTATATGTGTGATTATGTGAATATGTGGATAAATGTATGTGTGAATATGTGTATATGTATATGTGTGATTATGTGAATATGTGGATAAATGTATATGTGTGTATATGTGTATATGTGTATGTGTGGTTATGTGAATATGTGGATAAATGTATGTGTGTGTGTATATGTGTAATTATGTAAATATGTGGATATATGTATTTATGTGTATATGTATATGTGTGGTTATGTGAATATGTGGATAAATGTATATGTGTGTTTATGTGTATATGTATATGTGTGATTATGCGAATATGTGGATAAATGTATATGTTTATTTATATGTGTATATGTATATGTGTGATTATTTAAATATGTGGATAAATGTGTATATGTATATGTGTGTATACATTTGTATTTGTGTATGTGTGATTATGGAATATGTGGATAAATGTATGTGTGTATATATGTGTAATAAGGTCGTGTAGTGAACACGTGTAGCGTGTGTGTAGAGAGCGAGTATAGAGAGTGTGTGTAGCGTGTGT
>JBCNYH010000025.1:29747027-29770394 GCA_039654325.1 Tandanus tandanus
GTGTGTGTGTGTGTGTGTGTGTGTGTGTGTGTGTGTGTGTGTGTGTGTGTGTGTGTGAGAGAGAGAGAGAGAGAGGTGTGTGTGTGTGTGTGCGTGTGAGTGTGAGACAGAGAGAGAGGTGTGTGTGTTTGTGTATGTGTGTGAGAGAGAGATTGTGTGTGTGTGCGTGTGTGTGTGCGCGTGTGTGTGTGTGTGTGTGTGTGTGTGTGTGTGTGCGTGAGGGAGAAAGAGAGAAGGTGTGTGAGAGAGAGAGAGAGTGAGAGAGAGAGAGAGAGAGAGAGAGAGAGAGAAGGTGTGTGTGAGAATGAGAGAAAGAAGACTGCTGGAGGTAACTGAAGGAAACTGGAGCACCTGAAGGAAACCCACACAAGCACAGGGAGAACAAGCAAATTCCACACAGAAACACCCTCGCCAGGCACGGGGCTCAAACCCAGGACCTTCTTGCTGCGAGGCAGATGTGCTAACCGCTACATCACCGTGTCAGCCAGTTAAAGATATAAAACAATAAATAAGGAGGTTTAAATGTTTATTACATGCAACGTAGGTACATGTTATTACTGAAACGTTGGCACAATTTGCTGACGCTGTAAGCACAAGAGGATCGTTATGGTGTATTTGATTCTCTAAAACATTAGCAACGTTTCCAGGCAACCCAAACATGAAACTGGGCAGTATACTGAAGCATTAACCGGTGGAATATTTAGAATCTACCCACGCCTATAAATTGTAAAATACTTTATTGATTTTAAACCTCCCTTCTACAGTGCACGCTCTCATCCTGCAGTGTACATCCTTTTCAACATCCGCCAGAAATAGTGTGACTGACAAATGAGGATTAATTGAGCTGACGTCTTTTCTTTTTTCACCTTCGTTATGAAGTGCTCCCTGCCAGCTTGCTGTGGTTGATTGTAAGCTAGGTCCAAGATCTCTGGAAAATCTTTTCAACCGCTCTTAAATGACTACAAGGCCACTTGAAACCTGCTTGGCTGCGATCGATTGTGGTTTTGGCATTTCTAAGGATTAAAACTACTCAAATTTCCTTGATGACTTCTCTGAAGTCAGTCCTTCAATATATGGGGGGGGGGGGGGGGAGACCCAGCATGGTTTCTCTTCACTGTATCACTGCTCTCCTCATAAAGCTTGCTTTCTCATTGAGCATGTGGAGAACACTCTGCATAAACTGAGTTATTTTCCATGCTCTCTACAGACAGCTGCTGTGCCAGGCTGTAAAAATGAGAGAGAGAGGGAGGGAGAGAGAGAGAGAGGGAGAGAGAGCAGAACTTTCAAGAAGACCCTTTTGCCCCATTTGCACGGCTGAGGTTGTGCGCTGAGCCGAGAGTCCGTTCATTGTTCCTCTACCAAAGTGACTCACACACACAAGCCTGTAAACGTCTTAAAAAACACGGCTCTTCATTTTACTTATTTCGATTTATTCAACTCGTCACTCTCAATTCTTAGTTTGGTGACCTTACACGACCCCAAAAAGACCGCGGAGACAAAGCGTTAAGAGCATTTCTAGAATTTCACTTTGTACAGGAACGATTTTTGGTGTCAAGTATAGTTCCCACACGGCATGGCGGCATACTGGTTAGCATACCCGCCTCACAGCAAGAAGGTCCTGGGTTCGAGTCCCAGGGTCTGTGTGGAGTTTACATGTTCTCCCTGTGCTTGTGTGGGTTTGCTCTGGGTATTCCGGTTTCCTCCCACAGTCCAAAGACATGCACATTAAGCTAACTGGCTGTTCCAAATTGCCCCTGGGTGTGAATATGAGTGTGAATAGTTGTGTGTGTTGCCCCATGATGGTCTGGCGCGTGTTTGCCCAGTGTTGGCTGAGATAGGCTCCAGCCTCCCAGTGACCCTAGTAGGATTAATAGGTTCGGCAAATGAGTGAGTAAGTGAGTGAGTGAGTGAGTGAGTGAGTGAATCCGCATTTCAGTGTGGACAGGAATGTATCTGTATTAGTGTGAACATGACCCGAGTGGGTTCCCAGGCTTACAGCCTCAAAGCACACGGATATGAGCAATAATATCCTTTCCACGGTCACAACACTCACAACATGCATCTGTTTTCTTCCTTCTCATCAGTGACTTTAATGTAATCTCTCGTGTCTAAACATCTCTCCTATCCAGCGCTGCAGAAAATCTCTTATAAATGACAGGCTGTTCCTGACATCTCACAGGAAGCAAATCACGAGTCGTATATAAGAAACAGGCATGCTCTGGTCCTGGGCAGGACACAATCATACTGTTTTCTGTGCTCCTTTGGTCTGTTTCCAAACCCCGCTGCTGTCTTACGTCTCTGTCAGAGATAACTTTGCCGGCTGCAGTCTTTTTTATTTTTTTATTTCTCTGGAGAAAATGAAACACAGTTGAGGAAAACATCCTGGACTGAAGTCTCCGAGAATCCTCTTCTCTTTACTCAGTTGCTTGCTGTGTCTGGGTTGGGCAACAAATGCCAGGTAATCTACCTACTCTTAATTACCAGGATATAAGTGGCAGCCTCAACAAAAGCAAACTACTCACTTAAGGATGACGTTATACAGTACACGCCAGGTTCCAAAATCGGAGCGTTACTGTATTTTTGATTCTTTTCTAACTTCATAGAGATGTATGCATGGGGGGGGTGGCACAATGGCGTCGTGGTACGGCAAGAAGGTCGGTCCTGGGTTTGAGTCCTGGGCTCGGGCGTTTCTGTGTGGGGTGTGCAAGTGCTTGTGTGAGTTTCCTCTGGGTACTCTGGTTTCCCTCCTTCCGTGCATAATTGTTAATTAGACATGAGGAAAATATCACAACCTGAGTTTTCAGTAGGATCTTAGAAATAGTGCTGAATCTTATATATTAAATACGATTAATTTTGGGGATACAGACCATTTCCTTTCTTTGTTTTAAAATTTTTAATATAATACTAAATTCTATTTATTTATAATTTTAACAAAAAAAATCAGTGTGGTCTCTTTTGGACTTCACTGGCTCTATACTGTATCTGAATCTGCCGTATTATATACTGACAGGGTGCCCTCACGTCTGTCTTCCTTCTGGTTTCTCTCTTTTTAGTTATGCTGTCAGTCAGTCATGCCGGAGTCCCTGCTTTCACTCAGCCATAATACACTGTTATAAGCATACCTAACAACCCACCTCTCTATTTTTGTTGAGGTACATATGCTACTTCTGAGATACCAGTGATCCTGATCCTTCTGCTTTCTGAATCCTTTGATCCATCCTGATGTGCTACTACTGGTTGAAGTTTTCATCTTAGAAGCCCCTCGCTCCTGTTGATGATCCATATGGACCTAAATATACACTCAGAAACTGTGAAGATGACTTTCCACTGCTGGTGATATGAACTCTTCTACTGAAATGATTTAGGGTTACTATTACAATTACAGTTATAAGATAACCATCTAGACTTCATGTTAAACTATAGTGAAGCTTCTGCTACATGGTTTGTATTTTTTTATCTGGTTTCACCCAAATGAGGATGGGTTTCCCTTTGACTCTGTTTCCTCTCAAGGTTTCTTCCATGTCGTCTGAGGGAGTTTTTCTTTGCCACCGTTGCCATGGGCTTGCTCATTAGGGATGTGTAGGGTTTATAGAGGAATGTTTGAATTCTTTACTATGTAAAGATGCTCTGTGACTATGTCAGTTGTAAAAAGCGCTATCCAAATAAAACTGAATTGAATTATACAGCCAGGAAGTGGGCCAAAAATGCACACAGCTGACAAATAGAAAGAAGAATCGTTGGCTATGTTATGCTGTATGAGATTTTTATTTTGCTGCCATGGCTTGTGTTCATGGGGTTCGCAGTGTCACCTCAGAATAAGAAGGTTCTGGGTTCAAATCTCAGCCAAAGGCCTTTCTGTGTGGAGTTTGTTGTTCTCCCTGAGCTTGTGTGGATTTTCTCTGGGTTCTCCAGTTTTCACAGTACGAAAACATACACAACAGGTCAACTGGCTACTCTAAATTGCCACTAGGAGTGAATGTGTGTTTAAATGGATGATTGAACTGGCGAACTGTTTAGGGTGTACCCCACCTCTTCCCCAAAGATAAGTGGAGTAAATAATGAACAGATGGATGGATGGGTGCATGGGTAAATGGATAGGTACATGGTATGGATGGTTGGATGGGTAAATGGACAGATGCATGGATGCATGGATGGATGGATGGACAGATGGGTTTGTGTTCACTTGGTACCATTAGAGGCATGGTTGAATCAAGTCAGTATCCTGAGAAGAAACCTTTCAATCCTGATGGTAGAGGACGATTGCATCACTATCCAGAGATCATAAAAGCTCACTGAATGGTGAGAATGATGTATATCATATGCTGTGGCCATCAGTCACCAAATCTTACCCAGATTGAATAATGATGGGAGTTTTTTAACATTACGTGCTAAACTTTCCTCTGCACAATTATCAGCACTGAGAATCACTGAGCTGTGTTCTTCCAGCTGACTGGGATTTCCTCAAAACTCATGCTGAAATGTTTTTTTCCATTAGTGTTTATTCCTGTGTGGTTGCCATAAAGCCACCAAACGGTTTGTATGTAAAGGTTAAGCTGTATGATGTCCACACTGTGATTTAGTAAATTGAAAACTGTTTTCCTAAAGCTACACAGACCTAAAATTCAAGACCCGCCGCTGTCTACTACTAACCATTTAATAATTGTTGTGGCTGTTCACTTTGCCAACGGAGCCAATTAGGCCTGCCATAAATGGACACAGCAGTATGGTTACCAGTTAGAAATCTGTGCCAGTTCCCATAGTATTACATCCAGCCACAGCGGGTATCTGAGCCTGAGGAGGGATGATGGATGAGACAAATCAGTAGTTCCATTCTAAATCCATAGAATTGTGGGAAAACGTTTAGGAAAACATTGGAATTATATAGACGACTGCATGAACAGCACATAAAATGTCATCTGATATGTTAGTCATGAAAATAAAGGTCGAAGATTTTAGGAAGAACCACACAAACATGCAATACCTTCTCAATTTTTTAACAAATAATGTAAACCACCAAGGGCTGAAAAGTTCATAGGGTGACTAAGAAGGACTGACGCCAGAGCAATGAAACGCAAGAGCTTCTATACGAAGGGGATCCAAGCACTGCAACACTGATAGAAGAAGTGTGTAGACTGCAGTAAACCACATTTCGGCCATTGCATGGTGGTTAGCCTATGAACATTTTAGCCCACCCTCTGAGATTGATCATGGAAAGATTAAGTAAACCTACATAAAGAGAAGGAGAAGTACAGTCTGAACCACACCGGATTTCAGCAGACCTCAGAAGATTGTCGTTGAGCACACAAGGCTAAGATTAGGAGAGGTCATATACTCTTGGAGGAAAAAATAAATCTGTGGAGCCCATGCATGAACCTGATAACCCCCATTCTCCCAAAATTTTAGTCTGACATGTGTGACAACGCTGTTGATTTTTCTGATTAAAAGGAGACACACATATAAAGCCATCATAATCCTAAAATCCCTATCTGGTTGACTGATAAGAAATTTACAGATTATTGTATTCAGACTCAATTTTCTCACTTGTATGAATTTGTGGGTTATCAGGTTCTTGCATGGGGCCTCGGAAATGTAGAACCCTTAAAATGGATCTAGTATCTCTTAGAAAGCTAATACTATTCAACCAGCCTTCCTCACTAGACATTACAACTGTCAGAGACTTACTTTAACACTGGGCAAAGATCGATGCAAAAGCAAGCCACAGAAACCTCAATAAATACAGAGATCCATATTTCAGTGAACCAAAAAAGTATAAAGCCGAGTGTTTTTATGGTTGTTGGGTTTCAAGAGCAATTATTAAATGCCACTTTCAATACAATAATGTTTTAAAGCATTGCAAGTAAGCGCTTTGTTGGTTCACAGGCTCTTGTCCCGATCGTTGCCATCGGGATTTCTGCGAAAAGGTCTGAAAGTTTCAGTTGAAAACCTGGCTGCCTCTGCAAGAAGAGAAAACCTGTGTTTTTGAGTTTAAAATGTCCTACATTACAAGAGCAATCAGTGCTTTACTTTCCATCCATCCATTATCTATATCGCTTCTCCATCAGGGTCATGCGGCAAGCTGGAGCCAATCCCAGGTGACTTCAGCAGGAGGCACGGTTACATCCTGAACAGTTCACCAATCTACTGCAGGGTTAACACAGACACAAACAACCATTCATATTCACATTCACACCTAGGGACCATTTACAATACCCAGTTTACCTTTCTGAGATGGTGGGAGGAAACTAAAATACCCAGAGGAAACCCTCATAAGCACAGGGAGAACATGAGAGAGACCACATAGAATTGGCCTAAGCCAACATGGGAGGGGGGCTTAAGCCCCTTAATAGACCCTTTAATAATCCGCTTAACCACCTGCTGCTCCACTACACTCTGCACACCTTCATTTGCTCTGTATGTAAGAGCAGACATTAGGATATACTAAGATACAAATTCCAATTGAGATAAAGAACGAATACATTTCTCTTTAAATTTAAAATATAAGAATTTAAACCAACAGCCTTTAATAAACGCATGAGTGTAAGTTGTACTCGAAGACTTTTATTTTGCTTCATGGACGTCATATCCAATGGGGCAGGTGCAAATGGGTCAGGCCCATGCAAGGCACCGCCCCATATTTCCAGAATTTTTACTGCAACCCATTTACAGGTGAAACTGGAAAAATTAGAATATGCAAAAGTTGCTCTCATCAGAAAAGAGGACTTTGGTCCACTGTGCTTTATTAAGTCCAGAGTAAACACAGCCGTCTACCAGGACATCTTAGAGCACAACATGCTTCCCTCAGCAGTAAGCCATAATCATCAAAATTATAACAAATAAAAGGCTTGAAATATTTCACTTTGCATGTAATGAGTCTATATAATATATTAGTTTCACCTTTTAAAGTTGAATTACTGAAATACATGAACTTTTGCACGATATTCTAATTTTTTGAGTATCACCTGTATACTGCAGGGTGGACAGGGGCACACTTGTTTTTTCACGCACACTTGTTTCCTCCCACAGTAAACAGCCATACACGTTAAGCTAACTGGCTGTTCCAAATTGCCCCTAGATGTGAATGTGACTCTGAATAGGTGTGTGTGTGCTGCCCTGCTGTGGTCAGGCGAGCTGTTCAGGGTGTACCCTGTTTTTGGCCAGTGTAGGTTGAGATAGGGTCCGGTCTCACCAAGACCCTGACAGTTTTAGGATTAAGCAAGTGAGTGAGTGCTTACTTCCTGTTTACAAACCTGAAGGCTGGTCATTGGATGAATTGGATAAAGTAGTATACATAACCTTAGGCATTTCAGTGTGATTCAAATTTTTTAAATCAATATATACCTATATAGAGTTTGGTTGGAGATAAAACCTGCAGGAAGATCGCTCTCCAAGAACAGGGATGGACACCCCTGACTTACACCATGTTTTAAACGGATTAAAAATATTCTGCCTATAGCATATCCTAATCTTTCTCCATTATGTTGCTTAGCAACCAAAGCTAACTATAAAGAGATTACTTTGTGTAGCAGAAGAATAGTTTATTGCATATATCTTTAATTACATTATTATAGACATTATTTTAAGAGATGTTTGGGCACACTTGTTTGTGTTGTTCCTAAAAAGATCCTTACCCATTATAACATCAGTGTAACTCACGCAATCTTGTGGCTCAATGCTTATTAAATGTGTGAAATTAGGGTTTCAAGACCATTACACTTTAGACCAAGCACGGTCAGACATCCTACCTGGCTCCAGTGACGTCCACGCCGACCATCAGCTGGCCGTTGAGGGACAGCAGCTCGTCCCGCAACTTAATGTCACCACATCGTGCTGCGGGGCTCTTCTTCTTCACCTCTGTCACCCAGATGCACCCTACATCCAACACGGGGCCCTTATCGCTCTTGCGGCGCCTGCGCCGAACCTTCTTCTTCCCTTCGGGATCCCCGAAGATGGGGATGTTCCCAAAGCTGAGCCCAAACTCAGGCCCATCTCCTTCGCCTTTGCTTAAACAGACTGCCCGCACCTCCAGGTCCGATTCGTCCTTAAGCGTGCTGCCATTGCATGGGCAGCTCTCACAGTCTGTAAAGTTCAGCTGGATGTACTCTACCAGCTTGCGGACGGCAGCTTGACACTGTGTTGGGTTACTTGCTTTTTTTCCAAGCTCATCCTCGTGGTCCTGCTCTGCCTGGTTTACTCTCAGCCAGCTCTCCAGCAGAGAAAGGTGACTCAGTGCATTTTCCTGGGTGATGGGCATCCTAGCTGCTGCTGCTGGGCCTGCCTGGGCCTTCCCTGCATGGTGTGGGTCTAACGTTTGAAATTCTGGGATTATTAATAGATGGATAAGATCAAATGAGCAAAACGGTGCTTGCCTCCATCTGATAAAGGCGCCCTTCAGACTTCAGAACTACAGCACCGACATCCCTTAATGTTACATTTGGCCTACAAAGGACCATGATGTCATCCAGAAAAAATAAAGGCAGAGAGGGAAAAAGGCTTTTTAGAATACAAGGGGTAACCGGAGAATGTGTGCCATTAACTGGCCTCCTTGGGTCATAACAAATTCAATTTCCAGCCCAGTAAAAGCTTGAATTCCTGCAGCACTGTGACTACGAAGTTTAGACCCGTACCTCCAGGCGCCGCAGACGTTCACCTACAGAGAAGAAGATCAGGACGGGTATTAGTATAGATAAATAGACATGCACATTTTTCTCAAACATGCATTTACCTACCTTCAGACCTCTAGATACTAACCTGCCTCAATTGCCAAACCACTGGCCAGATGTTACAATGGTGTAAACAAAGCTCTTTTTTTCTTTACTCTGACAGATCGGCAAACCACATTTCTGACATTTTTTAACTACACGCTCTCGGCACTGGCCACAATCAAATTGCTACTTTGGGAATGTTCTCAAAATAACATGCATTTGTGCCCCAGAAAACCACATCCAGCCAACTCACAGATGCACTTTGCTTGTGATCAAGCACTTTTACATGGCTGTAAACAGAATATTACACTAAATATCATACAGTATGTCCTTTGAAAGAGTTCAGTATTGGCTATAGCAGATGAGTGGTACATTAGCGGCCATTGCATATTGCACAAGATACCGAAAACAAT
The DNA here is from genome assembly GCA_039654325.1 of Tandanus tandanus. Taxonomy (NCBI): domain Eukaryota; kingdom Metazoa; phylum Chordata; class Actinopteri; order Siluriformes; family Plotosidae; genus Tandanus; species Tandanus tandanus. The sequence continues at coordinate 29,756,143 of JBCNYH010000025.1, forward strand.
ATTACATACAGAGGCATAACTCTGAAGTGTTTATTCTGCAGTTTCCTCTGTGTTTGACCTGAATTCATATCATGTATCTCATGTGCTTAAGAAAAAGAAAATATGTACCTTAATAACCAATTACTTCAATGTTCAGCAGACCGTATACAGTATAGTGAAATGTTAAAAAAAAAAAAAAAAAATGCTAATTATATTAAAATGTACTACTTCCTTACAGAACTTGAAAATTTCCATTTTTGTCCCGATTTTTCTCCCTGATTTTGGGGAAATGGCCAATTCCCACTCATCGGACATCTCCTCCCTTGTCTCCTGACAGCTACCAACTGGGGAGGGCGAAGGTCACCACGTGTTTCCTCTAAGGAATGTGATGCCAGCCGAGTGCATTTTTTCGAACAGCTGCGCATGCAATGTCAGGAGCGGCGTAACACACTAAGAGGAAGCTTCCTACACATGAGCTCACGGGAACTCATGATTGCCTAGTGTTGCTCTTTCTGGGAGAACGTGGCCAATTGAATCTTTCTGTGGCTGTGGCTGTGGTATCACCTGGGATTTGAAGCTGTGCTTTTTAGGGTGAACGCTTTGTGAATTGCGATGTGATTTGGGAATGCAGTGAGCCTTTCGAAGTGGGCCGTTACCTTCCCAGAGTGTAAAACCATAGAAAGAGAACAGGCAGATAGAACAGACCAGTTAGAAAAGTATGTGCTTCAACCATAGAAACTCCTGTAATTATTTATGGTACCATCCGTCATTAACATATAACTAGAGTCGTGCTGATATTTGTATCGGAAATGCCTCCAATAGTCCAACACAAAAATGCTGGATTGCAATCTGAGAGTACCCAAGTCTATGCGCCGATCTGATACCATATGATAAAACTGTGATTTAGCACAAATTAAGCCCCTGTTTTCAATCCTGGAAATCAACACTGTAGGAAAGGCGCTGAACTTGCCAGCTTCTGTTTACAGCAGCAAAGAAGAAGTCATTTCCGGGTGTGAGAGACCAGCTAGTCAGCATCATTCTGCAGTCCACAATTTGGAAATATTTTACTTTGGAGAGTCCCAAGAGTAAAACGGCGATGTGTAGTATGTTAAGCAAGATAACGGTTTTGAGGGATGGCAACGGTGTGGCCAAATTCAACACCAGCAATCTTTCAAGCACTTGAAAACATGTAAATACAAAAGAGTACGATGAACTCACAGACGCAAAGTAGCCATCGGAGACAGTGGAACCCCTCAGCCACCCAGCACTTCTTAAGAAACAGCCCAGACAAAATTTAACAGGTCAAGGTCATTTGGACAAGGTCAAAGGTCAAACAGAGAAACTGACTAACCTATGCATATCTTCACACCATAGGAAACATGCATGCAATGATGACTTGACTGAGGGGTACTTGACAGACTGAGTGGTAAAAACTGACGAACTGCAGCATTTACATTTAAGATAACCTTGAAAAACACTACTGCATAAGTTTAACTCAATTTAAGGTAATATGGAAAAGTTTAAGTAATGTTAGAATCATATTTTTTCTAAATTATGGCTGTGCTTTAGCAGTTTTTTTATACAGTTGTCTTAAGCATATATATTCATACACATATATATATATATATACACATTCACACACACACACACACACACACACACACACACACACACACACACATTTGTGTAATATTGTGATTCATATCTATGTTTACAGATCTACACATGGTAGGTGGTGCACAGCTGTTAATACAGGTGCACAATATTAATACAGATATTTTGAATGCATGGGTATCAGATTGGTCCTGCCCCAAGTGGAGGAGTTTAAGTATCTCGGGGTCTTGTTCACAAGTGAGGGAAGGATGGAGCGTGAGATTGACAGGCGGATCGGTGCAGCCTCTACTGTAAAGTGGAGCTTGTACCAGTCCGTCGTGGTGAAGAGGGAGCTGAGCCGGAAAGCAAAGCTCTCAATTTACCAGTCAAGCAATGTTCCAACCCTTACCTATGGGCACGAGCTTTGGGTAGTGACCGAAAAAACAAGATCGCGGATACAGGCGGCTGAAATGAGCTTCCTTCGCAGGGTGGCGGGGCTCTCCCTCAGAGATAGGGTGAGTAGCTCAGCCATCCGGGAGGAGCTCAGAGTAGAACCGCTGCTCCTCCACGTTGAGAGGAGCCAGTTGAGGTGGCTCGGGCATCTGATTAGAATGCCTCCCGAACGCCTCCCTGGTGTGGTGTTTCGGGCATGTCCAGCCGGGAAGAGGTCGACCCAGAACACACTGGAGGGACTGTCTCTTGGCTGGTCTGGGAACGCCACGATGTCCCCCCGGAAGAGCTGGAGGTAGTGGCTGGGGAGAGGGACGTCTGGACCTCACTGCTTAGGCGGCAGCCCCCACGACCCGACCCAGGAACAAGCAGAAGAAGATGATGATGATGATGGGTATCGGATTGGTATCTGTATCAGCAGGAACTAGAATGTTGAGTTTTGTTATCGGTATCAGGAAGGAAAATATTAATCTCTACATATGACCACCAATAGCAATCTAAATCAAGATTATGGAGCCATGCTAACTCTTTTGATGCCGACCCCCAGTCTGCTAACTGTAAGCAAAACATTCAACATTTAAAAAAAAATATTGAATGTTTACTGCATATACGATACTGTAATAAATTTCTCCTTTTGAGCTGAATCTTAGTTTGCTTGCATGACCAGTCACAGCCCTCAGGTAGCATTAGCCAGCCAGCCACGATTAACATTCTTTCCAGGATGCTAAATTTAGATAAAATATAAACGCTTACATACGTAGCTGCTAGACCACATTACATAGTACTGAAGCAATAAGCAACTCTCTGTTGGGTGATTTTATCAGGTTTTTTTTGGCCACCATGACCAGAGCTCAGCTCCTGTAAGCTCTAATACTACCTGCGAGGGAACTTTTTTAACCACTTCAGGCAGTTCAAGTTAGCTTGGCAAGATGGTTTGTCTACTTGATCTGACAGATTACATAGGCTATGTGTATGCTATATGTATATCGTTTAACGACTGTTAGTTTCATCTACAGTAGATGTCATCATAAAAACAGCAATATGATAACTGTACCAAAACAGTTCCATGCTGAGGTAGGCAGTTTAATTCATTTTAGTGAACTGATTTTTTCTAGCAATTTGAGATGTTATATATTAATAATCAAGCCGGCACGGTGGCGTAGTGCTTAGCACGTCTACCTCACAGCAAGAAGGTCCTGGGTTGAATTCCTGAGCTTGGACCTTTCTGTGTTCATGTTTCATGTTCTCCCGGTGCTTGTTTGGGCTTTCTCCAGGTACTCTGGTTTCCTCCCAATATCCAAAGACATGCACATTAGGCTAATTGGCTGTTCCAAACTTACCCTAGGTGTGAATGTGAGTGTGAATGGTTGTGTGTGTTGGTCCTGTGGTGGTCTGGCAAGCTGTTCAGGGTGTGCCCTGCCTTCGCCCAGTGTCGGCTGAGACAGGCACCAGACTTGCCGCGACCCTAGTAGGATCAAGCGTTTCAGCCAATGAGTGAGTGAGTGAGTGAGTATAGTGATAATGAGGGATTCCAACACCTCGCATGCAGTTGAGTGTGAGCAGTACTAGAAAAAAGAACAACTCAGTTGTGCTGGTACACCGGTACAAACAACTCACTAAAAAAGAATTCAGTAAGAGCAACCCATTTGTGAACCGCACACCAATAATTGTGTGGGTATCGCTGAAAGAGTTCTTGTTTACCATGCTAAAACTGCATAAGAAAAAACAACAACAAAGGCCTTTTATTTTCAATTGAAAAAAAATGACAAACACTTTGTCTTTAAATCTAAAATTATTGAAAAGTGTGAAAAGTTGCCGCAACCCTAGTAGTAAGAATAAGTGGCTCAGCAAATGAAGAATGAATGAAGAGTGTATGGAATGTCCCCTTTAAATCAGTATATAATTTTGAGAAAACCATTACACTAAATCCCATTCTGGATCTCTCACACACACACACACACACACACACACACACACACACACACACACACACACAAAATAATGTGTTAAGACAGGCTTTACTTCATTTCCACATTTCTGCTTAAGAGACGTGTGCTGTAGCGTCCTGCTCCAGTGACCCTGAGCCGTGTTTAAACCATTTTAAACGTGCCATCCTTTATTACTGACATACTGTTTCAGAAACTAAAAAAGAACAATATACAAGGCTGCTGGCTCCGAGGCTGTTTCACTGTTTTCTCTGGTCTATGACATTAAATCTGTTTACAAACAGCCAATGGCTGCAAAGAAACTCCATTCCAATAACTGCAGCCTCTGGTCCCCCTCCAAATAACTGGTCGGGTTTTTTAGTTAAAATAATACAGATGTGGATTTTCTTGAGCATCATGCTCAGACAAGCATTATTCTGAGCAACCAAGTGGCCATGAAACTCAAGCATGGCTCATTAGTGTTCTTTTATAAGAGCAACATGTGCACAGATCAAATTTATGAAACATGCATCAGGGACCTCTGCTAGGGCCATTAACGTTTGTCCTCTAGACTGGTGAAAAACAAAAGATACAGCTTATTCCTGTACAAAAGGATTACGTTTCAGAAGAAAATACCTTTCCTCTTACCATGTTTCATGGAGTCCAGAGCACTGATGTAATGGAAGTTAAAAATAAAAACTGATGCCATTCTCTCAGCAAATTCCAGAAAGGAAGAAGCAAATCTACAGTCAACAAATCCAGCGATGGCCAGTCCAAGATCATTTGTCACATTGCAAGGGTGGTCTTTCTGAGTCACTCTGCTTTTTCCATTATGACTGAAACCGTGGATATTCTTGCAATACAATATTGTGCTATTTGTTCTGTTTTGTCTTCCCCGACTGTGAACTTATTTCTTTAAAAAAAAACACTGTCTTCAAAAAATCGATCACAAAGCAGCGGTTAGAAACGCAGACTGACAAATAACAAACTTGGAAGCCAAATGCAGGAGAAACAGTTTACTTAGACTTTTCTAAAGTAGGCCTTTCTAAATCCCCACTAATCACAGAGAGCGTAAGCACAGAAGCTTTGAAGAGGCCCCCACCACAGCTCTACGGGGGTTCTGCCCTAGTGCCCAAGCAAATGCTTCATCTAGACTTGTCATTATGGGTTGGCTCCAAAAATGTCATCTTCTAATTATACAGGTAACAGCTTTCATTGTTAGGACAGCTGAGTAGCTCAAGCTCGAGAATGTGATTAGCCTTGCTATTATAGTGTGACTCGTTTTCTTTTTCCAGAAAGTCAAAAAGGGGAGAGCAACACAAAACCACTCCAGATATGTGTAGTGGACAAATCAGAAGCCTGGGCACCTGGGACAAGAGAAAAGCATAATATATATGTATTTTTTTATCATAGCCACCTTGCAGACAAATTGACCGCAAGGTGTCTATGGGACTAGCGTTCACCAGTGTTTTTCGCTTCGCTTGTTCAAGAACCATTAATCCATTCATTCATCGTGTATACCATTATCCGTCAGGGTGGTGGGACAGCTGTAACCAATCCCAGCTGACTTCAGGAGAGAAGAAGGGTGCGCTCTGTTCAGGGCACCAATCTGCGTAATCCTTAAAGAATCCTCCATCCAGTCATCCATCCATCCATCGTCTGTATCATTTCTTCATTAGGGTTGCCGGAGAAATTGGAGTCAATCCCAGCTGATTTCAGGTGCGAGGCAGGACACACCCTGGGCAGTTCACCAATTTATCACCTTGATAAATTGGTGTATTTTATTTTATACACTTGTATATTAGGGTGGCTTTTGTATAGCACTGTAAACTTTAAAGTTTTTTTAAGACTATTATGTATTAAGACTCCTTGTAAAAAGCTAGCCAACATATATTCATTTACAGTATACCTATATTTAGCTTAAATTATCCCCTATGCTGGAATTGTTGGTTCAGTGGTACAGTGTAGGGCAGGGGTGGCTTAGAGGTTAAGGTGATGGTTGCTGCTCTGAAGGTCAGCGGTTCAATCCCCACTACCACCACTGCTGGGCCCTTGAGCAAGGCATTTAACCCTCAATTGCTCAGTTGTTTAAAAATGATCATTGTAAGTCGCTCTGGATAAGAGTGTCTGGTAAATGTTGTAATTGTTGCATGTCTGCATGAGTATACTTAGCATGATATACTGTACAACGTACACAAGCTACCATTTATGAGGTTTACAGACACTGATAAAACAGGACTGGGAGTGCACTGGAGTTTCCAGTTGTTCAGCAAGTGAGGTATCGGATTCATGATTTGTCCACACTTGTATGAAAAATACTGGCTGGTATTGTCAAGTGTTTCAGGTCTGCATCTAGCAGCAGTGGATGCTCATCAGTGTTTGAAGGTCCCAGGACTATTCAATCAAACCAAACTTTCCAAACGGTGTTCATTCCACGCTACTGAAGAATGACAGAGAGCGACCTCAACAAACGTTCTGTCTTCCACGAAAACAACTTGAGAAGGATCTTTAGAGTTTTCTGGCCAATCATCATCCCAAATGATAAACTGCTCAAGCAGTATCACCAAGACAGCATGGGAACCATTATTTTGGGAAGGAGATGGGGAAGGATAGAGCACATAATGGAGAATGCTGGAGAGAGAGAGAGAGAGATGAAAATTGGAGGGGGAAAAAATGAGGAACCACCCAGGACCAGCACTGAATCCCATTTACTACAAGTTTTATCCGAACAATATGTAAATAGAAATTACTCAGCTTTCACAAACACCACTGTTAACTAGGTTTAGTGCTTTGTTGCTTCATAAGCAACTTCAAAAGCGTGCATATTATCAGGCTGACAGATGTGGCAGTTTGCCAGATGGGATGTCAGGTCAGAGGAAAGCCCTAGCACTATCTGCTCATGCTAAGGGTACAGATGGCACTGGCAGAAACTGGGGCCAGTCTGCTCTGAGCATGGTAAATTAATCTAGCCTATGGAGATAAAGCAAAACCCCCAACATTGCTCCCAAACAGAAGTACTGGGGGCAGGTGGATGGATGGTGGCACTCCCGCCAATCGCCTCAGGTTAGGCAATGTGTGTTAATCATCGGTGTCTACTATTCTATTTATATTCCCATTCAGGATGTATTCCTGCCTCGCACAGGAATACCTGGGCTAGACTCTGGATCTGATGAGACCCTGACCAGGATAAAGTGCTCACGGAAGATGACTGAGTGATTCAATACATTTTTCTTTCTGCTCTCTGGTTAGTGTGAATATAAGTTACACACTTTCTGATTGTTAGCCTGCACTTCACAGCGTTGAGAGGGTGAGAGGGTGAGACGGATCGACCAGCAGATGACGGATCTATGCGGCACCCGGTATATCTGAATAGGAGCCGTATGACTGCACGGTCAGCGTAAAATGAGACACGCTTTGTGTCCTCCTTGAGAGCGATGTCCACCCCCTCCCTTCTGCACAGCAACATATGGTCATGTTACAGCCGTTTTCAGCCATCCCTAAAAGCCACATGTCTCACACAAATCTTCGTTCCACGAGCCATGGTACACACTTCAGAGAGAAGTGACTTTAACAGACTTCCACACATGAGCTGTTGAGATACTTACTACAAACTTCACACTGGCAAATTCATAAAAATGCCTTTACAGCTCTACAGCAGACCTATAGAGAAAGAAAGATAGGTAGATTGAGAGAAACAAAGCTTGGGATTTCAAATTAAAAACACTCACTCACTTATTTGCCGAACCGCTTAATCCTATTAGGGTCTCGGGGAGATCGGAGCCTATCTCAGCCGACACTGGGCGAAGACAGGGTACACCACGAACATCTCGTCTGACCATTGCAAGGCCAACACATACAACCATTCACAATTACACTCACACCTAGGGGCAATTTGGAACGGTCACATAGCCTAACGTGCATGTCTTTGGACTGTAGGAGGAAACCGGCGTACCCAGAGGAAACCCACTCAAGCACAGAGAGGACAAGCAAACTCCACACAGAAACACCCTCGCCGAACCCAGGTTTCGAACCCAGAACCTCAGTGCTGTGAGGCGGACATGCTAACCACTACAACACCATGCCACCCAAATTATAAACAGCAAGTCTTGTTTTATTTTGACTAGAAAAGTACCTAAACTTACAATACAGCTGTGAACTGAGATTTGAATTCTTTGAGCAATTTCTAAGAAATAAAATGTATAGTGCGTTTATCATATTCTTATATAAACTAGCACATTTTTATTAGTGGATGTTTAATCATCTTAGGGTCCCAAAAGCACAGTTTGTCCTGGCAAACACAAGGGCAAACCAGAATATTACCAGCTGGTCAAAAAATTAGTTGCAGTTCTGCTTCAGTTCTTCTGCCAAGAGCAACTCATGGGTGAAAATGCATTGTGGCAAACGTTTAGGACCAGGGTAGCACGGTGGCCTCATGGTTAGCACATCTGCCTTACAGCAAGAAGGTCCAAGGTTCGAGTCCCAGGGTCAGCGAGGGGATTTCTGTGTGGAGGTTTTCTCCAGGTACTCCGGTTTCCTCGTGAGTATGAATTGTGTGTTGGTTGTGTTGGCCCTGTGATGGACTGGCAAGCTGTTCGAGGTGTACCCTGCCTTTGTCCAGAGTCAGCTGAGATAGCAAACTTAGTAGAAGAATGAATGAATAAATAAATAAATAAATAAATGTTTAAGACTAAATTGTTCCTTCACATAACAAGTCGTGGATCACTCACTCCGATTCAATGCGTTGTCTTCCCTCTTAGGTCCAATGTCTTTGGTGAATGAAAACAGTGGATATGGAGGAAGAGTGGTGCTGTTTACCGGTGTTTTAATCCATTACACTTTTTGTTAAATTCAGTGAATATCTCCTCACGGTCCACTAGCTGTTCATTCTAGGTTTAGTACAGAACAAGCGTAGCAGGTTTGAAAGCCGCAGCTGCAGCGCGCAGCGACTAAATGTCCGGAAACTTAATATACAGTTTTGCCTCTGTGACCTTGAAAAGTAGATCAAGGTCACTCACACACAAACTCATCCTAGCCCTCATAGTAGTGAGACAGCATACCAAGTTTGAAAGCCCCAGCTGCAGCGCTCGGCAAGTAAATGCTTGTGAATTTAACTAGTGTGACGGACGGACGAGAAATCGGACTGAACCCATTCCTATAGCTCCCGAAGGGCGGGACCTAAAAAAATCCAGTGTTCCTACACAGCCCTGGTTCTGTAGGTGAGAAACAAATTCTGTGGCTTAGTGCGAGCCATACAACACTATTCCAGCCAATCAGCAACAGTGGCATTTATATACCCTGTTGCTGATTGACTTGAGGGAAAGCGAGGTGTCCCTCCTGTATTTTTATCTGGTTTCACCCAAATGAGGATGGGTTTCCCTTTTGAGTCTGGTTCCTTTCAAGGTTTCTTCGTTGTGTCGATTGAGGGAGTTTTTCCTTGCCACCATCGCCACAGGCTTGCTCACTGGGGATGTGTAGGGTTTATAGAGAAATGTTTAAAATAATATGTTTAAATTCATAACCAAATTTGTTTTATTTATTAAATCTGCTTTGTGACAGTGTCAATAAAAGCGCTATACAAATAAAACTGAATTGAAACTGAAAGTTAGTGTCATTGCCATGGCAATGCACATTCATGAACGTGGGGGGCGGAGCTTCTGAAGGTGTGTTTGTTTGGCTGTTCGATGATTGCAACTTTAATGAAATGTTGCATGAGTGCGAATTCGGCAGAACAGACACTGCTCTTGACTGCATTAAGAAACAGTTTGGGGATTTTAGTATTATTTGTGCAGCCCTGACTTTACATTACACAAGAGAAACTATACTTACAATAATTTCAACCTCAGTTACTGTAAATGAACCTATAGCCATAATGTAACCTTTTACTGCCTTTTAATATATAAGAAGGTAATGTTTTAAGCATTCAAACTCATATTTTTGCAGAAAAATAAGCCTTCTTTTGGACTAACACACATGATAAGATCATCAAATGAGGCACTGACTTCTTAGTGATGATAAATGTGAGCAGAAGCCAGGCACCATGATGCAAACGAGCCCTTATACAGCGCACACTAGCTTTTATTCACTGCTCACCGCATCGGTTTGCTTCTGGCATCCATGTTCAGCAAAAAGGAGAAAAACACACATTACGCACACTGTCACCCGGAGCAGTGCAGTCTACTGCGCACCTGAATGCCCGTTCACTCGCGATGATGGATTTGTAGGACGGGGGGAAAATATCTGTTGTTCAGTGGCAGATATTGTACCTGTGTTTTGTGTTGCAGTGCTCATGAATCACTGATGGTTTTGTTCAGAAAGCATCTCTTTGTGCCAACTATAGCCAACATCTGTGTAATTTACACAACTAAAGAACCAGGTGTACAGCTCTCTGGCCTTGGCCAACATCTCCCTGCTTCACAACACTCTAATGGAGAAAAAAAGTAGAAATAAACGTATAAAAAAGACCACCACTTCTGAAAAAACAAAGGGAGATTTCCTAAATTCTATCCTGTTGGTCAATCCTATACATTTTATCCAAATAAATAAACAAATAAATAAATAAATAAAGGATGATATTTGTTTCTATTGAGGTATGTTAAATAGAGTAGCTTAAGAAGGAAAGTGTATGTTTATGTACATTTGCTCCTGTACTAATTAAGGGAAATAGCCAGTCTTGTAAGGTGATGTTAAAGGGGATATATATGATGTTTTTCCTTTTTTGACCCATAAAGGTTGTTACAATGATGAATAGCCATGTTAGACAATGCCAGAGTGTGAAATAACGAGGTTAGCACTATGAGCCGGCTGTAAACACAAGGTGTTCCTGATTATTTATTTATTTATTTATTTTTTGGATGGGGTACTGGTGCATCATGGCATGCTGCGCATTCTGATTAGTTGGCCTTCCCCCACTGCCCCCCATAAACAGTAGTACCACCACCCCTCCCAGTCTGCCTCCCAGCACACTGAGCATGGAGCATTGAGGAGACCAGTTAGAGCAAAGTAGCCACAGAGCATGGAAAGACCATAAATGGGAGGAGGAAGCCAAACATGCCGTCCAGCACGCACTGAAAATACAGCTTTTTGGGGGTTGAGGAGGGGAAGCATTTTCCTGAAGAACTGTAGAGTTTTTTGAATAACGAAATTATACTTAAGTGCTCCACTGGTGTAAAATAAAAAATTAAGGTCTGAAAATGGGTATAATGTCTGTCCTTTAAAGAGCCTAGTTTTTTTTGACAATAAATATGGTTAAGATCCACCCACTGGTGAATCGTCTCACTAACGCTAACACTAGAAACCAACTGACTTAGCAAACTCCAACTCATGGAGTTGTATTGTGGGGGCTGATTTAATGCTTCTACACACCAGCCATGACATACTGCCTTTCAGTTCCAGCTAAATGTAAAAATGTCACTTACATGATATAGCCTAAGGGGATCGTCTGAGCACAAAGAAAAGCAAAGGACGGGAAGGGAACAAAGTTAGCATGATAAAAAAAAAGCACAGAGGGCCATTTCCACCTAAATTTAAGAGAACTGTAGGGGGCAACTAAGATAAGGGCAAGGGACGCACACAAATGTCAGAGGTGAGCCAACGTTGGAGAAAAGAAACCTCATTCATAGCTCTGAGTCCTCAGTGGAGACAATACAGGCCACTTACGCTGCCTCCTCATATGTAAATGATGCTCTGTGCAGGGTGCAGTGCACAGAAGCTTCCATGCAGGGTTTGAAAAAAAGCCTTTGACTAATCAACGACTAAATAAAGGGGACAAAATAAATTTTATTTACGTTTCTCAAAGAATTGTGGGAAATTTTCTGAATGCTCTTAGGATGAACTGTGCCATGTGAAGCAGTGTGTGCTGACATTATAAAGAACAAAAGGCTTTCACTTGGCTACTCTACGTTCACACTACCAGGCAATTTTATTCTAATTTTAATGTATATTTATGAGGTGCTGATGTTTTTAACTTTCACGCTCACTACTATAATTTGATAAAATTTACTGTTTACACATAAATGGATGAAGTACAAGTACAGATGAGTGAAACGACAAAAATATTATATCTTACGATTCTCAAAGGCATATCAATGATACATAAAATGTGTCATGACATTCAGCTTTTCTCACAAACCGTGTCATGTAGTGCTTTTCCAAAAAAATATTTATTATAAATAAATATGATAATTATTTGGAATAAAGACATTTCTAATTTCTGTTTCCATTTGTAGACACTGAAATAACTTTGTATTCAGTGCTCACTGTCACTATATGTACAGTATACAGTTTTCCAAATAAGCGGGTTGCCAGGTTTCCGAGACAACCTATTCCCACGCCAGACTTTTAGATATTCATTAAACGACTGTCCGCTGGACACCCAATGAGCAGCAAATCCGAGTTTTCGCATTTATAAAATTGAAAGGTCAAAAGTAAACCCGTGATCATCACTCGACTCTGCAGTACACGCAGTTTCCATCTTCTGTTTTCTGTATCAACCATGACGAGGAAGCTAACAAGCTAAGGTTCCCTTTACCGCACAGCATGAATGTGGAGTAAATTACAAATTCCGGCCTTTGTAATAGATTAGTGCACTAGATAGTATATAGCACTCATTTGAACTTCATGGAGTGCACTTCCATTGGGAGCAAGGAGTCATTTCGTTTCGGGTTATAACGCAAGCATAATGTTATCGCGTCTGTCACTATCACTGTCTACCTTAAACTATACAAATATAACAATATAAAATATTAGCCAGATAAAAATGAACAATTTATACACAAGCCTGCCTAGTGAGAAACCATGCTTGTTTGCAAGCATAGAAGTGGGCACCACCGTATCATGCACTGACGGTGAGGTAGATGTCACTGGAATGTTCATTCAATAATAGCTTTAGTACATAGCACACGGACACGATTTAGATTATTATTATTTTGTTCTATTTGTATTTAATCATGCCGGGATCAGACGCACTCCCAGCACAGGCATAAAAGCTGTGTAAACCTTTAAGCTGACTTTAAATCCTTTTCAGAGTTTCGGTAGTACTATGCAAAAACATATTCTCCAAGAAGCTCGTTGACACTTACAGCTCATTACCTTGTAAAGCTGCACAAACCTCTACCTGAGACTACTATATTTTTAAAGCAAAGGGTCATCACACTAACATTTAATTTCATTATATATACGTAAGTATAAGGCATTTTTTTCTCTCTGAAGCATTTCTTTGCATGTGACTAAAACGTTTGCACAATTACTGTTATAACAGGTCTGAAGTACATATGGGGGCGGCACGGTGGCATAGTGGTTAGTACGTCCGCCTCACGGCAATAAAGTCCCTGAGCTCGGGCATTTCCGTGTGGAGTTTGCATGTTCTCCCCATGCTTGCGTGGTTTTCCTCCTGGCACTCTGGTTTCCTCCCACAGTCCAAAGACATGCACATTAGGCTAATTGGCTGTTCCAAATTGCCTCTAGGTGTGAAACTGAATGGTTGTGAGTGTGTGTGTTGGCCCTGCGATGGTCTGGTGAACTGTTCAGGGTGTACCCCCCCTTCACCCAGTGTCGGCTGAGATAGTAGGTGTAAGCGGTTCGGCAAATGAGTGAGTGAGTGAGTGAGTATCGTTATGTAATTTTCTCTTTTATTTGAGGAAACACCGTTTAAAAAACTACCTTCCAACAGGATAGGCATTTCTGTTAAATACATTTTTCTTGGTGTAGAGAACAATCTCAATTTACCGTCCTGGTCAAATCAATGGAAAACAGCAGCCTCCTGTTTTAAAATGATGCTCTGCAATTCCTCGTCAGCTGCGCAGACCAAGAACAATTTGTACAATGAATCCAAAAAAGAAAAGAAGACAAACAATACTTAACTCATTGGAATTCCCCTTTAAAATATATACTCCGGCATATCAATGCAAAAAAAAAGAAAAAAGAAAAAGAGGGGTATATGTGGGAACACTGGTATAGTACCGTATCATTACAGAGCATCAGTCAAAGTCCCCTGCGGCATTCTTTCTGGGAAAGACTTCACCAAAAGCAGCACAAGGCATCATTTAAAAGCTATATATCTATTTATAATATCAGCTGGGTTTTGCAGTGAATGATCTGTTTGGTGAATGGGAGGCAGGTCTGTTTAGGACAAAGAGCTAAACATGGCAAACGTGCTAAAGGGACTCTCCAAATTCTTTCTTTTTCATCGACAGGAAGAAGGGCCCCCTATGAAATATAAACAACAATGTTCCAATTAGATTTCTTATTGAAAAAAAAAAAAAAAATCACGCTTTCCGAGAATCCTCAAGTCTGTACTAGAAGTGTGTG
>JBCNYH010000025.1:29809193-29827173 GCA_039654325.1 Tandanus tandanus
TGTACTCCATCAGCTCAGAACAGACTCCTGTACTCAAATTATTACATGTTTAAATCAAACCACTGGTTCAGGCTTCTAAGAATACAAGAGCAAAATAAAGATATTGTCATTCTACCCTTTCTTGTATTATTGTTCTGACCTTAAAATTTACATAATAGAAATCTGCCAAACAAGGAATAAAAAAGAACTGCCTTATTAAGTAAAGCTGCATGCACTGATTGATAGATGGTGCCGTGTTTATGTTGCTTTTTCATTTCATGTCTTATATAATATAATATAGTTAATAATAATAATATAATATAGTTGGGTGATGAGTAATCATGTACTAAAGCACCAGCACCTCACAGAAGCAAAGAGAAATGATCTTGTATAAACTGAACATTAAAGTGTATTAACTGAAAATGAGGTTCACATTTTTCACAGCTGCTGCTCATTTCAGGCCATACCAGGACACAGTATGAACTTTAAATGTGTGACCTGTAGCGCAAAACAAACACTTGTAAAGAACAGTACTCTTGAATTCTCACCACTAAGGAGCTCGATCCAGCTCTGTACGGTCTCTGGCGGCTGAGTCTCTTTAATGTGTTTCAGAGCTTCGTCCAGGAGCACATCACCAGTTGGAGCATCAGATTTACAAATGACCTGTTAATGAAATGCTCCAGGTTTTATACAATCCACTCCATCAACGCAAAGATGTGCACTCAGGTTTTGGTGCACTGGATTCCATTAACAAAAGCAGAGGTAACATTTTACAAAAACTACACAGATGTAATGAGCAAACCTACAACCATTATATAAAATATTAATAATAATAATAATAAAACAGCACAGGTTTGCTTTTGAAAAGATCTACATTCAAATAAAAATGCTGTAGTGTTTAACACATACTACTTTTCCCTTTGCCAAGCTGAAAGAACAAATATTAAAAAAGAGCGCCCCCTTGTGACGTAAAACTATATTACAACTCAGCCAGCTCAGGTAATTCCACACATTTATTTTACAACTTGGACCCAAAACGACTAAAGTGTCATGGCTTTGTATTATATTACACGGATAATAAGCCTGACTCTTGCAGATGGAGAAACTTACTAATGCACCTCGCCTTTTCATGAAACTACGAGGGATTAAGGGCGGACGGATTAAACTGCACCCATGAGATGGTAAATATAACTGAGACAAAGATACCAAGATGACTGAGGCCTCATTACAGAGCTGGGTTGAGTCCAAGAACCCCACCTTTCTTGCAAGCAGGCTTTTTCTCCTCATGCCACAGGCCTCCAGCTGAAGCCTCCCTCGTAAGGCGAGCTCAATAAGCATGCAGCCACGCAGGCCTGAAGATATGCAGTCATTCCAGAAAGAAGTGTAGCCCTGCAAGGACAGACTGGGTTAAATCAACAGTAGAGGGAAATTAACAACTATGGTTTATAAACAGTTTTCCTCGTGAAAGCATCCTTGAGAAATCCTTGCGTGTGTCATGAACTGTGACTCCTGGTATATAAATATATTAGAACAACATTCATTCAGCCACGTAACCAATATTAAACTTACTCCATAGTGTAAATATTGAGTTCATGGATAAAATTATACACTTAACATTCACATATGGCACATATACGGCTAAAGGTTTGAGGAAACCTGACCACAGCACCCATGTGAACTTGATCATCCCATTCCAGGTTACGTCCCTTCTCTAATGGAAATACCCATCGATCATCCAACCAGTGATTAGAATTTGCCATTTTTATAAGCCAATTGCCCTAAATACAATCCCCAATCCCCATATAGTGTGTACCCATGCCCCTTACTCTCACACTTATAGCATATGAAAAAAAATTTGCATTCCGGAGTAGCTTTTAAAACAGGTGACAAATCCAATCATCATGGGAAGACTCGAGTTTCTCTCAGCCGACACAGGGTAGACACTACACACACACACTCTCTCATTCACACATCCAGGGTTAATCTGGAGCTGCCAGTTAGACTGACGTGCAGGACTGTGGAGTGCCCGTAAAAAAAACCCATGAAAGCAAGGGGAGACCATGCAAACTCCACACAGAAACGCCTAAGCACGGACCTCGAACCCACAACCTTCTTGTTGTGAGGCGAACATGCTAACCACTGCACAGCGGTGCTGCATGAATTATAATTGCACAGTAGAGGCTGACATTTTTTTCAGGAATCCCACGGGTCATGGGATTCCCGTGGGATGGGAGTCAACTTTTCTATTAATCATGTGATTGGGACGGTAC
This sequence comes from Tandanus tandanus, assembly GCA_039654325.1. Taxonomy (NCBI): domain Eukaryota; kingdom Metazoa; phylum Chordata; class Actinopteri; order Siluriformes; family Plotosidae; genus Tandanus; species Tandanus tandanus. The sequence goes on from JBCNYH010000025.1 coordinate 29,811,443, forward strand.
AGGATTAAAAAAGTTAACGGGAGCGGGACAAAAAAAAAAAAAAAAAAAAAAAAAAAAAAAAAATTACATAGAACAGGTGCCAACATTTTGTAGTTTTCTTTCAATTAGCCTACACTGTAAGGCAAATCAAAAGAACTACACGGCCCAGAAGCAGGTCCGTGGGGGTGTGTGTGTGTGTGTGTGTGTGTTGTTGAACGGACCACCCCAATTCCGCCAAGATGACCCTACAATTCTTTTTCAGCGACTGGCAAGTTTAATGAAAACAGTAAACACCTGCAGAGAGCCTGAGTGCCTCACTCAGCGAATGGCTGATGTTATACTGGCAGCCAGCCAGGCTCGCCAGACAGATTCGTGTACCAGATTAACTCAGTTCGGCAACTGTGCCAGCAAGTGACGTCATTACACCTGTTGTTATTGATGTTCCGGGGCGCTCACGAGGGATGCAGCACAACAGAATGTGCAGTTAGTTGTTCAGGTATTTTCATCAACGTTCCCGCCTCTTTCGTTTATATTACCATGGTACGTTATGAATTATATTATAAACACAGCATATTGAATGTGGAGCTGTGTACAGTTAGCGAATGTATTTTGTTGTGTTTAGCTCATGTAAACAGGAGCGCCGAGAAAGTTTTCTGATGCTAACAGCTAGCGTGCCGCTTAGCCGTCCATAGAGCTGCATCCCCTGGTTAAACAGAGCAGGTATTTAGCGCTATTTGTATTAGAAAGTGATTTCTGTTAAAATTAAATGTTTGAGTGATTATTTTATTCAGTAAGGCTTTGAAGGTTTAAGCTATGTGCTTATATAATCACTAATGCATAGTTTTTAGGTGAAAGAGTTAAAGTATTGTGCTGTAAATACATGTCTTTGCTGACAAACTTGTTTAGGAAGAAAATAATTTAGCAAAAAATTATTTGAATTTATTGTTTAAAAGACTTCACACACACACACACACACACACACACACACACACACACACACACACGACCCTCCACTGGATCTTCGTAAGAACTGCTACACTAAGCAAAGCCCAGCATATTATTAGGGTATGTCATGTGATTGCGCAATGACTTATGGGAAATGATGATGCTGGAGGAAACCCGAATGATGTACACACAGAACAATGTGGTCGATTTATTAGGTGTTTCCCCTAACCTGACCGGCCGACCCGCCAAAATTGTGTGATGAATGGATTAAGCGAGGTAAACCAACCCGGGCAGACTGGAAAGCGTCCAGCGTTTTATTCCGTTATTTGTAGAGAACATTTTACTAAAGATTGCTTTGAGCCAATTCCAGAGCCTCAGTGTGACATGGCTGCAGGTTTGACAGCTGTCATGCAACCAGCATCGCTACAGGTGTTAACAGTAACACCGCAACGTTCAGAAGCCGTTAACAGCCTGAACAGAAAACGTAAAATTGCTCTAAAATATTGCTGTAAAATGATGAACAGTCAGTCTGTTATAACACTCAATCTGAATGACTGAGTTCGCTGTAGCATAGCGTATATGCATAGCATAGCGTATAATTTCTTAAAGTTACTTTCAAGTTGTGTCCATATTTCACTATTTCATATTTTATACTTTTGTTTATAGCGGCTAACAGTGGTGCCAAATTCTACACGTCTTGGAATAAAATACATTATCAAACAATCTGTGCTGTTTATGTATTTTTTGCCCCCGAAAACGCATGTACATTTACGGACCAGTAGTGATTCAGGGCTAAGTCGTAATTGTACTGGTCCGTACAGACCTGTATCCATACCATGATTTTCCCACACTGGTTTAGGACCAATGACAGTTGTAAATCTTCAGCCACAACCTTGCTGAAATATCAGTATTTCAGACAAAATGGCTACGATAAAGGGTCTGTGTTATGTGTGTGTGAATAGCCCCCCCGTTATCATTCCCCCGTGGTTTTAAAGCTTTCAGAATCGTTTTCACCCACGATCAAAGCCCCAAATTGTGGGCGATGCCTGTATATTTGTGTTAAATATTCTAAAAAGACTGGGAGAGTTGTTGCATAGGATCATGCTCTATTTATTAGATATTTGTAGAAATGTTACAGTATCAAAAGAAGTTTTAGCCCCTTTTCATGAGTTTTCTGCCTTAATAGGTCCCTTAACTGATCATTCCTTTTATTTTTCTACTTATCGTGATATTCAGGCGTTGACATCTGAAAGGACATAACAGGATCATGGGTAGGACAGATTGATATCTGTAGCAGGTTGTTGTACCCCGTTATAGCAGAAATTGGCTTTAGTGTTTAAGTACTGGTAGTTATTGTACCTGTTTAGTTCCTCTGCTAAGAAAACCATAAAGCAAGCGCTGTAACATTATATTAATTAAAAAACATTTCTCTACATGCGGCTCAAAGTGAAGGCAGTGTACAGGTATATATTTTATTAGTAAAAATAATGTATAACCAAAAGTCATTTTATCTTTAATCAGGAGCTTCAGGGGGACTTTCTAACCCTAACCCTAAAGCATCCCCTCACCCACCGGGCACCACTCCAGGGTTTCGCCCAGGACCTAGGCAGACCCCAAACCCCCCGGCCGGACAAAAAGGTCCACCCTCCTGCCTTGAGGAGGACCCCCCCATTCAAAATTCTGGTTACGGGCCTGAGGAGCCAACAGTGCTTCCGGCTGCTGCTTTCCGTCGGAATTAAAAGAACACCAATGGAGAGAGCAAACACCAGCGGAGAAACCGATGTAGTAAAAATCGATTTGCAACGCAAAGTCAGAAGTAACCAGCTATCTATTAAACTCACAGAACTGGCAGGGAAGTCGCTAATATTACTGAACTTCATGAGAGTCGAGTGTGACATAACATAAAAGACAAAACTTAAAAGTAATGTCACTGTTCAAAGGTCGAGTCTTACGTAAAATATTTAGTCATCTTTTTGTTGCTAATGGTTCATGGTGACTAAATAAATCAAATCTTTCAGTCCCAACATTTCACAGCTGTGTGTGCTGTGATATTTGAGCTCAATTTTGTGCTTCCCGGCTCCTTAATGCCCACAGCTGTCAAACAGATGCAACTAGGTCAAGTCAGGTCATGTGGTACGTGAAACGTCACACACTGGACTCGCGCGGAAGTGTAAACATGTCCACTATGACTGAAACCGGTCCTCACTCGCGGAAAAAAAAAAGGGAAAACTGGAGACATCTGCTCAATGGCATTTTGTAGCAAGTAAACCAAGGATGGAGTAAGCCTGCATAAGGTTCTCGCGAGAGGACTGTATCCCTGTGAGACACTTGTTCCCTGAATAACAACCACAGCATTTGGGCGGGCTGGGAACCAACTCCGAGAAGACTCGATTCACTGATTCAGATATACATTCAGAATATATATAAAAGCTTAATATATATAAAAGCTTTTTCAAAATGGCAATAAAGTGAAAGTATGGGGACGTCTTCATATGCGGCTGGGAGAAGGATTTCGTAATCAAGATCAAAGCTTCTACACCATGGCAAACACCCCAAACATCACGGAATCACAGAGGATCTCTGCAAACACATATATTTGTATTCAGCTCCTGTTAACCTATGTGAAAGGTTTGAGAGCCACTTTTCTCTCTGTCTCTTACCTGCAGTAAGGAGCATTACCTCCATTTTTTTTTACTCGTCGGACTGCTTGATCTTACTAGGGTCGCGGGGAGGTTGGAGCCTATCGCAGCTGACGCTGGGCGAAGACAGGGTACACCCTGATCGGCTCGCCAGACCATTACAGGGCCAACACACATCTAGGAGTGATTTGGAACAGCCAATTAGCCTACCGTGCATGTCCTTGGATTGTGGGAGGAAACCGATGTATCCGGAGGAAACCCATACAAACTGTTTACAGAAACGCCTGAGCACAAGGCATACCCAGGACCTTCTTGTTGTGAGGCGGACGTGCTAACCACTATGCCACGGTGCCGCCATTTCACAAGGAACTAGCTATACAAAACACTTCTTTACTGCTTTTGCGATTTGAGTAGCCCAAAACAATGCAAGTTTCCCTCTGGTTCTGTTGTGTACGTATTAATGACTATGTCTTTTTGTGGGGTATTTTTTCCTTTGTGAAGTGTCTTCATGACAGAGCTTTTTAAACAATGAACCACCATTTCGTGTCTTGCATTTGGAATGAGGCGTATATGACGTGCGCTGTGAAGCAACACTTGGTCAAGACTCGTGCTCTTCTACTCCAATGTCGGAAATCTACGTCTTTATAGACCGCAATGAGTTCACAGGTGAAGCGTTATGCTGGAACAGGTTTCTGACTCTTAGATCCAGTGAAGAGAAATTGTAATACAACCAGAAACAAAAAGACACAATTGTTTGCTTTCAACGCGCAAAAAACAATTTGAGGAAGGAACTCAGACAGGTGTAATGATCATACAGTGCAGCATAGGCTGGGAGACACAGATAAATTATATCATGATCCATGCCTCTGATAGCACCACATGCTTAAGATCTTGCTTCCTAGTTAAAGTTTGTTTATTTACTGAAAAACATTTTATCTGCCTTTAGAACCTCAGCCAGTGAACTACTGCGACAAATTATCATCCATCTTAAAAACAACGCGACCTGCAATAAAACCTTGAGATGAGCACAAAGACTAAACAAATATTAAAGCAGAAGTGTGAGCCTGATCAAATAAACACGGGCTAAAATAAATCTTTAAATTAATATAATTAGAGGAAACAAATACACAGCTGAGGTGCGAAGTGACACTGGCGAGAATCAGGCTTTTTGAGTTAGCAATTGTTGGGCTAACAGGAAATACTTGTTCTGCTCCATTGAGCAAGGCTGGCTCAAGTCTTTTGTGTCTTGTGTTAATTTACTGCCCTCCTGTTCAAGCATTTCTTACTTTATGCTGGAGGTGACTTCTAAAGTGTTCAGCTTACCTTTTGAAGATAGTTTGCTCATCTACCATATTTTCTGATTCATGGCAAACATTAACGAATATGACATGAATGCAGAATAAATCGTCTGACAGAATAAATTCGTACCACACAAGGCCAAAGACATCTATCAGCCATCTAGTTCTGATAAGAAAGCGGCAAAACGTAGCAGACGATTCACTACAGTACGAGACGTACTGGCCTTTAAAATGAACTGGAATATTACCGTAAAGTGAAAATAGTGTCAGTGTTAATATCCTCTTCTAAAAGATCTGCCAGCAGACAATGTTTTTTTGGCTTCGACAAAACGTTGTCGCTGGTGAACGTTCTGAAAAGGTTCTGAACGTTAAGCAGGCCTTACTCAGGGGAGGTCTCAGTGATTAAGGCTCTAGATGACTCATTAAAAGGCTGGGGGTTCAAGTCTCGGTGCCGCCAAGCTACCACTGTTGGGCCATTAAACAAAAAACCCTTAACCCTCCACTGCCCAGTTGTATAAACGGTAAGTCACTCTGGATAAGAGCGTCTGCAAAATGCCATGAATGTAAATGTAAGTAGAAAATATTTTATTATATATGCAGTCTGGTCATTTAATGGTTAATAGCAATGGTTCACATCAACACCCATAGCCTTGAACAGAGTGTTTTATTTTTACTGATAAAGTGTGAAAACAGCCTTGGTTACACTTCATGGTTAAAGCATAAGTAGATGATAAAGTGACTGCTTGAATCAAGTTTGTTCATTTATTCTACATTTGTTCTCAATTAAAATAAATTTAATCTCTTACTCTTGATTTTCAGGCTGCATCAAGATTAAAGCTCAGTAAGAACGCAAGTCTGCATGAACACCTTTCCTTTAGGTTTACTTGTTAGTTTGTCTGTTGTGGACATGAAGCGAGTGTTATCATGGGGCTCATGGGCAGCTTCCATTCAGCTCAGTGCTCTGTATTTCAAATGAGCTGTAATACTACAGTAAAGTGAAAAACACATTAGGCGCCAGATCTATTAGCAACACAAGCTAACCGTTCAAGCTAGAAACACTCCCCAGGGAGCGTTGCTATTTTATTATTTAAAAAAAAAAATTATTTGTAGTTTTAATAGGTTGTCTATTACAGGGAAGGATAAATATTTTCTTTCTTGTTTTTCAAGTCAAGCAGTACACGGGAGCACAAAGCAAGTAGGAAGTAAAGGTTTGAAGAGGGAATGAGAATATTGTTTAACACCTGTGCCATACTGAGAATCATTCAAGCGATTCATTGGGATTTATCGCTATGCCGTGTCACACCTGATGTGCATAAAGTTGACAAAATCTCAACTTGCAGGTTGCACTGCTGCTGACCCTGTGCTTTTGTGTTGCACGTTTAGGCAGAACCTGTATTCTATTTCACTTGTCATTTTATCGGTAGCGTAAACACGCCTTTCACAGGACATAGCGATGCTATCAGTTAGTTGGATCGGCTGCTATTAAGGACTCTCAAGGTTCGAGGTCAGGGGAACGGGCCGACCACCCAACATCGCCATGCGATGAGATCACCTGATCTGGAAATCAGTGATCAGTGTTTCCGTCAGCACTTCCAATGATCTTCGAGCTGTGTGTCCCGTAGCTCCATCTCACTGAAGCCACACATCGAGTTATGGTGTTAAAGTTGTGGCCGTACAAAGTTTTTCAGCATATTAATGTCAAAAGTTACGGTAACAGTTACACCACTCTCATCAAATAAATAAAATCATTTGTTCAGCTTCAACTTTTTATTTTTTTTATTTAACTTTGAAATGTGGAAGGGTTTTTTGGGTCACCCTGCACAAGACCAGAACAATATGAGACCGATAAAATCCCTCACTCCCCTAAAATGCCACAGGCAAATTTTAACCTGTTTGATCAACAAGAACAAATGCTTGATATGACATTGTTTAAATAGGAATTTTAAAAAATGCATGGAGAAACAGAAAAGAAGGTGAATGAATGATTACCAACAAGTGGTAGTAATGGAGATGGGGGTCACCGCCGTGACATGCGATGCTGCCACCCGCCTCCTTACGAACTGCTGTGCGTGTGCATTTCTAGTCGGCCTAACACACTCTGAGGGAAATCGCTATTCCCTTTGTGCGAATGAGCTCACACACGCCCATGGATTGGCCGGTGATAGCTGTGAGTGACGGGGAGCATACGCCATCCCTCCCTCCCATGAGAGCTCGGCCAATCAGCTCCAATGGACTCCCGGTAGCGGATGTCTGCGGTGTTAACCTGGATTCGAGAACCTACCAGGTTGATAGTCACACACCTTGCTGATGCGCCAATCGGGAGCCCAGCACCTAGGTATCATGACATTGTATTTAGTGAACCCTGGTGAGTCCCATCCCTAGGCATTAACTTATAATTGCTAGAAAATTTACAGGCGGTGACTGAACACTAATCTGGACACTGTTGATTTAACTGCAGCTAAAAAAACTGATCAGATTATTATTTTAATCCCTCAAAGATGGACAAAGTGTTTTCATTATCTGTCTGTAAAATAACCAAAAGGAAAAAAAAAGATTAAACTGTTCAAGTCAATGCTTCAGAAGCTATTGTGTTTTACACCTCTACAAAGTGAATGATGAAAGTTTCAATTACTATAAATAAATGAATACAGACAACATACATACGTATACGTAACATGCGTAGTTTGTAGATGTCATACACATCTAAAAGGCCAAAGTCTTTAACAAATGATTACGTACCAAAGAACTCCTTGAATGCTCACAGATATTGAAAGCTCAATATTTACTCTGGGGATGAAGAGAGTTGTCTTAGCGTGTGTACTTTACTATCCTACTTTTCACCGAGCCTGAAATACAGCCCCTCGCTCATTAAATACACAGCTATCTACATGCAAGTACTTTTAAATCAGTTACAATTTACATATGATTATAGTTCAGTGCTTCTGGGTGTGGAGCCCGGTCATGGCTCTGGATCATTATTTTTGGTAACAGAAGCAGAAATGACAGCTTACTGATATTATTTACAAATTAATTACTGAAGTATTTACCCAAGTCCATTGGGTTTTACACCCGAGCCTAGTGGCTCATCAGGCCGGTGCTTATTCCCGGTTTCTGTAGCATGAAGCGACTAGGAGTTCAACTCCTCCTGGATGGGACCCTAGTCCATCACAGGTTACCTTCCCAGTATTTGTACTGGTACCCATTTATACTGCTGGGTGGACAGAGGCACAGAGGACTTAGCACGATCGGAGTCTAACAGGGATTCGAACCCACGACCTCCTGATCACGAGCCCAGCACCCTAACCGCTACGCCACCAGCCCCACAATCTTAGTAACCCAATTAGTAAATAATGCCAGTTTTGATGAAATTTTCATGAACACAGCATCAATAAATATACAGGACCATGTTGTACTTGTGTAAACAATAAGTCTGATGTTTGCTGAAGTCTGGTTCAACCAGAGGAAAGAAACAATTAGGTCACAGAAGTAACCATAAAGGCACTCAGAGAGCGCAGGCCTCCGCCAAGGCCGCAAAAAAACCTTTAAAAACTGCCTGCATCCAGACAATAATCTGGATACCTGCCAAAATATAATCAATTGTTCCTTGTATCATTTCTGACTCATCCTGAAAATTTAATCAGAAATCCGCTCATAACTTTTTGAGTAACGTTGCTAACAGACAGACAAACAAACAAACCAACGCCGGTGAAAACAACCGCCTTGGTCGGAGGTAATAACGCCAACAACAGTACTGATAATTATTCCTCGGTAACTCAATTACCAGATCATAAATACAAGCCAATATAACCTAAATATAACCAACCTTACCCTCGATAGATACAAGACGGTATATGACAAGTACATACGTAAGTCATCACTGAGATACCGAGTCCTTATTATGACAAAGGAGCTCATTATTATGAGCTAGAAAGTCATAACTATGACATACAGAGTCAAAGAGGGTGGAAACCTTTTCATTATATTACTAAGACAGAACAAGTCTGGATTACATGATAGAGATATAAAGTCATAATTATGGGGGGAAATTCTCATAGTTGTGATAAATCATAAGTATTTATATGGAGGTGGAAAAGGGCTTTGATGGATTATTTAAATAACTGGATTATGTTCATAAAATTAATGTGTAATCAGGGGACATTGGTACAAAGTTCAAAAAGTTCAACTTGAGATATATACATATAGCTACACACACACACACACACAGTAGTCAGATCATCCACTGTAACTTAAAGTATATGTTAAAGAGAATTTAATCCACATTATATTAAACGTTACCATGAATGTAAACATAGCATTAGCATCTTTTTTTGTGAAGTGACAACTGATCTCTTTGCTAATTAATTAAGCTAACGTCAGTTAGCTGCCTCGTCTGTCACCAAACAAGCAAAATAAAAGTCCCCCCCCCCCCAAACACACCTCAAGTAATTATTAAATGACTAACTAGTCATGAATATCTATAATAACATTACAGACAATTGTTGCATTCATGTGTACAACTGAGCTATCGTCGACCAAACACTAGCTAGCTAAGAAGCTAAAGCTAGCCAGTTAGCAAACTTTATCAACATATGAAGCCAAACAGCAGTAATGTTAGCATTTATCCCGTAGCTAGTGATTATTCTTAGCTAGCACGGCTAGCATGTTAGCTTAGTAGGCGAAAGTTAGTAGTAAATAACACCGTGCTAACCGAAACTAACCTCGCGGTCCTTCAAGCCGAGCAGCAGCACTTCCTCCATGAGAGTCAGCCGGGTTTCTTTGGAGTCGCCGCTCTCGTCTTCGTCCTGCTCGTCTCGGCGGTGCTCGTCGTCCTCGCTCCCCGCGCTCTTGTCTCTGTCGGCGGCAGCGGCGCTACGCGAGGCCTCGGTGCGCCTCTGCACGAGGCCCGAACTCCGCTGAGTCAACGTACTCATAGTGTTTAGCCGCACACAGGAAACAAGAACCAACACACACACCAGCCTCCCAGACAAACTCCTGGCTGAGGTTGGAGCCTTTTTGGTTTAAGTTTGATACATAAAGCCTCACCGAACTCTTCTTCAACCCAACACGTTAAACTGTCGACGTGAATGTGGATAGAGAAGGATGTTTCCTAATTCTTCACCGAGTTAGCCTCAGGTCGCACTTTCCTCTCAGCTCGGTGAGAGCTAACATGGCGGCCGCTGATGACGTCAGCAGTGGATGTGGCAGGCAGCCTCAGGTAGCACCGAGTCTCACTGAGCACAGCTGGTAGCACAGGGTTACATTCCCCCCCGTAAATACACCCCTGTTCTTCTTGAAATGGGTTTAACAAGGCAGTAATACAGAGAAACACACACCAGGACAGAGATCAAACCTTACTCTCAAACCTCAACTCAATAATATATAAAGGACTGGTCACAAACAGGCCTATGTTTACTGTTAGAAATGTACACACACACTCATCTTGTACATGAATTTTATACCAATGCACTGTTTTCAGTTATTTCTTTAAACTATTCTTTAAATGGGCCAAGGTAACGCAGCTGAGACTTTCCCCCCCCCATTTTTCTCCCTAATTTAGTCGTATCCGATTCCCACCCATCATTTATTATTGCCTTCCCTATCACACGACCACCGCCAACCAGGGAGGGGCGTGGGCATGCACACGCCCCCTCTGTGACATGCGATGCTGCCACCCGCCTTTTTTCGAACTGCTGCACATGAGTATTTGGAGGGACACTCGGAGGGAAAGCACTATCCGCCACCCTCGTACGAATGAGCTCACAGACGCCCGTGATTGGTTGGTGATCGCGGTGAGTGACAGGGAAGTGAGCGTACGCCATCCCTCCCTCCCGTGAGAGCTCGGCCAATTAGCTCCCATGGACTCCCGGTCACGGATGGCTGTGGCATCAATCCGGAATCGAACTTGTGATCTCCGGGTTGATAGTCGATGCGCCACTCAGGAGCCCAACTGAGACTTCCCTGAGGGGAATCCATCCATCAAATTTGGTCATCCTATGACATTTCCTTCCAAGGCTATCCGAATATAGAGAAAGTGAACTTGTGAACTTAAAACAAGGTCAAGGTGACCCATATACAGTCCCACCCTTTTAGCCCCTGAGGGAGACCCATACACCAAACTTGGTGATCCTATGTAATTTCCTTTCAAAGTTATCACGTTAACAAGCCTTGACAAGCCGAATATAGAAAAAGTGACCTTGTGACCTTGAAACAAGGTCAAGGTGACTCATAGTCAATCCCATCCTATTTGCCCCTGAGGGGGACCCATACACCAAATTTGTTGATCCTATGGCATTTCCTTCCAAAGTTATCACACTAACAAGCCTTGACAAGTCGAATATCGAAAAAGTGACCTTGAAACAAGGTCAAGGTGACCCATATACAAACCCAATCTATTTACCCCTAAGGGGACCAAATTTGGAAATCCTGTGATTTTCATCCAAAAGTTATTACACTAACAAATCGTACAGACGGAACCCGTTTCCATTGCTCCCAAGCCGGCAGAAGCTAAAACACTAAAATGTACAAGGCAGGGGGTTCTCCAGGGCCAGGGTTGGGAACCTCTCTTCCAGACAATATGTGCTTCCAAGTTATGCCAACCTTACAAAAGGCCCACCTAAACCTACAGGTTTCCACATGTTTTTGGTCACATCAGTCAGCAAGTCCTTTTCTACATTGCATGCCCAGTTAATATGGTCCCCATGCACCGACACCTCTACCAAAGATCAAAGAAAATCTGCAATTGGGAAATGCTTTTCCATTTCTAAGAGGTCAGATTGAGCTGCTCGCCACATCCTGGCACCGGAATCAGGTCTTCTTTTTCAGGAAGATTCAGTGATACGTGTCAGGATGAAAGTTAAAAATGGGTAACCAATTCTTTCTGGAATCTTGAGTGCAGTCAAGACACAGTGGATCGACTTATTTCAGACTGTGTTGTCATTTCCTTCCAAAGTTATCGCACTAACTAGCCTTGACAAGCCGAATATAGAAAAAGTGACCGTGTGATCTTGGAAAAAAAAAAAGGTCAAGGTGACCAATGTACAATCCCATCTTATTTACACCTGAGGGGGACCCTTACACCAAATTTGGTAATCCTGTCATTTCCTTCCAAAATTATTGCACTAACAAGTTGTACAGATGGGCTTTTCTATAGCTCCCACTCTACTTACCGTCGGTGATGGCGGGAGGTAAAAAGGATTTTGGTATGCAAGTTTATTTAGAAGTTGGTACAGTGGTGTAGTTTTTGGCTACACGAAGGTCCTGCGATTGAGCCCTATGCCTGGTGAAGGGTGTTTCTGTGTGGAGTTTTCCCTGTGGTTGCATGGATTTCCTCAGAGTACTCCAGTTTCCTCCCACAGCCCAAATACATGCACATTAGGCTAATATGGTATTCCAAATTGCCCCTAGGTGTCAATGTGAGTATAAGTGGTTGTGTGTGTGTGTTGGCCCTGTGATGGCTGTTTAGGGTGTACCATGCCTTCGCCCAGAGTCGGCTGAGATAGGCTCCAGCCTCCCCGTGGCCCTAATAAAGAATAAAATGGTTCGGCATTGATTGAAAGATCAACGTGTGTAACAAAATCAACATGGTGTAAATACTGTACACACACAGCTTGGGTCACATTTAATGTCACCCAATCTGTACACAAATGGATTCAGGTCTGGGCTCTGGCTGGGCCATTCCAAATCTGTTGAAGCCATTTATTTGAGTTGTTGTTGTTGGGCTGAAAGGTGAAATTCCTCTCATATTTAGCTTTTTTAGGGTAGTGGTAGAGCAGTGGTTAAGGCTCTGGGTCACTGGTCAAAAAGCTGGGGGTTCAAGACTCAGTGTACCACCAAGCTGACCCTTATCCCTGAAATGAAATACTCGGTTATATAACTTAGATAAAAATGTGTGTCGCTCTGGATGAGAGCTTCTTCCAAATGCCACAAATGTAAATGCCGACAGGTTTTTAAGCCAAAATTAACCGATATCTGGAACTGTTCATAATTCCTAACACCTTGACTAAAGCCCCAGTTCCAGGTAAAGAAAAACAGCATCACAGTACAATGCTGCCACCACCATGTTTCAATGAGGGTACGGTGCTCTTTTTGTGATGTTTCTATGCCAAACATGCCTTCGGGATTTGTGGCCAACAACTTCACTCTTGGTCTGATTAGACGTTAACACTTTTGCCCGTGTTTCTGGGAGGTTTGATGTAGGATTCTGTAAATTATATAACTATAGCTTTAATGTTTCGTAAGAAAAGGCTTCCCAGTTGTCACATGTAGAACACAAGTACTTACCAGAAATTCCTGCATCTATTTAATGTTGCTGTAGGCGTCTTAGAAGCCTCCTGGACCGGTTTTCGTCTTGTCTTTTCATTAATTTTTGAAGGCCGTCCTGTTCTTTCCTTAATTGTTGTACTTTTGTACCTCTGCTGAACGATACCCTTTAACAATGAGATCCCAGATACTATGTACACTCTTTGCTGACCGTGGCTTTTGCTGTAAGATGCAACTAAGTTATTGTCATCTACCATGTGCATGCACATTCACGCTTTTATAAAATCCTGCTAGAACAAATGACCTTTATTTGGGATTAATCACAATTAATTAATACACACTCATTCCTACAACCAATCATTCACTCTCATTCACTAATTTGCCAAACTGCTTAATCTAATTATGGTCGCTGGGAGGCTGGAGCCCATCTCAACCGACACTGGGCAAAGGCAGGGTACACCCTGCACAGTTTGCCAGACTATTGCAGGAGAACACACACAACCATTCACATGCACATCCACACCAAGGGGCAATTTGGAACAACTAGTTAGCCTAATGTGCATGTCTTTGGACTGCGGTAGGAAACCAGAGCATCTGGAGGAAACCCATGCAAGCACGGGGAGAACATGCAAACTCTACACAGAAACACCCGCACCCAGGACCTTCTTGCTGTGGGGCAGACATGCTAACCAGTGCACCACCATGCTGCCCTCCTGCAACCATTTTACCTTAAAGGTGAAAAAAGTCAAATGATTTTTTGTTGTTAATTGTATAGTCTTTTTATATAGAATGCATGTAAACATGGCTACCACTGTATATTACAGTGAAATTCTTTTCTACGCACATCCCGTTTGGATGTTTGGGTCAAACTCTTGGGTCAGTGATGTTACGGCACTCCTGGAGAATAGAGGATTAAGGACCTTGCTCAAGGGCCCAACAGTGACAACTTGGCCATGCTGCAGCTTGGATCTGGATCTCTTGATCAGTAACCCAGACCTAAGCCTTAATCACTGAGCCGCCACGTCCCATTAGATAAGGCATTTCTCACAGTTAGAACAGGTTATTTATGCCAGCCTGGGAAAACATTTGGAAAACATGTTAACAGTTTGACCCTTTTTTTTATACAGAAATTTGTTTCTCAATCAGAAAACAATTCTAACATTTCAGTCTGTTTTGCCCACAAGTGAAAAGGTTTATTAAAAAAAAAAAAAAGGGTACTTAAAGTCTAATTTCAAGCTTCATTTTAAAGTATAACCTCATCTCACTCAACCACTCTCAGTAGCTGCTTTCCCCCGATCAGGTTTGCAGCAGAGCTGGAGCCTATCCTGGGAACACTGAGTGCAAGCTAGCAATAAGAGCTGGATAGGATACTCACTCATTGATATTTACACTCTCATTTACAAGCAGGGACATTTTGAGTCACTGATCCATCAAACGGTATGTTTTAAGGAGGTGGAGGAAACCAGAGAACCCAGATAAAACCCACAATTAAATGAGGACAGTTTTGGATAATGAACTGGGGCTCCTGGGACAGAGCAGAGGCAATGTTATCCACTGCACCACTGTGTCACTTATAACTGAAATCAGTTTCATAATAAATTTTTTTTTTTTTTTTATATTAAGACATCACATTTGTTGTCAACTGTTATTTTGATGAAATCCCACCTTTAACATAATTAATTTGTGATTTTTAATTACGATGCAGGCAGTGAATTAAAAAGTTCACAGCACACCAGTTTAGACGGTTTTTCCAAGAGTTTGAGTGGCATCTAATACTGAGTAAATAATTTGAAATAACAGACAAAATAATCCCACATTTTCTGAAACACTGAGTGAAACTCTGTTGGGTTTGCCGTCATCTCTCTTTGTCTTTAAAAGTAGATCCTTCTTGGCCAAACTCATTAATAAACTCTACCAGCCACTTGTGAGATTATTCTAGTGTACTATTCTGTTTAATGTATTGCCAATTTAAAAATTAAACTAAGTTCATACCCACATTTCGCTATCTGTTTTTATGTTTTATCGGTGCCTTCTTCTTAGCACTACAAACGTACTGAATTAGTTTTTTATTTATTATGATTATTTAGATTTATTGTTTTAGGTTACTGGCTGCTTATGTCAACTTGATTCCATATTTCCACCTTAGCTCGATTATACATGATCTTGTGCCTTCATAAAATAACACTGATAACTAACCTCAGTGTCATTAATTTATTTCAAATCAAAATGCTTAAAAGAAATCAGTTCAATTACATTCTGTAAATTATCTGGCTTTCATTAAACATGTCTTTACATAAGTTCGACAAGAAAAAACCTCCACTCATGGTAATGAATATTTAAGTATATTGAATGAAGATTTAAGTGAGAACAGAAACCATATACATTAAAATGAAGTAACAGAACAAATTTAACATGTTCAAAAAACAAAGTAAACAAACAGTCCAGTGAAAATGATTATCTATACGTAACAGTATCTGAGGGCAAACAGGCAGTAGTGCAAGTAAGTCTGAACAACAGGCAAAAAAAAAAGAAGAAGAAAAAAGGGGGGGGGGGGGGGGGGGGGGGGGGGGGTTTGTGTCCCAAAAGGGGGGTTTTTGTTTTTCTTTCTTCT
>JBCNYH010000025.1:29868375-29878857 GCA_039654325.1 Tandanus tandanus
TGTGTGTGTGTGTGTGTGTGTGTGTGTGGTATGCTGAAAATAAAAATTTTGAATAATTTCAGGGGACAGGGTGTCATTTTGCTCCTTTTGGTCCCAAATAAAAAGAAAATCAATCCATCGGTAAGTAACCGTGCCACGGCCCTTTATATTTTATACAATAATACAAATTTTCAACATGTATCAGTAAATTATGATATTGTGTTTTTTCTTTAAAAATCATCACAGTAGCTTCAGTGCTGCAATAAAACAAAAGTTCAACAAAAATTAAACAGTTCTGCCATATTTAACTAACCAACGATATACAGACTTCAATAAACTAATTCAACACTACAACAGCCTGCTTACAAAGGATGAACAGCAAAAACAAGCTCTGCTCAAACAAGTTCTGCTCACAGAAAAATTTACCCAGACTCCCAGAAATCGACGCGTGTGAAACCCAACTAGAATTATTATTTTGTTACACTTATTAACTCGATAATGTATTTTGTTTCTTTGAGCAAACTACCATGCAGTTGTAAAACCTTCAGGAAATACATTTTATATATTATTACATTATTTTATATATTATTACATTATTTTATATATTATTTTAACAGTACTGTACTAAAGACCATTTGTGTGTTTTTCAGAGGCTCGGAAAGCTGCTGTGAAACTGTATTTATCTTCATACGAAAACGTTTACCGCTGCAGGTATCATTAGATAAATTAGCTGCATTAGTTAAGCGTGATGGACGTTAACCCAGTCGGTTCCCTGAGTTTATTTTCTCATTACACAATACAGTGGATTTTATAATGGATAATATACTAGAAATTGGAACCAAGTAAACATTTTGCGTAATTTCACAAATTTTAAAGCTTGTTTACTTCCATCGAGGCAAGAACTAAATAAATCCAGACGCTTTTATTCTGAGATTCTCTGTTCCGGAAATGTTGCTGTTTATCCCAGAATGAGCCGTATGTATGTATGTATGTATGTATGTATGTAGGTATGTATGTATGTATGTAGGTATGTATGTAGGTATGTATGTATGTATGTAGGTATGTATGTAGGTATGTATGTATGTATGTAGGTATGTAGGTATGTATGTATGTATGTAGGTATGTATGTATGTATGTAGGTATGTATGTAGGTATGTAGGTATGTATGTAGGTATGTATGTAGGTATGTATGTAGGTATGTATGTATGTATGTAGGTATGTATGTAGGTATGTAGGTAGGTATGTAGGTATGTATGTATGTATGTAGGTATGTATAACCACACACACACACAAGCATAAGCTCTCTCTCTCTCACACACACACTCACCCCCAAGTATGTTCACACAATCATGCAGAAGTACACACAGGATACTCACACATACAAGCACAAGCGCTCACTCTCTCAAAACACACACACACACACACACACACACACACACACACACACTCTCACTCTCACTCTCACTCTCTCTCTCTCAGAATGAAGTGAATGTTTGTACCGGATCACGTGCAGCAGTAAAAACCCAGTGAACCTTTAAACCAATAAAAACATCCCGGAACTCTCCACAGACTCTACAGTCCGAACCCGAAGCCCTTCGTGATAAATTAAAGGTCAGTACCAGGTAGGTGTGTGTGTGTGTGTGTGTGTGTGTGTAGAGAGAGAGGAGGTGCTGAAGGTAAACCAGGTGAAGGAATCTCTCCTTCCGGGAGGGGTGAGGGGTGCGGGGTCCCTGATGAACCCGAGCTCAGACTCCTCACTGTGGAACAACAAACAAACATAAACAACAGCAGCGACTCCGCTCATACCTCCGGCGTGACATAAGACACGAACGACGGCTTGGCACTTCTGGCTCCTCCGCTCCCTAAACTCAACATCTCGGCGCTTCCCGACGCGGCCGGCTGAAGAACCGGGACGGCGCGAGCTCCACTTCCCTCGAGCTGCGCGAATTTCCGCGCGTGAACGCGAACCTGTTGGAACGTAAACCACGCCCGTGCGCCACTGCCGCTCCAGCCGCTCGTGCGTCAGCTACGGACGATCCATTTCATTGGGTTCCGTGGCCGTCAATCAAGTGCCTCGGCTCTCATCTACTTCCTCGAACGAGTACGCGCACAAAACGCGCGCGCCCGTGAATATAACCTCGTATTTCCCTTATAATAAAAACCATTGTAGGGTAATTGACCTGACGTCATACAACAATAATAACGGCATCATAATACAGTAATAACAACAACACAACTAATGATAAGGCACTTTCTGTAATTCCGACACAGATGCTTGAAATAAAAAGGGTGGTGATGTTGATGTAGTGAAGTTTTTTTTTTCTTTTGTAAGAAGACTCGCAAGAAGGTCCTGGGTTCGAGTCCCGGCGCGTTTCAGTGTTGAGTTCGCATCTTCTCTGCATGCGTGCGTGGGTTTCCTCCGGGTACTCCTGGTTTCCTGCCACAATCCAAAAAATTCTGGAAATTTTGGAAATTGATTTTCGAAATTGCCCCTGGGTGTTAGTGTGCCGGTTGTATATGTGTTGGCCCTGCGATGGTTGGGGAGCTGTTCAGGGTGTACCCCGAGTTTGCGCAGTGTCGGCTGAGATAAGCTTCAACATCCCTGCACTAGTAGGAAGGGGTTCGGCAAATGAGTGAGAAGACTCATTCATTTTCTAAGACGCTTAATCCTAATTAGGGTCGCGGGGAGGCTGGTGCCCATCTCAGCCGACTCTGGCTAAGGGCAGGGTACACCCTGAACAGCTTGCCCGGCCATCACACTCACACTCACACCTAGGGGCAATTTGGAAAAGCCAATTAGCCTACTGCGCATGTTTTTGGACTGTGGGAGGAAACCGGAGTACCTGAAGCAAACCCACGCAAACACGGGGAGAACATGCAAACTCCGCACAGAAACACCCGAGCTGGGAATCGAACCCAGGCCTACTTGCTGTGAGGCGGACGTGCTGACCACTACGCCACCGTGCCGCCCCTGAGAAGACTCTTATTTGACATTTTTAAAGCAGTCTCCATTGTCAGCATTAAAACTCTGGGACACGTGCAAGAAGCTTTAATAGGTGTAATTAGTGTTTGGAATGATTTTGTCCGAGAACAGCAATAAAATACTTCAGGGAACGCTGTTCTTGGACAATACTTCATGTTCAATATCTTTTACTCCTTACTGAATTCATAAATAAAGTTTTGTCATGAGCAAAAAATAGCTACTAAAATATACTACAGGAAATTATTAATGAATAAAAAGTTCGGTCAGTGGTTCACACGTCCGCCTCGCAGCAAGAACGTCCTGGGTTCGAGTCTCGAGCTCGGCGAGGGCGCTTCTGTGTGGAGATTTCATGTTCTCCTTGTGCTTGTGCAGGTTTCCTCCCGCAGTCCTTGGGGCAGCCGTGGCCTAATGGCTAGAGAAGCGAGTTTGGGACCAAAAGAGTGCAGGTTCAATTCCCCTAGAGGTCCTGATTCCTTCATTCACCTTCATGGCTGAAGCGCCCTTGAGCGAGGCACCTGTGTGTGTAACGTGGCCGCCCACTGCTCCGTGTGTGTGCTCACTCTGGACGGGTTAAATACAGATCCAAACTTTCCCTTGTGTGATTAATAATACATAAAAAAAAAAAGATCAAAGCCTTGCACATTAGGCTAATTGGCTGTTTCGCTGACCCTAGGTGTGAAAGCGAATGGTTGTTTGTGTATTGGTCCTGCAACGGATTGGCAAGCCTTCGCCCAGCGTTGGCAGAGTTAGGCTCCAGCCTCCCTGCAGTCCAAATAATAAATGTGTAAATGTACCAAAAACAAGGATATGGTTTATCTAAAAGGGTGGCTACATTACTGTACTATAACCTGTCAGAATATATAACAGTGCACTAACATTTTATTCATAAATGCACTGGGATGAATTCATGTTTGCTGGGTCACTTCTGTGATATTGAGTATATTCAGCAAGATCAGATATAAAGAGGTATGGAAAGAAACTGACTAGGATAACAATAAGCTTGTGATGACTGTCTAATGGGGGTCTACAAACTAGAAAAATTGTGCACAATACAGGTAGATGTATTCAGCCAGTCAACATTTGTATATCTTCGAGAGCATGTACATGCTAGGTACAATCTGAATCTTAACGGTGTATGTAAAATACAGTACTGCGTAATAGTGTAAAACTTTCCAGGTACTTTTTTTTTTATATTAAACTGCCAAATGGATCATTCTCTAAAACTGGTACCATAATTTCCCCAATCTTCAGTGTAGTCGTGCGTATTTCCATCTATATTGACCATAAATTCATGAACCATTGCTACAAAGACAGTGAGAGAACTACCTCATGATCATAACTGTACTTTTATTTGTTCGGAACACCAAATTCATCCCATGTTTTTGGTGAATAAATTAATTACTGTTTGACTACATGTGAAGTAAATACACTTCAGGAGGAACTCAATTGTACAGTGAATGTCATAACATGGACCTTCACAGAAAAAATGAGTCGGTTTCATATCTGAGTCGGAGAAAAAATGAGTCGGTTTCAGGTCCTTGTTGCAAGCCCTACTATTTTCACGGCGAGTTGATACTTTGGTAACAGCATTGCATGAAATGTAAGGAACAAAAAAAAAAAAAAGTCAAAATTTTCAATCAACAGATTGCAACCAATTTCGCAGAATCCCCCGGATGTGTCCGAATTGTTTTGTCTGTATGTGTCCATGTGGTACATTTTGGGCAGGGATTGCTCTTTTAATTCTTTAGTTTTTAGAAAATATTAGCTCCAAAATGTCTTTAAATTCCATTGTCATTAAATGTCATTAGATTTAAATGTAATTAAATTTAGCCTAGTTTCTGAGAAGACCCAAAATGTTCGAGACTTTTTTTATTCCAAAGGTCATCACACAAAACGTTGACTTTGTTTTATTACTCCGTGCAGCTCTTTAGTTTTTTCCCCTCCAGGTATAAATACGTAATTATACTTTCATTATATAAACAGTTGCCATTTATGCCTTAAGGAAATTGGCTGGCATGTTTTCCTGAGTACTTTGCAGAACCAGCCGCACACCGTTCTTCAGGAGGTTTTTGATGGTCACACTTGTGTCTGACTTCTGCAACACCACCAAGCAGCCCTCACTGCATTTCTTCTCTGATAGGCGGTTCTCTCTGCCACCCTCTTTGGGGGCAGCCATGGCCTAATGGTTAGAGAAGCGGCTTTGGGACCTAAGGGCCGCAGGTTCAGTTCCTGAACCAGCAAGAAAAGTGTGTGGTGGTAGTGGAGTGAGCTGCACCTTCCCTTCCTCCACCTTCATGGCTGAAGTGCCCTTGAGCAAGGCACCTAACCCCCAACTGCTCTCCAGGTGCCCCAGTGTGTGGCAGCCCACTGCCCCAAGTGTGTGCTCACTTTGGATGGGTTAAATGCAGAGGCAATAATTTCCCTTAAATTCCCTTGGGATTAATACAGTATGTTAAAATCATGTAAAATACTTCCATCAGAAACAGTTTTGCTTGGTAATCTAAAAATGTTTTTATACTGTATCAATATTTCAGAAGACTTGTACGAGGGGTATACAGAGCTGTAGTACATAATTAAAAAAATAATTCACCCTCTAAAAGGCTAAAATTACAAATTCTTTAAAAAGTCTACAGTGAAAGTGTATTCAGTGCCCCTAAATTCACACTGGACTGCTTGGTGTTATTGCAAACACGGCAACTTCCTGTCCACTATCAATTCAAAACAGGAAGGAGTTTCTCCACATATCCTTCCTTCCCTTGTATGACAGGCTTCGTTTTTAGTCCATGGTGTATAATGTACATGCAGGACATCCAGCTAGATTTCATTGTACACACATTAAATACACTGCAGTGATACAGAAAAGAAAAGGACACCGTATTCTGTGAAGGGTTTTATTGTCTATTGTTATGCAGTAGTACCGTGACGATGAAGGAAAGGCTACTGAAAGAATAAATCTACATCTGCAATAACAAAATCAACTCTTCGCACATTTTTTTCCACCCTTGTATATATTTTTTTGAAAACAAACCAATAGTTAAATGAAGGTGAACAGCAAGCAACTGCTCATCGAAACAGATAAAACAAAGCAAAATCAAAACTTGGAACACTGCCATGCTTCCATAAAATTATACAATTTCTTGAAGCTCTATTGCAAGATTAGATAGATGCTCATATATTAAAGATCAAACATAGCCTACACATAGCTACATATGATTATATGCATATGTACACATATATTTAGGGATTACAGCACTATGAACACAATGTTCAGCAGACTTGGGCCCATAACAAATAAGTGATCTCTGCATCGAATAAAGAATTTCACACCTCCGTCAGTGAACGGGGTTTCCTTCGCAAATCTAGGACCACGAATCAAAAGGACATGCTAAAGAACAATGTAGTTATTTCTAAAATATCACAAAGCTGTCACCTAGATTAGAAATGAATTAGGGACCACTGAGAATGGGGGGGTGGGGGGTGCGCACGCACACACACGCGGCCCAAGTCTGCTCTCCGACATTAGCGTAGCGACAGAAGCTTGCGAACATTAGAATGCGCTATGAGAATAGCCTTTAAACAAGCTCAGATTCACCCACCTTGCTTTATGCATAATCGAATTAGGAGTTTCCCCACTTGACGTTACTGTATAGCTAGAGATGTACATCACAAATGGCTAAAAGGAAATCACGGTTGTATCCGTGCTGTAGAACACAAGGTTTTACACTCCAATGCCCAGTCACCATTCATTACAATATAATGAATGGGTTACAGTTTAGCTTAGGTTTTGTGGTTATGAGGAATGTCTGTTCAAATACACACAAAAATAAAATATACATAATATATATATATATATATATATATATAGATATATATAAAAAAAAATCTGAGAAAAAAAAAAAAAAAAAAAAGTTACACAACTAAGCTTAAGCCATTCCAGCAATGCAATTTTAAAACGTAGCAGTAATCTGCTCTATTGTATGGGTCATCTTTCTTTCTTTAAACCCTAAATAATTACCAAACATGGCTTGAACATGGTACCTTAGGACATGCCGAGCTAGAGATGACTTCAGATGTAGTACTAATCCCAACAGAGTTCCTCCTCTTGGTTCCTGAGGGTGATTTCTCACATTACCTAAATCCTCCTGCATGCAGCAGAACCTGTTAGATTAGTAGGAGTAGTAATAGTTTCATACTCGAACATGTCTCAGCTCAGTTTTATCTTGATCTCGAAAAATACGTCAAACACCCTTTGGACTAGAAGTGCATTTCCAGAGTGCACAAATTACAGTCAGCACAGGCAAAATCTATGAATTGTGTATAATTTTAGTAAAAAAATTATTAGAGCACAAATAAACTATCCAGTTAGAGGCTTTACCATCACCCAAACAATTCCATGTTAAATACTTTAGGAAATAATGGTGCGTATTTGAAATGAAGCTTAACATTGACCAGGCTGCCACCGTAGGCAATTTACGGGTGCTAGAAGCTAACTGAAAGCCATTAAGATTAAGATACCCACCAATGGGCCTCTTACAAGCCGTAAAATTATTTCTGAGCAGCAGCAATGAACATGCACAGAGACCTACAGAAGCCTTTCACACCACTGGAACACAAAGACTTTGAACAAGATATGGGTGAGCCTGCGAAGCTTGCTTAGAAGCCATCAAAGTCCTTCTTATCCTTCTTCCCCTCGCCTTCAAAGCCGTCGGTGCCGTCACTGTTGTCGCGCCTCCTCTTGCGATTGTTCCTCACGCTGAAGCGGGGGTTCAACTGAGGCAAGGGGTCCATGCCTAGAACCTTATGGACCTGACGGAACGCCAAGAGCCGCAGGGCAAACTGGCGAAAAAAAGACAGAATATGAAATATGGTTCCCAGTATCAGAGGTCAACATGCTCTGGGTCAACTTGTAGGACTAGAGAGTTCATTAGCATGGGGAGGCGTTCATCTATTCATTCATTGTAATCGAGCAAAGCTTCTGTCAGGTTTTGGTAATCACTGAAGGATGGTTCAGTGTTCACCAGCCTGCTCCTGAAGATCTACCTCCTTGAAGACTTCAACCCTAATCATGTCCACCTGACCATCTAATCATTCTCTGTTCCTTAATACCAAGTCCGTATTCCCGTACTTGGGAGTACGAATTTATCAAGTTCAACTCGGGAGTACAAACAGAGGACAGGAGGATGCTTCATGGTCACTTAGCAATTGGACCGGTAGCCTACTTAATGCCATATCCATTTTTGTTTGCTCAAAATGTTATTCACAGTAAAGTACATTTACAATAAAATGATACATCATAAAAAAACAAGCCTACCTCTTGTTGTTTAAAGATGTTAAATAATACCCAAGATTTGTGGCGTACATATAAAAAAGTGGAAGGAAAAAAGCTGCGGGAGATTGTTAAGAACGACATTGGTGGGTGTGAAATGCATTCTGGGATACTAGACTAGATGGTCTTAAATCCACACACGTCACCACTTGATGCATCCTTGGCAAAATAAGAGAAGCAAGAACACATCTGGGTATTTGGACTGTACTTGGATGTAAATTATGAACAAGTCCGCAAGAAGAAAGTACAACCAAGAACACAAACTGAGAGCGAGCCTTTGAGTTAAAAAGTTTGTGGTCAGTTAAATAATTGGTATAAGTTAGTAGAGCTCCAGGAACAGAGGTGGTGACCACCGTTCTGTTCGAGAAGAGTAAACTTTGCTTACCTGTGCACTAGATGTTATGTCCTCTCTCTGCTGCTCCTCCATGGTACCCAAAGTGTCTGTCGGATTTTTCTCACATGGGTCCATTAACCCTGGGCCACCTGCACCAAAAGCACTAATCTTATTAAAATGCACCATAGTAATCCTTAATATTTCAGTGAGAAGTTTCACATTGTACCACTTATTACTACCAACCCATCACTGTACTATCTTTATTAGTGAAGTAATAATAAAACCAACTGTTATAATGCGCCGAGTGCTCCAATTCTGTGATTTATGGCATATAGTTTGCTGAAAAGGCAAAACTACCAATCACCTACACATCTCTATCAGCCTTGGATGCCTTGAACTTGTTTGTATGGTGATAAGTGCTCAGCTCTGTTCAGCAAAAATGTACACCTTTAGCTAAGCAATTACAGATACTAAGCAAAACTGAATAATTTTAAATCTTTGGTAGAAGAAGCCAAGCTAGTTAAAACACTGAAGCAAAAGCTTGAGCTCTACAGAATACTACCAGAAGATCCACTGTTCAAAGTGGGAATGTGTGCCATCAGAGAACTGTGAAAAATGTGGAGAAATTGTGTCTCAGGACCATCAGAAAATATTTGGGTGTGCCAAATGTCATGGCAAAAATCTTGAAACTAATATGGATAAGTAACATGAAAGCTGAACCCAATTAGACTATTACAAAATCTGCCAAATTCATATTATACAAAAAAAAAAAAGGATCCTGATTGATCCATTTAAGAAATTCTATATAGAAAGAAACCCAGACAGCTCTTCATTTACTTGGGGCAGCCATGGCCTAATGGTTAGAGAAGCGGGTTTGGGACCTAAGGGTCGCTGGTTCGATTCCTGAACCGGCAGGAAAAATGTGTGGTGGTGAGGGAGTGAGCTGCACCTTCCCTTCCTCCACATTCATGGCTGAAGTGCCCTTAAGCAAGAGACCCTAACCCCCAACTGCTCTCTGGGCACTGCAATGTGTGGCAGCCCACTGCTCCAAGTGTGTGTACTCACTTTGGATGGGTTAAATGCAGAGGCAATAATTTCCCTTGCGGGATTAATACAGTATATTAAAATCAAACATGTCCTTTGGTTGGTTCAGCCAACACCACAGTCTCAGCTTTGGCTAACATTCAAAGCACCAGCCTTGCTGATTTACACTGACAAAAGGGCACAAGTTGATCCGAACATAGCTCAAACTGAAGCTCTCAAAGATCTAAAAACTAAAATTACTCACGTCAGAACATAAGCAATTAGGACTGCTAAAGAGCTGAATGCTGCCCCAAACTACATGCAGGGCTTCTGTAATTACAGCAGTGCATTGATGTATAGATTTAGGCACTGCCTAAAGGCAGAGCTCTCTCTCTATTGATAGGTGTCTGAAGCTGGTGTAGTGAGTAGCATGGCTGCTTTGAAAGCTGAATCAACTTCTGTTCTGGAGGAAATTATTAAATAAATCTCCCCTGCATCTCCCAACTACGGTCTGCATCGAAAGCAGGAAAGGTAAACACTGGATTTTCTTTTCACCACCTATACTAGCCAATTTCCACGTTCATTTGCATCACCCGTCTCATTGGTTTAATAATACGTTTAAAGAGTTCATGTTAGGCTCCCGAGTGGCGCATCGACAAGGTGCACGACTATCAACCCGGAGATCGCAGGTTCGAATCCGGGTTGATGCCATAGCCATCCATGACCTGGAGTCCATGGGGGCCGAGCTCTCACGGGAGGGTCTCACGGGAGGGTCTCACGGGAGGGTCTCACGGGAGGGTCTCACGGGAGGGTCTCACGGGAGGGTCTCACGGGAGG
>JBCNYH010000025.1:29879238-29903764 GCA_039654325.1 Tandanus tandanus
AAAAAAATTCATGTTCTTTATTTCCATAAAAAACTGTTGGGGGTTTGGGTAAAAAAAAGAAACGGTTTACCTACCTGTTGGGTTGTTTTTTTTTTTTTTTTTTTTTTTTTTTTTTTTTTTTTTTTGATTCTTTGCACACCTGATTGGTGGTGCAAAAAAGCTCTGTTTTTTTGGTTTTAGTTTAGGTTTTTTTTTTTTTTTTTTTTTTAATTTTTTTTTTTTTTTAAATCAGTCATGCTCAGGAGCTCTGCTAAAAATTCATGTACAGAAATTGCTCAAACTGTCATTGACTGACTGATGAGGAGAGAGTCATTCAACACAGAATCGGGCTGTATCAACAGCATACAATACTTTGCAGTATCGCAGCAGAAATTGCCTTTCTTGCTATAATTGCAGTGCTGATGTAGGGACACTGTCAGGAAAGCAACTTTAACAGTTGTTTTATGCAGTAAGCATCCCGTTCAAATAGCACAGGATCATTGGTTATGGAATCTGTTATGGAGTCTGTTTCCAAAGCAACACTTTTGGGTGCTCAAAGTTCATATCCTGATAATGACACAGCCATCTGTGGCTGGAAGTCAAAGATAAAAGGAATATGCTTTATGGGTGGAAAGGATGACATTATGGTTGCTTCTCTGTAAGCAATCATGGACGTCTATAAGTTCGTCATGTAGAACAGCAGCTTGTAATAATAGAGGCTGATACATTAGTGAATATGGAGGTAATACGGTAGCACATGCAAGAAAGAAACCATGTAAGAAACCGGGAACCACAATTCATTTACATCATTTAGCAGACGCTCTTATCCAGAGCGACTTACAGAAGAGCTTTTTAAGTCACTATCAGTGAATATATTCTTAAATTGGTTTGTCTGGACACAGACTAAGTATACCGTCAGTCAAATTCAGTGGGTAGGTGTTGTGCGTGTTTTTTTTAAAGGGCGTGTGTAAAACATAGTTCTAAGCTAATTTAAGTACTGCCGAAAAAGGTAGGTTTTCAGCCGTCGTTAGAAGACACCCAGTGACTCAGCTGTCCAGACATCCAGTGGAAGTTCATTCCGCCACCATGTAGCCAGAACAGAGAAAAGTTTAGATGCATTTTCCCTTGTCCCTTGGTAGAACGAGGGACCAGTCGAGTAGTGACCGAGGATCCAAGAGAACGCGGTGCGATATGTGCTTTGAAGTAGGAGGGTGCAGGTCCATTTTTGGTTTTGTAGGCAAGCATTAGTGTTGTAAATCTGCATCTCCCAACTACGATGTAAATGTAAATGTAATGTAAATCTAATGCGAGCAGCTACAGGAAGCCAGTGGAGAGATCGTAGCAGTGGAGGGGTGTGGGAAAATTTGGGAAGGTTGAAAATAAGCCGTGCAGTTGCATTCTGGATCAGTTGCAAAGATCGAATTGCGCTCAAAGGTAGACCTGCCAGGAATGAGTTGCAGTAGTCTAGTCTTGAGATGATAAGGGACTGAACAAGTATCTGAGTGGCAGCCTTAGTGGAAAGAAATGGACGAATCCTTCGGATGTTAAAGAGGAGAAATCTATATGATTAAGAGAGATTAGTGATACGAGAAGAGAAGGACAGGCAATTGTCCATGGTTATTCCAAGGCTTCGTGCAGTGACTGAAGGAGAGATCACAGAGTTGTCCAAGGAGATTGCAAGATCTTGATGTGGGGATGAGTCAGCTGGGATGAACAGCAATTCAGTCTTGCTATTCTACCACCAACAGCCTTCTTAACCCCATTAAAGGCCACACCATGAAAAAAGCAATGGTATTTTAAAAAAAATCAGTTTTGGCAACAATAACAATGTTTGTTTTTGTTCAAACAACCCCATGATATTTTTACATACACACCTTTGCCAAATGGTTAAAATTTCCTATCAAGTTAAAATCACTATTATAGTAAAAAATATATATATATTTAATTAAAAAAATAAAATTATTCAAGTGTTCTACTGAATATTTACCCAGAACATTAAAGGGTTAAAATACATAGGCAATTTCTACACCTCCAGGTATGTTACATACAGCATATAGCCAAACGTATGTCAACAGCTGACTGTCACATGCATGTACACATTACATAGGTATTAATATGGAGGTTGGTTCATCGTCAGCTGTTACAAAGTTTGCATGTTGTGTGGAGCCACAAAAACATAAGCGCAATTAGGCACTGCTGTCAAGCTAGAAGGACTGGTGTGCAACTAGTGTTCCAGTTGAGATCAGGTGAGTGCAGGTCACAAGAGTTCCTTCACACCAGCCTTGACATAACCCACCCATTATGCACAGGGGTACAGTCATGCTGGAAACTTTTCTCCTGTGAAAATAATACTTATTACTACAGTATATGAGAGACCTTCCGGACCAGAGGATCCCGACCCTGCTCCAGGAGGACCCCATGTCCTGCACATGTCATGAGGCTGTTAACTGGCTAATTTGTTGAATCAGGTGGTGAGGAAAACAGACCATATTTAAAGCCCAATATAGAAAAATTCACCAAGTTGACTGCAGTTGACCCAAGTCCAACTGTATTGTCCAACAGTTGGACCCAAGTCCAATCCCACCCAAGTCCTTCGACCTGTAGATTGACTAGTATTGTATAAGGTATTAACCTGAACCAACGATAAATTGTATCATGAGCATCACCATGTTTAGAGACAACAAAGGCCTGCATGAAGATGTGCTGCTTGACCCTTGATCACAGTTTGAGTGTTACCAGCAGGGTTAAATTGAATACACTAAAGTAATGCATTTATATTCAACTTCACAAAAACTGCATTAAGAAAAAAAAAAAAGAATTTTTAACAAAAATTTATTCCATGTGAAAACCAGCATGATGCCGAGAAGTAATACTGTGTGTATGCTAAGGCATTCTGAATAAGCAGGGAAAAAAAACAAACAAACATTCTGTATATATAAAATTACTGCAAATGACTGCGATAACAGACAATTTATACCTATTGTAACTTTTTTATAACATATTTGTATAATATGGATTTGGCAGATTTTGTAATAGTCTGATTGGGTTCAGTAACATTCTTACCAGGGAGCAGAATTCCAGAAGCAATACATTCAAAGACTCGTCTCAGTGCATCACCAGGGCTCATTGGTCCAGAGGCGCTGCTGATTGCCTTCTCCACAAGCAGTTCCATGGCCTTGGATAAATAAAACCAAGTTATAATACAACTTTTGGTCTTTCAGAGGCAATACTTCTGAGGACTCCTTAAAACCTGTTAGGACACCCTAAAGCCCAGTAGGGACAGACAACCTTCCTACTCACCCAACTTGGAAAAGCAGACCAGGTGGGTACTCTCTGACAAAGGTCACGCAGGATACGAATAACAATCACACAGGATTGGAGTCCATTCGCTCTAGCCTTCAGTGCAATAAAGTCAAGTAAGTCAATGGTGCATTCACATCAGAGGGCAGATGACATGGTGGGTCTCAGTAAGAGGTGCAACACTACTGTTCTCAATGGAAGCTTTTACTTCGTTTACACACTTTTAGCCAACGCTACTGTATAAGCTGCCATTCCCAGCAGTATTTTACCTCAACGTTAGTATGAGAGTTCAAAGTTTGCAAGATGCACTTGGAATGCTTCCCTCATCATCTTGTAAACTCTGACCTCAGATTTCCAAATACTTCACAATCAAAACTCATTTACAAAAAGATCAGTTGAAAGAGTAGCATAGGAACTGAAACAGTCAAGGAAATCTGCTTTACTTTGTGTGACAGCAACATCACAGTAAACTAATCAGATATTCCTTTTCTCTCAGTCCCCAAAAGAAAAATAAATAATCACAAAGAACAAACGGTCAACATGAAAGCTCATCGGTGATATTTTTATGCAAAGGTATTCTGCAGCCTTATGGAATTTTTTTTTGGTAACCTAATTTAAATACTGCTTCGTTTTACACACACTAACAAATTCATGATATGCAAGGATGCTTAAAAACAAGATAAAAATCAAACGAAATATTTTCTAACTCAGGTATTTAACACTTACTGATAGCATCCTTGTTTTTTTTAAAAATAATTTTCACTTTTTTAGGATTAAAATCTCAATAAACAAAAATTAAAGACTAAAAGCAAATGAGTACATAAAATAATACATCTCATAAGGCTACATGAAGAAAGAAAAATGATGTTCCGAACCTGGAACCACTTAGCGTGGCGTAGGGCAGCCAGAGCGTCAAGGCATTTTTGCCTGTCCAAGACGTCCGCTGGGTCTTTCACCATACCCGAGGTTACATCTAAAAATGGATCGAATTGTCAAACGGTGGTGAGGAACGGGTGTTTGACCAGGTCACAGAGAGAGACTGCCAAGAACACATTGCCACACATACCAAATTGTTCCCCTGACTACAAATCTGTCTATAATTGGGGCAACTTTTCAAATCTTATCTGATCATGTGAACCAACATATGTGAAACAATCGGCTACACTAACAGACAAGAGAATGGTGGTGTAACACTGGATTAGGGGATAGTTTCAAACATGGAGAACGGAAAATGAAGGGTTGATGATGGCAGGGAATAAAAGCCTTCAAACTTTGAGCAATCCAATATGAATTCACTGATTGGAACCAAGTGAGAAGGGATCTTATTGGTTACCATATTAAGTATATAAATCACACATTATACCACTGTGTACATATTTACACTGGGTTTGTGGTTTTCTACTACAGGTGGGTTTCTTGAGGGGCGTAACAAAAAAATTTTCTTCATGCTACTGCCAAAGCAATAGTGTAGCACAATGCAACGCTCTTTCTCCCCCCAGAATAAACACTAGCAATCAAATGGTCCTGCTAAACCTGACAAAATTCCTCTTCCATGGATTAACTTGTATTATATTTTCATATTACAGTTGGGTAGTTGAAAGAAAATCCATTCTGTAGCTTGCTCAATCTAAACAAAATGAGTACATACATGTAACATTAGCATTAATGCAATACAACTTCAATAAACAAAGTTAATTTGTTAATGAGACACTTTTCAAAATCATTTCAATACGGAAGGTTTGGGGGGGGGGGGAATTTGGAGAACCCCTTTTTTAATTCTTGTAAATTTATCCTTAAAGTACAAGATGTTGTGGGGCCACACTATGGCTTTGCATTTACAATACATGAGCATGGTACAGAAAAGGGGATATCAAGGAGAATGCAGAATGTTTTTTTTTTTTTTTTTAATGCAATGCGTGCTTGGTGCGACCTACTACAGTGGCAACAGTAGGTGTGGCAAAGTGTTTGAGAGGGTTTGGGAAGGGACCTTGGTCAAAAATCCTTCCGGAGCTGGTAGACGTAGCCTCAGATGGGAAACAAGTTACTCAGAATGCAAGGAGGCTTTGGGCTGGACTCGTAAAGCTTTGGACACATGAAGGCAGCAATGCGTGCTGGAAAGAAAACATGAAGCTCCCAGCGAGAGGGGTTAGGACATCACTGCATGCATACCTGCCTTGAGTGGGTTTGGAAAACCCCCATAGGTCACTGCAGACCGAAGGCTATAAAAGCCAGGCCCAACCAAAGATTCCTCTAACAAAGCCTTCCTCCCAAAAGCTTACTGATACTCCCCTAAGGACCCAAACAAGAATGGTGACATCTGAGCACAGACTTGGCGCCTGCATTGAACAATTTCAGCCACATTCCATTGTCAAAATAAAAAAACAAGACAAAGGAAGGGTAGTTGTAGAACTTGGAAGTACAAGACTTGGCTTTCTGTTAAATGTAAAGGGATTTTTTTTTTTTTGATTGTGTGTACAGTAAAACAAATATGTTCTAGAAGACCAATCATTCATCATGCAGTGGATTGATTCACTCAGGGGAGCACTTTCATTTTGGAATAAGGGTCTTCAGAATGGTGAATCTTCTGACCACCAACCAAAAGATTTGTTTCCTGTGGGGACATCACAGACTTTCCCACGGCTTACATCTATTTTACCTCTTCCTACTGTCATTGTTTATTTGGTGAATCCCTAGTCCCTAATTTAATTAAATTTAATTCAACATTTCATCCTAAAGCCTTGTTTATTTTTGGTTTTTTTTGGATACAGAAGAGAATCCCCTGGAACACAGGAAACAAAAATGAATCTTACTCGGGACTAACTAGACTTACACAATGCAAAACACTTAATCATGCTTGTTTTGAAGAGAGATTCAAGAGCACTGAAGAGGTGTTACAAAGAGAGCCCGGAGCAACACTGCTGGCAAGTAGATAAACAAGACCTGGTAAAACCTGGTAGTGATGAACTTGGGTTTGTTCAAAGTCAAATTCCAGTCCAATGCCTACATTAAATCAGAATACTCCACACTGGTTCAAATGACGCCATTTCTTTAAGAAACTGAAATTCTTT
This sequence comes from Tandanus tandanus, assembly GCA_039654325.1. Lineage (NCBI taxonomy): Eukaryota > Metazoa > Chordata > Actinopteri > Siluriformes > Plotosidae > Tandanus > Tandanus tandanus. The sequence continues at coordinate 29,885,586 of JBCNYH010000025.1, forward strand.
CATAATATTAGGCCTTCAAAATTTCTTTTAGGCATCTTCAGAAGTTTAAAATACCATGAATGAAACAAAAAACAAAAACACAACAGATAAACTCCTAGAATTTTAATTCATTCAGCTTAAAGGCTCTAATTTTAAGGCTTTTGAAGGCACTTATCGAATTTCCTGTTCATTCATATCATGACCCTGACCAAGCTCAAGCACATACCAGATTTTACGCTGCATATAAATCTTCTCGGAATCTTTATGGGGAGGCAGAGCAAAAGATGCTCATTTCCATAGGATAATCAAACTACTTACTAAAAAAAAAAATAACTAGAGAGAGAGAAAGAGAGAGAGAGACCATCTTTTCTGTGCCAGCAGATAGGCTCTTTGGGGTGTCAAATCAACGAATCAAATTAATCTGATAGGTGGCCAAAGGTAATGGAATAACATCTTTCCCAACCTCCATCCCGGGAGTTCTCCTCTCTGATCACTGGCGAAGTCAGCGTGATGGTCACCTGCATCTTGGGCTCAGCAGAGGACATCAAGATGATTGCAGCTTCTTGGACCGATCCCTTGACCTCATACTTCTCTGGCGTTACAAGCTAAGAACACACGGGTCACGGGATGACACTTATCAGGATTGGCAAAGGAAACTGACATCCTTATTATTGTTAGCAATACCATAAGCACACACAGAATAGAACACGGCTGTGATGTGCAATTATTAATTTTTATTTATTTTTACACTTCTCACGAGGGCATTAGCTACAATTCCTTTTCATAAACATAAACCAATGCAAATTTGCCCACATACTGCGAGTTGTTTAGGGAGGTGCTCTACAATGCGTGACAGCAGACTCTTGCTGGGTTTCTCGGAGCAAAGGAGAACAAGGTTGACGTTTTTATCTCCACGCAAGAGCAGTCCTTTGGCCAGAACCCCAACCCTCATCACTCCCTTCAGTGCCCTGTAACATGAAAAGACGAAGTGTCACAGATTCAGCTTACAAAACAAAGACAAGCGTGCAAATGATAAACAAGTGTCAGCACACCGGTCTTTGGGAGGTTCCTTCTTATCTTTGTCCTTGTCTTGGTCTGTAATGATGTCCGATACAAGCTTGAGGGCACGCTCGGTGATGGACACGATCTTCTGAATGGCCTGGAGCTCCTCTTCAGAGGGGTAGATAGCTGCATGCTTCGTCATCACATAACGATCATCGGAAGAATCAGGGCGACGTGGGAGCTGAAATCAAACCGACGAAAAGACAACATGCTGACACAAAAGGCCTTTCTTCAATTAACAGAGTTAAAGTTTTTATTACCGGTACAGTTGTATCAAATATAAAGTACAACTACTGGGCATGTTGCAAAAGTGATACACAAGTGCAGCCCTTAAAGCTGGGGTTGGTAACTTTTTAGCTGTATACACAGTTATATTGGTTGAAGTGGCCTTCACATCCCAAAAGCAACCAGTAGCGCTTTCTGCCAACAGCCCTAAACCCCGCCCTGCTAAGGAGAGCTGCCACAGACCCACAAGCGTCCCAGTAATCCTACAGGAAAAACAACGGCATATTCACAGTGGCCGCTCTTTAGCATGGATTACACAGCGACCACCAGGGCAATCCCATGAAAAAAAAGGGACATAACCAGGCAAAAATTATTTTCAGTTATAGATGCGGAAAAGTTTATGCATAACACACACAAGATTTTCTATGCCCAAGCCTAGATGAACTGCAGTAGCCACCTACATGTACCATGACGGATGAATTCTGAGACAATGGGGTGTGAGGTTTCTCGTCTTAGACTCACTGCAGATGCTTATCCATAGTTCATGGACTTCAGTGATGTTTCGTCATTTATGTGATGTTTGGGATTGATTTATCCCAATTGATTGATATTAACCTTTAGAAAGGTCGGGCATGTAGGGGGATTAGTGGAAACTGTTCTCTCAGATTTCCTAAAACGTTTTAAACCCAGAAATGTACGAAAGGGTGGAACCTGATATAAAATCAATAACTGGATAATTTCATCTTTGCCAAAGCAAATCAGTAAAATATTTCAGAAACGAATGTATTTTTATCTGTAAGTCATGTTAATGAATGAGATGTAATGTCTGTCAAAATTAAAGCCAGTGCTTCCAAGTGCATCACTTTATGCTCTCTACTGTAGTCACAGTATATCATCAAGCCTCCTCCCCCTATACACCTCGAGTTCACAATCATGCAGCTTTGTTATTTTTCTGAGAATTTTGAAGTTTGATAAAATTTTCATGCGTCTTTTTTTTGTAATGTCCGTCACACTCATTTGTTTTCATTAAAAAATAAATAAATAAATAAATAAAACAAGCATCATTGGATACCTTTTCTTCCCTGCCGAAATTCCTCAAGACCTTAACGATGCCCATACAAAAGATTAGGAACCTATGGCTTCAACATTTAGTGCGACACCTTACAAATGTAACGTCTGTCACGGTGGAATTGCCCCCAAAAATAAAATTCTGCATAAAGTAACAAATACATTTTACTTTACTGTTGTAATATACGGCCTATTGATTAACTTTATTTACTGGTGTAATATGCACAGATTAACTTTGCAATATTTTCTTCATGAGAAAGGTTTAATCCTGATCAAGGTTTACCTGATTTATCTCCGCAACGTCCGGAATAGCCCCTGTAGCAAGCTGCTGCATACTTCCTTACAGAAATATGATGATCTTCAAACTTTTGTTTAGAGCTTTTAAACTGTGCGGTCTGGGAGTCTTAATAAAATAAAATCAGCACGCCGATACAACTGACCAACTTAGTTTTAACTTTGGCCTCCAAAGCCATTTAAACAAACAAGTCCATACAGAACAAATTCTTAGATCTGCATGTATGATAGGGCTCGAGTTGTCCTGCTAAACTTTGAGGACAGAGAGAAGGCCTCGTAGTGAACACCACAGTTATGCGTTCAGTCACATGGCTGATCAGAGAACAATAGGAGACATTAAGCTATTACTTCTATCTAAAATACTGAAAACTTGGACGACATGTCTCTTTCAAATACATGATCGATCGGGGCGATTTCGCAAAGTCACTGCATGTTCAGGGATACAAAAGCCACCATGACACTCAGGAATGTATATATCTAGCGTTACATACACACACACTTTTGTTTTATTTTGATATACTGTAGTAATCATGCACAGGAAATTTAGCTTCTGCATTTAACCCATGCAAAGTGGGCACACACACGAAGCAGTAGTCTGCCACACATCGCGGCACCCGGAGAGCAGTTGGTGGTTAGGTGCCTTGCTCAATGGCTGCTCGCTCACCCCACCACCACACATTTTCTGCTGGCACGCGAATTGAACCAGCAACCTTTAGGCTACGGCTGCCCCATTTGTGTATTGTATATACACAGTTTTTTTGTGTGTACTGTACATCTGAAGCTTAAAGCAAGCACGCGCTCACACACACACACACACACGTCTGTTGTTTACATACGTGTTCATTCAGCTGTATGACAGCTGGTGCTCGGTTTAATTCATCATACACTTATTAGTGTGTCAAATGCACCGGTGTCTCCCTGCTCATGCCTGACCCTACCATGTATAATCCTGCAGTCAGAACAGAACTGGTCATGTGGAGGGGCCTCTGAACAGCGCAGTGTTTAGTCAGAGTCCTGAAGAGATGCCACTTCTTAAATTTCGAATAGCTTTCCAAATGACTAACCCCAGCTTCAACTGAGCACACTAATTCAACATGATCATATTCATTATTAAAATACAAAAACAACCTAAAATAACATTTTAAATTTGTAATCAATTTAGAACAGTGCAGAATATTCAGTGTTTACATTACAGCCACCTGTATAATTTATGTTCAAATGTATTTATTATACACACTTCTATGAAGTTAAACACACAAATTAAATCTCCTTTTTCCAAATTGTGTCTCGTTATTACATGCTGCATTAACCCAACTGACAGGAATTTGTACATGAGAAGCACTTCTGGTTGGTAAAAGACGAACCATAGGGCCTTGTGGCTGTGGGATAGGCATTCCAGGTCTCACCCCAAGTAGACCAGGAGGTCCAGGTGGACCTTGTGGATAGCCTCCATCAGGCATCCTGCGTCTGTCCTCCCAGTGGTGTTGCTCTTCCTCCACTCGTCGCCAGTACATATCCTCCTCATAACGCCTGCAGAAAACCAAACAGCAGAAAGACACTTCAGAAACATTTATCAGAAAATGTGCTTTAAAAACCATTCAGATGAGCCTCAAAGTTCCCCATGTACCTCATCTCCATCCTCCAGCGCTCCTCTTCTTCACAGCGTCGCCAGTACTCTTCCTTCTGCATTTGTTTCCTCATCTTCTCCTCTTGGAACTTCCGAGCTCGGATGCTGGGCTTCACTTCCACCTGGAGGTCTGGGTTCACTTTTTTCTACAGTGATGTGAAACAGCAGCATTTTGGATCAAAACAGAACAGAAATGCAAAGGTTTGTGCTTAATATAATGGAACCACAATACAAGTGGGTGCCTGGTACCACTTTGCCCTCATGATGTTTCTTAAAGCTTATAAGACCAAAAAAAGTTAGATAGAAAGCACAAAACCAGATCATCCCCTTTCCCATGTTGGAGAATAAAGAAACAACTTGAAGTCTGTTACAAAGAACACCTAGACATCCATGGTTCACTTTTTTTTAATAAATCAATTTCTCCAAATTTCCAATTTTGTTCGGTCAGTAACCAACACCTTCTGACCAATCAAAAATGAGAATTCTACAGTACTGGTATAATCAGAAATAAAGCAATTGTGTAAATTGTGCAAACTATATGAAGCCACTATGCTGCAGAGACTTTCAGTACATTTAACTCGGAGTACATTAAGACATTTAATATTTCATCAACTAGGCTCCCGGGTGGCGCATCTACAAAGTGCATGACCATCAACCCGGAGATCGCAAGTTCAAATTCAGGTTGATGCCACAGCCATCCGTGACCGGGAGTCCATGGGAGCTAACTGGCCGAGCTCTCACGGGAGGGAGGGATGGCATACGCTCACTTCCCTGTCACTCACAACGATCACCAGCCAATCATGGGCGTCTGTGAGCTCATTCGTATGAGGGGGCGGATAGCGCTTCCCTCCGAGTGCGTTAAGCCGCCCTTAAACACGCATGCGCTGCAGTGCGAAAGGAGGCGGGCGGCAGCATTGCATGTCATGGAGGGGGCATGCGCATGTTTACGCCTCTCCCTGGTTGGCGGTGGTCATGTGATGGGGAAGGCAACACTTGACGGGTGGGAATTGGACACGACTAAAATTAGGTTCCAAATGCAGCGGCACACACAAAAGCTTTATAACCTACAAGGTAACACCTCAACTAATATCCACCCACCTTATATTGCAAACGATGTCGTCTTCCTTTAAGATGCATTTCCTTTGCATTGGGATCGTTAAAACTGCATTCGCACAGCTTGCAATGGAACCGGATAACTTTCCCTTCATCATTTCGAACCTGTCAATCCAGACGTCTCTTCAGTAAGCATTCATTCATAACAAACAGACCGTGTTTCCGGAATATGCCTACAATGTGCACTACAATGTGTCACTGTACCTCTTCAACATAATCGTGGCCAACAGGCTGAACATCACTCTGCAATGCTGCCAGTGTTGATTGAGGGGACAATGGATCAGGGTCATTTTTACTTTCCTGTGACGGCGCACCTAACGAAGTCTGTGCAGGTTTGGCTGCCTCAACTTTCGCTTCATCCATCTTGACACCAGTCGTCTGCAATTTGTTTCCCCCTGCAGACAAAAAAAAAAAACCCCAAAAGAAGTTAAAACCTTTTTAAAAAGGACAAACCCAAGTACAACATTTAAAAAATAATAATAAAAAACAACAACACAAAACAGCAAGTACCGACAAAGTTGATCTTGGGTGTATTGATTTTCTTGATTGCGGCTGCGGTTGAGGAAATGCTGCTGGGAGCAGGACCCTTGCCCTGCAGAGCCGAGGCCGCGGTGTTGTTAACCATGCCGAGGGTTTTAAGGTAAGAGGAACTGGAGCCCGTAGAGGATGAGACGTTCATGGCAGATGCAGTGCTGCTGGTGGAACTGCTGACCGCTTTACTGGTGGCTGCCGTGGTGGAGGTGGATGTCTGAGTCACTACACTCGGCTCTGTGGAAGGAATGGGTTTCCCGAGTTTGGTGTGCAGTTTAACAACCTAACAATGAGAAGAGAAAAAATAAATTAGTGCATTCAAATATAAGGAATAGAAAAAGGTTGTATTGGTAAAAATGTTCTTAGAGTACCGGTATTGGTCATCCTTACAGCATAATTTGTGTGTAATGTGATACGTTTAAGCAATACAGGGCTCAACAAAGCACAAAACTGGGTATTTGTTATCCTGTGGATTACTAGTGGAGGCTGAACCAATAGTTAGTAGTCGTTTTTCCCCACGAAAGTGACCTGAATTCGTTGGGCAGGGTTGTCTACTGCAAGTAAACAAGCAGAGCTATTCAGCGAGAAACTTTTAGGTGACAAAAAACGTGTTCAAGAAGGAACTGTGGCTCGCAATTTGGAGGAAATAGGTGTAAATGGGTACCTATTTGAGCAAGAGAGGGAGGTGTCTTGTGGAGACAGTTAGACTCCGAAGATGAGAATGCTCCCAGAGAAATGGCTTACGCAGCCAACGTATTGCCAACTCGACTTTCCTGTCGTCAGTTGGTTTAGGAACACAAAAGAAACGTGTTCCGTGATTTCGTCACTTGTTGTTTGTGCAGCTCAGCACTGTCTGATCATGTGTTACAATGCACTGGGTCAGTGATGCAGCCCAGCCAATCCAACGTGTTTGCATCACCACCAGGCTGGGGCAGCCAATAAGAAAGGCAACATGTCTCTGAGCATGCCCAGTGTCGCAGCATTCGCACATACTTTCACAAGGGGCAAGGACTGATGTTGCCAAAAGGAACCACTGATGTCATGCATGATCGTTTTAAAGAGCTAGTAACACTAATTCACCACAGGTACCCTTTAACCAATATAAATTTTCTATATTTTCTTTTGTGAAGTATTTGTTAGCGATTACCCAAGTTGCATGCCTAGTATAAGCCGCCTCAATCAAACCATGCTTTCAAAATCAATGAATAATTTGGTGCATTCGTGAACCCAGTAGTAAAAGTGCACGAGAGCCTCATCTCAACCAACACACAACGTGCTGTTCTCAGGCGTGTCCCCCCTGAAGGTTGTTCCGGTTGCTCAGGCTTTTTCATGTTTGTGTTAAAGGTTGAAAATCGTATCATTTAATTGCTCAAGGCTTTATTTAACAATTTAATTAAAGTAATCAGTCCTCTATAGTGAATTACTTACAAATTTGGAAATCTGTTCAAACCTAAATTTAATCAGATGTATCAGTTTTATCATTGCCTCACAAGGATTTCGTGAGAATCAAAGGCTTTTGCACGTCATCATGAAAGAAGCCTTGACAGGGTTTTGTAGCACCAACCACACTGCTAATTCACACACAGAACACAAGAAATGAAGACTCCATACTTCTATGCTATGTGTAAACTGTGTGCCAGCATTCAATTGAACACTGAAATATTATTCAAATAAGGTGCAGGTTCACTTACCTTTTGGTGTTTGGCTCCCCGGATATGGGCAGCATAGGCGTCTGCCCCGGTACAGGCAACGTCGCAAAGCTCGCATCGGAGCTGGTTCTGTGTGCTGCGGGTCGAGCTGCTGCCACCGCTGCTGCTGTTACTGCTCTGAGAGACCTTCAGCGCTGCCTCTTTCTTCTTGTGTTTCTGACCCTCAAGATGCTCTTTGTAGGTCTACAATAATGAACAGAAAAGGCATTTTTGGTGGGGACCATTCAACATAAATATAAAATAAACCCATAAAGACCTGGCACTGCTAGGCGGCGGCCGACAGCATGTGAAAACTTAGTATCCCCTACGCTTTGCAGGGAATAAAATTACATCAGCTCAGCAAAGAAAAAAAAGTATATTTCATAAAATAAAGAAAATTCTAAATACATTTAGTTATAAAAAACAAGGCCCCGATTGTTCATCTTTTATAGAGACTACATGTACTCTGCAAGCACTTGACTCTGACGATGCGTACCCACAGGTCTCAGGTAGTATTAAAGGTCGGAGACTATCAGAACGGCTGCTGTAACCAGGTCACCTGATTTACACACTGGCTATGAGGCGAAGGAGAAAAGGAAGAGCGTGTACCTGTGGCCCAGCACAGCTGATCTTACACACGTCGCAGTAGTGTATTTGTGGTGGTTTCGGTGGCTGTTTGGGTTTGAGCGTTTTGTTCTGGAAGGGCGTTTTTTTGGTGAACGTGTTTCCAGTCCAGGCGGCAGTGGCTGCGGCAGCAGCGACTGCTTGCTTCTGTTGCTGCTGCTGCTGCTGCTGGTAGTAAGAGGATGCTGCGGAGTACACAGCTGCCTCATAACCTGAATACGACGTGCCTTGAAAAAGATAAAAGAGAGCAGCGATCAAAACGTGTTGCAATGAGTGCCATGGACATTATGATGGTATGAATAATGCTCATTCCTCAGTGACGCATTTGTACAAAGACATATCAGAAAACGGTTAAAAAAAGAGGTTCACATGATCCAGGGTTAACAGCAACGATGCAGATTTTCAAATAAAACAAATAAGGAGTGAAGGACAAGATGACAAGTTCAACGCTGGGCTTTTTACCTGAATACGTAACAGCATTGGTGCTGTATGTAGGGCTCTGAGAGTAAGACGGGACGACGGAGGCACCGGCAGCTGCTGCAGCTGCCACTGGCTGCACGGCGGAGGACACTGGGTAAATGGAAAATGTGGAGGTGGCTGGACTCTGCGTGGCTGGCTTTATGGCTGTAACTTGGCGGGTCTGTTGGGTCTGAGTATATGGTGTGGCACCCTGGCTGTATCCTGTTTTGGGGGCGGTTTGGTAGTAGGTCTCGGCCACTGTGGGCTGTGGTTGGGCAGCTGCTGCCGCTACAGCTGCCGTAGCTATGGGTTGCTGGTAATATTGTTTACTGTCGTAGGCGACAGCTGGAGCTGAGGAACGGACATAAGAATAGGAATCCTGCAAGACAAAGACCAAAGAGGGTTAATTAAAGTTAAGCAATCCCTCAAAACAAAAACCACAGCATGTTGTCATACAAGCAGTATAAGAAATTTGGTTAGGGAAGAAACTTCTTTACCTGGTAGTTCTGTGAGGTGACCGGTGGAGGTGGTGGGGGCACTTCAGGCTGGCGCTGGGCATAGCCGTAGTCGGTGGTGGCATGGGCAGGCTGGTATCCCCCATAAGCTGCTGCAGTGGCCGCTGCCGCCGCGACAGCGACGGGTGCAGGTCTGGCTACAGCAACGGTGGCAGCTGTTGGAGCGTAGGCCGCGGCTACGGTGTGAGCAGCCACGGGTGCCTGGTGCACAGTGTAGCTGGCCACCGTGGTGGGATGGGTGTAGGCTACTCCAGCGGCTGGTTGCTGACTAAAAAGGCAAGACGGGTGACATTTTTAGCGCTCTAGAATCTGAGTCTCTTCAGCTGGCTATTTTAAATTCAACCTGAACAACAAATCCTGAAGACCTCGTCACTAACATGCTGACTGCATAGTCTGGGATATGAACAAAAACCAGCAAAATCATTTTGTTGAATACAAAGTCATCAGAGATGCTGGAGTAATTGTGTAAAGACAACGTGACATTCACCTATAATACAAATGTAACCCAATCCCCACCGATGGTTCTTTTAACTGTTAACGATGGCAGTAACAGGAATTGGGATGGAGTAATGCAGGGTAAAGGGCGATGGAAGGTAGGCCGCATTTAAACATTTACGTTAAAACAAACATGCAGTCAAAATCAATACGAACCATCGCAATCAGAAAGACTGACAATCATTTAAAGAAATCATACACCATGGTGCAACATTCAGTGAAATATTTAATGTACCATAGAGAAGAGGAGGATTATCTGGCCAAATGCGTGACAATTTCTCTACACTGTTCTGAAGTTACCCTTTATGTGCGAGCTCCTGTGTGCAAAACACATCAGCGGTGATTTAGGGAAGCCGGTATAAAAAACCAAAACTTACAGAGCATGTTCCAGGTGGAAACATTACACCTTTACACATAAAAACGGCTAGAGGCTGTGTCCTGCCCATGAACCTACAGCAGAAGTACTCATAGTCAAAATCAACATCCGTGTTAAAGAATGGTGGCATGGTGGGACTGATCACAAACACGTGATCCACCACGGTACGCATGGACATGCTGAATATGACACAGCAATGTTGCTTGCAGTGGTATAAAAGTGCACGACCTGCTCGCTTGGTTAATTTCCCAATACTGTTTCTTTGAAGCAACAATGGCATGCTCGGGGGGGTTCGTATTTCCATCATGCATAATAAACAAACAGGACACAGACACTCCGTTGTTACACATCATGCTGGCATGTGAGCTAAAGAGGGAGTAGTGCAGCTTTCTTTGTTTCAGTGTAAACAACCAATGCTTGCATGACGAGGGATCTTCTTAATGATTCTATAGTGGGATCTGTGTTTAAAAAGGGTTAACATCAGTGCATGACCCACTTGATTCTGAATTACGTGCAATTATTCATTCAAAATATTTTCTTGCTTCTGATTGGGTGAAAGTCAAATAATTCTTGGTATTCTTTCACGAGCCAACATATCCGACAAAGGGAAAATATTTTAACTGGATAACAAAATGATAGAATTCGGCCTTCCTTGTTGTCACTGACATTTACTTATTATAAAGCTAATTTATACGATGAGCTGTCAAATAGTTATCAGGTGTCAAGTCAACGAAAACATCACATTCTGACAAAACCTGTCCTCAATCTACAGAATAAACTGTCCAATTGTAGCAACCACCATTTTATTACTTATGTTTCTGCTACATGGTTTGTATTTTTATCTGGTTTCACTCAAACGAGGATGGGGTTCACTCGGAGTCTGGTTCCTCTCAAGGTTTCTTCCTCGTGTTGAGTGAAAGTTTTTCCTCGCCACCGTCGCCGTGGGCTTACTCATTGGGGATGTGTAGGGTTTGTGGTTTTACCATGTAAAGCTACTGCGTAACGTCAGTTGTAAAAAGCACTACACAAATAAAATAGAACTGAATTATTACGAAGCCCATTTTACCGCTTCTATACAGCTCGCTTTCACTATATTTATGAAGTCAAAAAAAAGAAAAGAAAAGAAAAACAAGATTTCATGCGAGTCCACCTATTCCTTTATTCTTGGCTTGCAAATGAACTGGACATGACGTCCAGCTCAGGCCAGTCTACAATTCATGTGGGAGGCAATCAGAGTGAAGTCTAGTAGAAAACAAGCATTAAAGGAGAGAGTTGCTGTGGATTGAAGTGAAAATGCTGTATTTCTGTGCTGTTCAAATCATTCAAGCCCTGTAAGATTGTTTTAATATAATTTTGAAAGCTGTTGTCTAAAAAACTGTTGTTGTATAAAACTGATAAAGTAGAAGTTGTTTCCAGCAAGCATAAAGATGATTAGGCCTGTCGGGGATCGGTGGTTTGTGGTTCTGGTTGCCCGAGCGACCCTCCCAAAAACATTCCGAGTCAAAAGATTTTGCCCTACCTTGCTAGCAAAGTTGAATTTCCTGTATTTTTGTGTGTTTGACCGCCTCCAATGGCGCGGCCATTTTGGATTATATTTTCTCTCATTTAGACGAGATATCAGTGACACCTGGTGGTGGGAAAGGACATTATTTGGCGGCAAAATGGCCACAAATCATTCCAAAAGGTTCGTATATTTACCTCCGGGTTGTTCTAGCATTTCACATGATCGCCATGCCTTTTCTTCTGCAAGCGCCTGCCATTATTTTCCGTGCCTCCATGACCCTAGCAACCAGATCTGCCGCTTCAGAATGCTTAGTCAGCGGAAATTAATTATTTTTTCCCCTTAACGCAGTGCATGCATCAGCTCGCTTCTGGATGCTTTTCCCTGCCTCCATGTCCCCCGATTGACCCCGGCAACTAAATCTGCTGCTTCGGCACGTTTAGTCAGCGGGAATTAATTTTTATTTTCGTAAACGAATATCCGTGCGCAGCGCGCATCAGCTTGACTTGTATCCTGCGATATTAACTTTCAACGAGCATCCGATTTGTATTGCAAACAATGGACAGAGACATGAGTTACTTTAATGTTTGTAAAAATATTAGTTTCAATGTTTATGTACTTGTTTTTCTGCGTAATTGTATTAATATACGCAACTTTTTTTGTGTGAATATATGTACATGTATGTAAACAATAACTACAAATATTAAAATGATTCACACAAAAAAAGTTGCACACATTAACACAGTTAAGCAACGATGTTTGAATAAAAAACATCAAATATATAAAAGTTAATTCCTTAAAACAGTTATAACTTACCATACATGCCACCACAAATCAGACAGAATGCAAGTTTGATCTAAAGCGCTATATTCTACATGGCAGTATTCCGCGTAGTTGCAACCCTTTGCATGTGTTAGCATTGTTACATGCTAGTGAAGCGAACCCTGCACCGTGGGTCTTTTCAGGTGGGAAACTGCGGGAATAAAACGTTTTCTAACAATTCAAACAAACTGCTAGTCTGAACGAACAATAAAACAAAACTTCTTGCTAACATTAGTATTTACAAACAGAGATTTGAGCATGTTGCCTTTTCTTAGTAGATATATCCACAATTTTCCCATACCATGGTTTATATACCTAAAAGAGATTTTCTTCAATCTGTTGCAAATAGTTATTTTTTTTTTATAATATTTTTTCCTACCTACCGACCCAGTTTAAAGTAATATTTTTTGTCTGGCCTCAGGAAACCTAGCACTAAAAAAATAAGTCAGATAGCGTTCATATCTGCAGCGACAAAAAAAGGTTTATGTAGATTTTAAATTTCAGCAATTTTGATCTCTTCGGTTTTTTGCAGTGAAACTATAGTCGTTGTCAACAGCAGATTTCTAAACGAGAGCTGAATTCCAAGCACTCAGTTCGCATAACAGCAGCACAGTCAGCTTAGAGCAAATGCTAACACAAATACAAGCTAAACTGTGGCTTGGTTACAAAGGAGAAGAATGAACAAACATCAACTTCAAAAGCAAATTCACCTTAGCGGCTTCATAAAAATCAGCCGCAGACTGCCTTTCAAAGCCATAACTCCGAGCTCACGAGTCCCAGGCTACCAAAGGCGACCCAAGGAAGCACAACCAATGAAGTGGCAAAGAGTATCACGAGTGCACACGGCTCACTGACGTGAGTGGGGGAGTGAAGACTAGCACATTTGGTCCGGGCTGATTCCACAGAAGAGCTCAGTGTAATTTCTATAATAGAAAGGTGTCAGAACACGATGCATTGCAGCTTGCTGTGCACGAGGCAGCCTGGCCACAGACCAGTCAGGGGGTGTTAATGTTATGGCTGGTAGGTGCATGTAATGTAACAGACAACAGACAAACAGTACATTCATCCTGCACCCAGCCTTAAATCAGTATGCATGCTACCGGTTCTTGTTACCATGACAACGTAGAGCACTCAAGTCCAGTGAATGCATTTGCTTTGAAATAGCATTTTCCCCCTTACACATGTTAAAGATTATTAAAACATTAATGGTTCAAGCTCACATCTGGTTATACTCTAACGGTGACCCTTGTTGACGGCTGCTACCACGAGTATGCCAGACCTGTGGGAACCCTGAGGGCAACATACAGCCATACTAAACTGCATGAGAAGGACTTTACATTCTATTCTATATTCATGCGGACTGTTCTACGTCTCCGCTTTCCCAGCAATGCTTGCACCGTGCACAACATATGACCTTTACAATTTTATGTCTACACGAGGGGTGGAATTTAGCAAAACTAAGCTACTGGCCAACAGGACTAGAGAAATTATGAAACTACTAGTCCTCCTTCATATTTACTGGTCAGGAACACCATCTCTTCTTAGCGTATTGGATTTGTCAGGTCGCCAGCAGGATGACTTGCTAGCTAATTTCACTCGCCCTACAGATTTTTTGACTCGCCACGGGCCAGCGGAATAGTGTTCATTTCTACCCCAGCTACACTGAAGACCCGTTTCCTACCTATGTTTTCCCGTCAATCAGGCAAGCTCAATGCTACAATGGCTTTTTTTTTTAAATGGCAGTCATGATAATAGTAATGACAAATCCATCCCAGTCCCTTACGTACAGGGTTCTTGAGTCTAGACCGGTAAAGTCTTGGCTCTACACTTGAACCAGTGCTCCTGGTTGAGACCCAGTTCTTTGGCTGTACCTGAAGGAGGCATTTACCACCACCTCCTTCAGGTGCTGCTTTTTTTTGTGTTTTGTCCATGTTCAACTGGGTTGACCAAAACAGCCAGTTAAAATATTCCACTTCTTTGCTTAAACACTCTTTCACAGTATATTTTGGTTTATTAACCATGTGTATAGTGAAATAATACTCCATTTTTTTATTTTTTTTTTATAACAGTTTACTGAACCTGAACAGAAAGTATAGCTCAAGACACTTCAGAATTTATCCAGCTTCTCCCATCAATGCAACGCAAATGAATCTTGGTTTCTTCAGTCCACGGAATTCTGTTCCAGAGCTCAGGAAGTTTAATCTGCTCTTCCTGCTCGAGTACTACCAATGCTTTCAGCTAAAACACAGTATTGGTGCTGAAGTGTGTCTCACTTGACTTTTCAGATAGGATTATATGATACTCTTTCTCATAATGCTTTGTTCCTGCAGTCTAATGAATGATGCAACATTACATCATCCAAGCTTGAACCAACTGCAGAGAATCACACGGTTTTATTGAGATGAAGAGAAACGCAACTTGTTTAATCACAAATTTTTCAAGGATCTTAAGTGTCATACAAATGAAACTTGGCTTATTCAAATTTCACACAATAACACATCATGAAGAAAAAGGTATACTATTCTGAGATGCATAATTTTTAAGATATAGCAACATCCATCTGACACGGTTACGGACACTACAGCATTTTAACAGAAACACTGTCATTGGTCATTTTGGGGGGGAAAGAAAAACCACGTAATTTTAAATGAATTTCTTCAATTCAACCAGCATTTATTACAGGTTACGTGTCTCTATAATATTACAGCAGTTTCAGCTTCAACACTGTTGATGAAATATGAATAAATTGCATTTAAAATAATTTTTTCAAGTGGGACTGAAGAACACTGAAAACCTGAAACTTTAGTGGAACATATAAACCCATATCCACAAAACGACTGATGTTGGCAACTTTAAATTTTCAGGGAAGCAAGACTGTCATCCTCCACACAGGACAAACTTCAGAATGTTTTTATGGCAAAATAATTCTGTATTAGGAGCATAACAAAAAAAACAAACTAAAAATCAGCACCAATACTGTGTTTTGCCCCTTTGCATCTTGAGCTAAACACTCTGTATATACATTCATGGTGGTGTCTCTTAATTGTAGACTAATAGTAATAATAATAATAGGCCTGTTGCCTGGAAAGTGTCCTTGGCTTGACTGAATTCTGTGAAACCTGGGATTTCCTTCATCAAGGAAAAGAACTTTATGATCACCCCCGTAGTCATGTTCTGTGGTCTTCCAGGCTTTTTGGTGTTGCTGAACTCACCAGTGTATTCCTTCTTTTTAAGAACGTGCCAGATTGTTTATTTGGCCATTCCTAAAGTTTCTGCTAATAAACTGTAAACCCCCCCCCCCCCAAAAAGCATAACAGGTTCCTTTTGCATCACCACATCCTTGGACTATATTGAGGGATCCCATGACCAAATGCAAACTTAGCACTCAGAACCAACTCAGACCTTTTAGTGTGCTTCAGTCAGTTGTCCGCTTACATTTGAGCCTATGAAAATGAAAAGGACTATTCCCAAAAAAAAAAAAAAAATAGATTTTACTAAAATAGACAACTTTTAATTGTCATTTCCAAATTATTCGTTTCAAACCCAATGTGAGACAAACTCACAAAAACGGTGTTACCGCCCAAAAATGTATGGACCTGACTGGAGAAGCTTAAATTTAAAATACAAATATTTAGGCACTGCCTAAAGCAGAGCTCCAAAATTTTACAGAAACTTGCCCATGTACAGCTAGAGAGTAAGCTGTGAAGTGTAAGTGCACTCAGCGCCGTTGGTGGCAGCACATGCCTGTGACAAAAACAAGGAAGTTCTTCGCTCTACAACATTTGCATGAATACACAGTGCTGCTAAAAACAGCCTGTTGTTTTATGGCACATATATAAACAGGATTGGAGGATCGACTATGATTTAGGGATACAGGGGACTGTTTAATCAACAGTCGTCGTAAAACTGCAGCTTAAATTGAACAGTATCCTGTAAATTCCAAATGGTTTGCAATTACAAGACAAAACTGGACGGTGCAATGCAGCACTTACCACACAAGTAAATTGTCTAGTACCTCCACGCCCCAAAGTGTTGCTCATTTTGTACCATAATTTCCCAATAGTTTTACATTTATTAAAACACCACGTCAGACTTCTCCCTTTATGAGTTATGTTTAATGTTGCAAAACACTCATGAAACAGACCAGTTCTTTATCATCTTTATAGCACAACCTTTTCTCCCTCTTTAAGTTAAATTTGGACACACACACCCCTTGTCTTGTTACTGAGAAACCAGAAAGCTCTTTGCTCTCTCAGAACTATTATCCAGTGGGTTCATATTTAAAAATAGACCCCTGTGACTCCTTTCTTTTGACAGAAATCACCACATCAACCATTAGATAATATGGTCAAAACTTAGTGGCCACCTAAACCTGCCTGTGCATGTGCCTTTATTGGTCATGTGTCCACAAATTTTTGGTCTCGGTGTTCATTATTAGGCTCGGACTTTGCGAGTACAAGTTTTTAAACTGCCGAAATGATCATTTTTAGTAGCAAAAGAATGCACATTTATATATTCTTGTGATCTGAATTCTTCCTGAAGCCATTGTTATTCTTTTGTAAAAAAAAATTATCTGGAATCCTAAAGTGGTTTTTACACTCAAGCCTACAGGATCATCAGACGTGAGCTCATCCCGGTTTCTTTAGCATGAAGCAACGAGCAGTTCAATTCCTCCTGGATGTGACCCTAGACCATTGCAGGTTACCTTCCCAGTATTTTTACTGGTTCCCATTAATACTGCCGGGTAGACAGAGGCACACTTGTGATTAAGACCTTACCCAGGGGTCTTCGCACGATCTTAGCACCTCTTGATCATGAGCCCACACCTAAACAACCAGCACCTCTGGGATCCTAATGGGGAATTTAAATCAAATTCTCCTTCCTTTAAAACAAATTCTAAATATATCCCAAGTCGGTGGTCAATTGGATGCGTGTTCTTCCTTTTTCCTAACGTATCATTCTTAAACATGAAAGAAATGAAAATGGGCTCATTCGTTACTAAATTACTAGTTGACTTTTACAAATTATGAACACAACGATAAACAGCCTTCAAATTCCTACACTCAATGTCTGAGAAGGTTTTACGTTTATAATTTAAATGTTTATTTTGGCAGGGCAACATTCGAAACTTCCCTAAATAATATCCGAGTATCAGTTAGCTTTCAATGCCTTTTCAGACTGACAGTGTTGACAGCTTTTCTAAGAATAACCAATGATGACTGGCAAGTGGTTGATAAGTGGTCCAGTTACACTAGACCATAGACACACACTTATACGCACATACATACGTGTGTATATCACACATACAGGAGCCGATGGCCATTACCGATACATGGAGCTGTTGCGTAAGGATATCTGCACAAGGTATATACACATCACTACACACACACACACACACACGTGTGTGTATGCATACACACACACACACACACACACACACATATATGTGTGTGTGTTTGAACGCACAGTAGTGTGCAGTAAAGATTATACACCACCACTTTTGTCTAAAAGGGCTCCTAATAAAAATAATTTTTTTATAGGGAATAATATATTACAAAATTACTTCTCTATAAATATGTATTGAATAATGCTATTGTAGGCAATGAGAACCATAAAATCATTCTGACAAGTATACTGAGGTAAAAGTATGGCTAATAAACAAAAACACTGAATTATTTTGTTGGTTCTCATTGCCTACAATAGCACTGTGTGTGTGTGTGTGTGTGTGCACGCGCGCGCACAAGCGCACACACGCGTGTGCACGCGCGCGCACAAGCGCACACACGCGTGTGCACGCGCG
>JBCNYH010000025.1:29911864-29926355 GCA_039654325.1 Tandanus tandanus
CAACATAGCTCCCAGGATCATTAGGACATGCAAACCCCTCCACCACGATAAGGTGGCGATTCAAGGAGGGGACTTTTAAGTTTAAACCCAGTATTTTATCGATTATTGATGTCTGACTCCGGCACGCTCCTGTTACTGTGGCTCGTGCTGTGCTCTGACCTGCCTGATTCCTCGTGATGTTCTGCTTGGAGTTTCTGCACGTCCCAAAAACAGTTAATGGCCGAGTGAGACACTTGTTTCTGTGGATAATCTGGCCTGGTACTGTTTGATACAGATTTGTACTTAAGAACTGCTGCTGTACGCATCACTTATTATCAATGTGGTCATATGTATCGTCCTTTCGCTTTATCGTCCTAACGCTTTATCGTATTTCGAAAATGACTGGTGTAGAAACTCTTCACTTGGTGTCACCCACAAGACGATGGGTTCACTTTTTATTCCTCGTGTCATCTCTGGGATTTTTTGCTTTGCCTTTCGCCTCTTGTTTACTCATGAGGGATCTGAATTTACCTGCTTATTATTATTATTATTATTATTATTATTATTATTATTGTTATCAGCTCTGTAGAAATGAAATTGAGCTGAAGCATGCAGCCTGTTTTTCAATGTTGAGTTTCCTGAACTCACCATATGAGGGCAGTGTTGGCTTACAGTTTCCAGTAACAGCCTCATGGTTGTCTTCCTCAGCATGCCCAAATCAAAAGAGGATTTGTCCTCGACGTCAGGCAGTGATTCGGACAGTGAAGCCGAAACAAAGGTAGGATCATTTTATTTATCATAATATTTGTTTTTTGACGGACATTCGTATATCATTAAAACAATGCAAACTATACATCTGAACTTTAACGTTTGTAAAAGTTATGTCACGAAATGTGTGTAACTCTTGTCACAGGCCAAGAGGAAGAAGGCAACCAAAGTGGAGAAGCCTGCGAAAAAACAGAAGGGTGGAGAGAGCTCCAAGCCAAGTGGCTCCTCGAAGAGTGATGATAATGCTGGTGACAACATGTTTCAGGTTTAGATCATCATCATTCCTCCCACATGTCTCATTACATCTTCAAACGCGGAGCTTGCAAAAGCTCTAAGTCTCCAGTGGCCCTTCAAGGAGGCTCTCTTCAGATTTTGGTAGCCTGAAAAAAAAAAAAAAAATTATTAGCTTGAATAATTAAAAAAAATAAATAAAATTCATGAAAAAAGTTAGATATAGTAAACAAACAAACAAAAAAAAAACGAGCATATTCCTCAATCAAGAACCTTCTCAGTGAAATTTCTACAAAGCTTCCGCGGAGGAACTAAAGAGTCTTCATGGACGATTCAAACAGATCCATGAATGATAACTATAGATATAAACATGGGTAGCTTGATGTACAGGTTCAGAGCTTGGGATCCAGGGTGTCGGGATGTACACTGACAGTCATTAAAAACTCTGAGAGAGAAATTTCTGTATATCTGTACTTGTAGGGGGGTGGGGAGTTTACCCTGTGGCTTTATTGATGGTAGTACTCGTGCACTTGAGAAAATGATGAGTTGTCGTTTTGTCACGCTTCATTGCACATGTGTAGGTCACTTCGCTTAATGTTTAATGTGTATCTGCACAATTTGAGGAGTGGTTTGGAAAGCTTATATAAAGACTCAAAAATATCCACTATTGTTAGTCTAGTGCACGTCATTATGCCACGTCTATCACGTGAACAACGGCTCTGGGTAATGGGTACGGTAGGGGCCGGGTTGAGCTACAGTGAGGTGGCGAGGCGTATGGGCTGTACACAACCCAACATCAGAAACCTGATGTCCTACCGGCACAAATTTAAAGGGGGGTTTAAACTGGAACCGTGGAGCACCCACAGAGAATTTTGAGCTGAATCCGTGCGGGATGATGTATGTTTGAGGCAGAGGAACGTTGCAGTGTATACAGTATATATTTGGTAAGTAACAGTACTGTACACAGAACACATGGGTGTGTATATATTTGTGAGTTTTGTGTAATCCTTGGCAAATTTGGCCAAGATATAATACTTACACACACTCCTGCATAGAAAAGGCTATCCTTACCAATGTACATCAAGCTCACTTGTTTGAGTATAAACCATAGGCATTTTCTTTAATCAGGCTCTCAATTCATCGTATAACCTGATATGGAGAACGCATGCTCTCGCCCGGTCTTGTTAGAGAATCTGGCCAAGATATTATTGGGATCGTCTCAGACAGTGTGAAAGGTCACTTGTTTGAAAATCCGAGGTTAGTGTTTTAAAGCGTACTGCAGACTTGGACTCATTCTAGAGCAGGTACAATTTCTATGCTTTCATCAGAGTAGGGGGGGGAAAACGTGTAAATAAACGCATATGTAGAAATTTAATAAAACCCTATAATAAAATGTTCAATCTGAATCTCAATGATGATTTTTTTTCTCTTCTTGATATTGATAGTTTTTTTTATTCTTCTTCAAATATAGGACAGTCGTAACAAGCGTTTCACTACATATTGTACTGTGTATGATTGTGTATGTGACAAATAAATTTGAATTTGATGTGTCGGTTTCAGATTGGGAAGATGCGATATGTGAGTGTCAGAGATTTCAGAGGAAAGGTGTTGATTGACATAAGAGAATACTGGACAGACCAATCAGGTGAAATGAAACCTGGCAAAAAAGGTAATTGTGGAATGAGTGTGTGTGTGTATGTATATGTACATACAGTAGTGTGCAGTGAAGATTATACACCACCACTTTAGTCTAAAAGGGCTTCTAGTAAAAAGAAGTAAAAAATTACTTCTCTATAATTTTCTGATGAAAATGTATTGAACAATGCTATTGTAGGCGATGAGAACCAAAAAAATCATTCCGACAAGTATATTGAGGTAAAAGTATGGCTAATAAACAAAAACACTGAAAATACCAATTTTTCTGAAAAATTGTGTTGCAAATTTTTATTTATTTTATGTGTTTTTTGATATAAAATGTGTGTGTATATATATATGTATGTATGTGTGTATATAATATATATATATATATATATATATATATATATGTATATATGTGTGTGTGTGTATTACTCCATGACTTTTGATGATATAGGAACTTGTATGTTGTTAGACATACACTTTCTGAGGAAGTGGAATAAACTATTCTATCCTCTGGATTGTAAGAAATATAGCATTTTATTTTTTTATTGTATTCAAATTCTTGCAAAATTACAAAAATATGATCTTGCCAATAAGTACAGGAAAGCCGGTTAGCATGGAGCTAACTGGTTAGCTTAAGGCGTTTTTTTTTTAGTAGTCTTATGAAATCCATACTTTGTTGCTTTTCGTGGAAAGTAGGTTAGCACGGAGCTAGCTGGTTAGCTGAAGGCTTGTAGTCCATTCAAATCACGTTTCGTGAAAGAAAAACAAATTCTACGATTCTTACTATCAAATACTTGAATTCTCTACTTTGCTGCTTCTCATGAAATTCGTCTACACAACTCTTTGTGTAATCCTGCTAACAGACTTAAGGGTAAAAACATAAGGCTGTAGCATTTTGAAAGAAAGACTACTTTCAATGAATGTTTAATAATGTAATGTCAGTTATGATTGTTATTAAGTGTAATTAATTGCTCTCAGGTATCTCGCTGAACCCAGAGCAGTGGAACCAGCTGAAGGAACAAATGTCAGACATCGATGACGCAATAAGAAGATTATAAATCATGTCTGTGTTTTGAGGGGAAGACTGGGCTGGGTAGAGTGTTTTTAGGGATGATGTTTGTCATCTGGACACGGGGTGAAGAAAAAAATGATTTGTGGTTGTTCTTTTATTATTATTATTATTCAGCTTGTACATTGTGGCTAGAGATGCACCAATCCAAACCCTTTCTATTTTTGATGTATGGATATGAGTTCTATAGTATTGTTAGACAATACCCAACACCGGCCACCGATCCGAGTTTTTGCAAGCTTCTGTTGCTAGGTTATGCAAGATATCAGAGGCATGTTGATGTTCACATGTGAAATCAGTGTGTCAG
Source organism: Tandanus tandanus (assembly GCA_039654325.1). Lineage (NCBI taxonomy): Eukaryota > Metazoa > Chordata > Actinopteri > Siluriformes > Plotosidae > Tandanus > Tandanus tandanus. The sequence continues at coordinate 29,915,860 of JBCNYH010000025.1, forward strand.
TCAGTAAAATGGGCCCGTGTGGCATAAAATGTGTCAGTGGATCAGACTGGAAAATATCAGCTCCATCCCCCAGTGTTTCAAGTCCATAAGGGAGTGATAGCGTTACTCTGTGTTGGATTGGTGTATCTCTGGTGGGTATAGTTTAGTTAAAATAGAGTTTAACTGTTTTTTGTTTGGTTTTTCCCCCTTTTGCTGATTATATATTCAGAATTGTTGTTTGTAATAGATGGTTGAAAGTCCACAACAGATTAAAAACTGCTTTGGGAATAAACTTGTCGCTTGTTCTTTATACTTTGTGTATGTAATAAAGGGTACATGTGTATGGGCATGGGTGCTTTCACGATCTAACATGCTTATCGTTTTACGTTTGGACCCTGTTTATGGTGTGCTGTTTCAATTATGTGTCTGATAAATAGCAACCACTGGCCTGGTGTTGGATCAGCAAATCTCAGATACATGGCGGTCAGCTTTTTGTAGATAGTTTCAACATTTTACAGCTGAAGGATGAATCAAAATGAAAATTTGGCCTTTTCTATTGCACAGTGTATTCAGTGCTAAGCCTCAGTGTCTCTCTCTCTCACACACACACACACACACACACACACACACACTCTGTGTGTGTGTGTGTGTGTGTGTGTGTGTGTGTGTGTGATTTTGCTTGCCTTCGCGTGGGAGCTGGAATTATAATTGTCCATACACCCACTCAGACATAGACCAGACTCCAGCGCAACAACAGCCCTTTCACAGAACTGTTCAGAAGAGCCATCTTGCATCAATTGCATTTGCTGACCAAAATTAAATCAGGCTTGTAGATCACACTAGCCACTGTATTGCCAGCACCAGGTTTTGCGACAACATGGTTTATGATGTTGCGTGCAAAGGCTGATATTACTTAGGATCATGTTAGGTCTGTGTGCAGTTTGCAAATGTTGTCCCTTTTTAAATTATTATTATTATTTAAATCCTGTATGTCAGGCTCTAGTGTGACTCAATCATCATCAGCTTTATTATTTGTATCATTTTAAAGAAAAGCTAAGTGAAATTCTTTATTGCTTGAAAACCATGATCAAGTTTATAGGCTCGAGTAAAACACTGAATTGATTGATGCTCCCAACAAATTTTTTATGGTTTTTTAAAAAATGTAGTTATGTATATGTCGTCTCTACTTAGGGAGTTGAGGCAGGATTGAAAAATAGGATACTTGTTACATTTCTCCACGTCACCAGTGGTAACCCAGTTGGCAGTTTCTATGGAGATGTTTTGTCGCCATGGAGGTCTAACGCACTTCCAGAGAGGAGGAGGTGATTATCATTAAGGCTATTGTCCATAATTCACAACGCTGTACCTGTGAACTGGGAGACCATCCTGTTATCACCAAATGCTGCAAAACAAAACGGGCCAAAACAACTGAACTGTGAAACATTGTGCGTGCCATGTTGAGGGAAGGACAGACAAAGGCTTATTAGAGCGTGTATCTTGCAAATTCCTGCAAATAATTGTACAAAAATATAGAGAATATTGCTTCAGGGTGGTACGGTGGCGTAGTGGTTAGCACATCTGCCTCACAGCAAGAAAGTTCTGGGTTTGGGCATTTCTGTGTGGAGTTTGCTTGTTCTCCCTGTGCTTTTTGGGACTTCTTTGTTTTCTTTGGGACACTCGGGTTTCCTCTCACAGTCTAAAGACATGCACATTAGGCTAAGTGGCTGTTCTGAATTGCCTTTAGGTGTCAATGTGAATGGTTGTATATTTGTTGGCTCTGTGATGGCCTGGCGAGCTGTTCAGGGTGTACCCCGCCTTCGCCCGGTATCGGCTGACATGGGCTCTAGCCTCCCTCCGACCCTTGTAGGATTGAGCAGTTTGGCGAGTGAGCGAGTAAAATTGCTTCTTGGAGAACAAGGCAAGATGGACAAAAGTCAATCACTAGATGGCGCTGATGGTCTGTTTTTGACCTTGAGTGTCAAAATTGGTAGAATTACTTAGAATGTTCTTAATTTTTTTTACGGCATTATTATTTTCGAGCTTTTTTATGTTTTATGTAACATATCTTGCAGTGATGTGGATGTTTCTGATTAAGAAAAAAAAAATCAGAACAATTTCCCTTCTTTTTCTTCGTCACAACAACCTCATTTAATTTGATGATGACCGTCCTTGTGTGTTCCCTACTACCTTAGAATTTGCTTATTTCCAGTGAAAGTAGGAGTTGAGTCTTGTTCCATGAAAAACATGATTCTGTTCTGATAGTCAATTCCCTTGCATGATAACTGCTAGCCATAGACTTTATATTAAAAAAAAAAAAAAAAAAGAAAAGAATTTTTTAAAAACCTCTTGGATGTAATACAAACGCGCAGCACATGCTGCCATTTCTTTGATTTTTAATACCCGCTCAAAGTGATTCATGATGAATACAATATCTAAATGGATTATATGAGTAATTGTCCTTCAGAGTCACAGCTGTAGAATCATTCAGTGGAACAAGGGATTGTTCAAATGATGGATGTTAAAAGTTGTGCTGTGGTCTGCACGCATTTTAGTGGAAAAAATGTCCTCCATCCCATACACGCACGCGAGGCATGTCCTCCCCCATCCGCCCACTGAAAGGCACGCTCCCTGACTGCTGTAAGTGGTTTGGAGTGCCTGTGCAACCTGCACCTGGAAACAAGGCGATGTAGACTGCTCAGGAAACACCGCATTTCTTCCCCTGCATTACTTTATACTTTGATGGTTTTATGATGGATTGAGGGAAGAGTATCCTGGAAAAGAAGGGGTGAAAGTGGGTGTGCTCAGCTAGCTCAGGTCACCAACGCTTCTGTAGTCCAACATCTGCTTCCATTTGAAGTGTCTGCAATAAGCCCAGTGACTGAACATCAGCGGCTGTGGTTCTTCGCCCGACGCTTGTGTCACCAGTGTCTGGGGTGTTGTGTTGCAGGTCTTAGCACGTCAGATTCTCTTTTGATGTACCTCAAGAAAATGGAAATATAGAAGTAAATGTAGCTCATCGTTGGATTAATATTAGACAGTCAGTGGTTTTAAAGGGCAGGGTGTGAATAAAACCCAAGGAAACGTCCTCAGCTCACTTTTTGATGAACGTTTCTGTCCCTGATGTTTAACTCCGTGGTGGCTAATATAACGGATCCTGTTTCTTGGAAGGAATGTGCACTTCCATGGAGATGTGAAATTCATATTGATTATGGGACGTCTTCAGTTTCCTGTCCGTGACAGAGATGATATTGGCTAAAACCTGCCTTGGCTGTAAAGTGCAGCCAAATCTTTTTAATTATCTTTACAATGGCTAGATTGTATTGAGAGGTTTACAGGCTGGGATTGCTGTATGTGACCTTCTGTTGGGAATGAGTTCATTTACTCTGAGAAAAATGAGAGGCATTTGCATCAGTTTAAGTTATACAGATGAATGCTTGTTTCTAGTTGGGGACAATTCTCCAAGGTGAGGTCACCTGTTCGAGTTGGAAACTATGTGATTGGATTTTAAAAAAAAAACAGGCAACAAAAAAAATACTCTACCCCTAATCATGCGCTTAACCGTTGTACTCTTTTTTAAATACGGCTTTTCACTGTGCAAATTGCAAAGAATTTGCAGGTGTGAGACCACGTTGGCTCGACTTTGGTTAAAAAAGTGCTATAAGTCAAAATAAATGTAAGACTATAAATTTTTAGGACATGTCAACAGGTTCAGAGTTACATCGTCATTCTCATTACTACATACCTTTCTTATTAGTTTCACTGAATAACTGAATAATGTATTGAAAAATTTAAAACCCCCTACTTTCTCAGCCTATTATTCAGTTATTCATTGTAAATCATATTATTCAGTAATGTCTATGAATTATTCAGTAACTACAGTGAAAGTTACATAAAAGGTATGTAATTACAGGACTGAGGAATGCAACTCTGGATCTGTGCACAAATCCTGGCAGTTTCAGGAGTAATGCTAATCTTGAATATTTCACTGGCCCAGCATACACAGTATTTTCATTAGCATTGTCTCCGCAGCCACTAACCTGCCTTAACTACCACCACCTGTCTTAAAGTTGAGTGGAACGTGTGCTGATAGGTGGAAGCCTCGGCCTCAGCGTGGCCTTTCGCACCAGGAGGGTTTCGGTGTCAGCATGCTATTGAGCCGCCGGGCAAGGTGAGCAACAGCAGGGGCTCGGCACTGCCCGCAGCTGTTGACATTGGCTGGGGTGCGCTGAGGAATGCAGCAGGCCTTATTGATGACTGTTTCCCCCCTCGTCTCTGCTGGGGCTGAGCCACTTCATTGCGCCAGCTGCGAGACCCCACTGAGCCAAGTCTCCTTGAGGTCAGCTGGAGGTGCCCTTGACCTGCCCTATTGTCTACACTCATAAATATCTCATAAATATGCCTGTGGTTGAGCAGTGATCAAAAAATACTCGATTTGCCTGGCTTGTCACAGCCAGCTTCAGAGTTAGGAAAGAATAGCAAGTATGCCTGTGGGCTCTGGGGTCCCCCTCCTAATGAGCTGGATTTTCTTTACCTTTGGCTCCACAGAGTATGCGGTATAACAGTGTGAAGCAGCCCAGCTGCCTGGGGTGATGTAGCCCAGAAGGTCAGAGCATATCCTCAGTGCCTCATAGAGTCGAATTCTTGTGTGGCAAAGCATTATGCAATACGCTGCACAATGCATTCCAAGCAAACCCGAGCCAGTTTCTTCGATCTCTGAGGACTCAATTAAGATTGTAAGTGAAATTTTTATTCTCACTATCTCACTGTTTCACTCGGAGTGTGTGAACCAAAAAGCCAACCGAGTGTGTTTGCCTACATGCATGTCGAAAATAATTGTTGTGGTCTCGTAGCATTCTCCGTGGAACGTCTTATCAAAGGAACATTCTTTGCAGAAATAATTTGATTGCATTTTACTAAATGAACCGTGCAGACATTGAGCACTAACGTCACACATCCCCCACTTAAGCAGCCACAGTGGAAAATACATCCAACCATATGATTCCAGGTAACGGTGGAAGAAAATTGTTTGATTAATGGAAAAAAAGGGCATGTTGGAATCGGGCCGTCATTAAGTACTCATGGTCGTGTTTCCCTTGTTTGTGCTCTTCGAGGTTTTGTCTAACCGCAGCAGGATGGAGGGTTTTCCACTCGGAATACACTGTGCTTTGTCAAGATCTTTGCAGCCAGTGATATTTAGATATATGGAAATAACCTTGACTAGTGATTACTAATTTGTCTGATAGTGCTGTTGTGCACCATTGGTTATAATGACATAGGCTAACTGAACATGTCTAAGGCACCTTTACATCCACAGACAGCTTAGTTTCTAGGAGAATATTTCTTAGAGTGCTATTTAAATGGGATATCTAAAGATCTGTAGTCATTACAATTGATCTAGATGGGATAATCATTCGCTGTCTTCATGATATGCATGGTTGCCATGATTAAAGTTTCATGCATTACACAATCTACATTTATTCAGTCATTCATTAGCTAAACTGCTTAATCTTACTAGGGTCACGGGGAGGCTGGAGCCTATCTCAACTGACTGTGGGTGAATGCGGGGTGCACCCTGTACATCCCACCAGTCTATTGTAAGGCCAACACACACACACACAACCATTCACACTCACACTCACACTCACGGTTAGGGCCAATTGGAGCAGCTAATTAGCTTAACGTACGTGTCTTTGGACTCACTCACCCATCTCTCACTCATTTGCCAAGCCGTTTAATCCTGCTTGGTTCACAGGGAGGATGGAGCCTATCACAGCAGCTAGTCAAAGGCATGGTACACCCTGAACAGCTCACCAGACCATCGCAGGGCCAACACACACAACCACATCTAGGTGCAAGTTGGAACAGTTCTATATCTTTGGACTATGGGAGGAAACTGGAGTAAGATCCCAAATGATTCATTTATAGTTACACAACTAAACAAACAAATCCCAGATATACACCTGAAATTTTATCCCACTAATAGTTTTTTGTGTGCTTTACACTACAAGGAATACGTCAAAGGCCAAGTTATTACCTTTTTGAAAATGTAAAAAAGAAATTACAAATATAGTTAACTATAGTATAACTATAACACATTAGGCGAATTAGCTGTTCCAAATTGCCCCTTGGTGTGAGTGTGAATGGCTGTGTGTGCGTGTGTTGGCCCTGCGATGGACTGGTGAGCTGTTCAGAGTGTACCTCTCCTTCGTCCAGAATTGGCTGAGATAGACTCCAGCCTCCCTGCGACCCTTTGAGGATTAAGGAGTTCAGCAATCGGACAGATGGAGAGATTCTTTTTCTTGGTTTCAGATTAGTTTTAGTTAGTTTTACAATTTTCCGTAAAATTTTTATTGTAATTTTGAGGAATTGACTCATCTTAGTTTAGTTTTTATTTAGCTTTAGTGTTAGCTTTAGATGTACTTTACCGCACATTACTGCCACCTTCTGGAACTAGCCTGTTACCGTCTCATCTTCATCTGTAAAGCGGTATAGCAACCACAGTACAAATTGAGGGAGGAAATAAATGAAAATAAAGACAAAGCTGATTTTACCTGCAATTCCATTTTGGTTTAGTTCATGTTGTATTCTTCTTTGTAGTTTGTTTATTTTTTATTTATTTTAATTTTTTTTTAAACGGTTTTTACATTTTCACTGCTGGTTTTAGTTTTGATCTTAGTCTTAGTTTTCATTTACGTTATTAACCCTGGCCAGAAGCAGTAATGCTTTTCTCCACTGTATATCCAAACCTATCACTTTTTCTCGCCAGAATATGTAAACATTTAGAATTGTTGGCCTTGACATGTTTTCTCAGTTTGAAAAAACCCCAAAAACAGATTGTTCGCTTAGATTTCTGATCCCTGAACCGAGACCTGTGTCTATTTCTTTAACTTAGACCTCACACCACTGTCTACCCACCATCTTCCCACCATTTGTCATAGGAACAGAATGTAGACAGAACCAGACAATGGAAAGCAGAAATATACCGAATGATCTGGGGTTTGCACAGTAAAGGGAAAAGAAGGAATCAGGGAATCTCTGACGTAAAAAATGTCTACCACACGCGCAATGTCAACAGGTAGTGTTTCTTTTTGACAGAAGTACGCCAGAGCCTGCTGTTGGGAGGATGTTTAAACAGAGATCAGTTTGACTTTTCGTAGGCTTGCTTAATACTCTTTACTGTCAGAACCATAGCCGTTTCTGACATTCCTTGCCAGGACACACCATCTCGGTGTTTTGGAGTTTGTGATGTTTTAATCTTCAGTACTGGGTGTAATATGAGTCGTTTTGTTGATTTAACTCTCAGCGTATTATTTAGTTATAGATCTTAAACTCAGGTTTTTGGGTACTCATAGGAAAAGGTATGTGGTTATAGGCGGGAGGAATGTAAGTCTGGACCTGCAGATGGGTTTAAGGGGTTAAAAAGGCAGTGGTCGGTATGCAAACATGTTCCAGCTCTTAGTGGCCAGGTGTTGCATGTGAAATATGTCTCTGAGAATTTATTTCTTGATTGTATTGTGCAGTGTTGTCTCTCCAAGGCTCAATCATTAGTTGTGCAGACTTACTGAACTATTGATTGCCACAATTCAATTCATTCAATTCAAGGTATGTACTGAAGGTATGGAAAGTAACAAACTGCGGTGCATTTGCTCTCTATCCTGTGCCATTGCCCGTTTAAATGAATTAGAAGTGAGAAAAAATGCACACAGTCACACTCCCTTGCTCGCCATTAAATCATTCGTTCAGCATTAGCCCCCAGGCGAACATCACTTCTCTAATTAAGTCACAAGCCTCATTTACAATGTTATTCTACAGTTCACATTTCCATCTCATTTAAGAGCTTTAATAAATGGAATATTTTGGATTTAAACAAACACCTAATGACGTGGAGGGTATTTTTTTAATGTGTCCTTCAGGGAGCAGAGGCTGTGTTTGCATTTTGGAGGTAAAATGAAGTTTAATGGAATGTCTGCAGCACAATTTGGAGTAATAACATCTGCCTGTATCATTATTTTGTTCCGAAAATTATTACTTTTATGGTGTCACATTCTTCTTTTTATTTGCTCCACGGTGGACTTATAGAATAGTTCAGAGCCATTTTCTCCCCTCGTTCAGTTACGTATTAACTCAAAGATGACAATGCACAGGACTAAATGTCATGTTGGCTTTGACTCAAAAACCTTATTTTTTATAGGTGCTATTATAACCAATTCGGACACAGTTTTCCACAATGATGGTATTATTCTCACACATTCTTAGGTAAAGCGCAGAACTCTATACGGCACCATCAAGTGCCATGCCATCCTTAGGCATAAAAAGTGGCGTAGATCAGAATTGCACATGAGCCTTTGGTTGAATCCTGGTTAATGTGAGTTACCTTGACTCCCAGCCCTAAGGGCATCATATCCCATCACCCCACCCCTTCCTTCTTCCACTGTGGACTCTGGGCGCTATTAACCTGTCCCTGAGAGTTTGTTTTTATGTGCCTATGCGTTTGCTGCCATGGCCTCTTTTAAAAGGTAAGAGGAATGTTGCCAAATGAGTTGCACCACATTGGCGATTGCTCCAGGAGGAAAAGGAAAGAAACAACAGGGGGTGTCTGCCATACAACAAGGCAAAACATCGAGCTCTGTCAGGGGCAGATCCAAATATGCACTCTGTAAGTCTTAAATATTTCAAAACACGAAACTCAACCTTTTCAAACATCTCGTGTGCCGTCTCCTCGATACCCGTCTTTAGATGTTTGCATTCCGTTCACATCAGGGAACAACTGTGGAAGGGACATGCCAGCTGCCCTGGGTGACAATTTTACTAGCTACAACAAAGAAGAAATATTCACATGTAAGTTATATGATAACATATAAGGCCCATAAATGTGTCAAGCAAAACATCCAATGGACGTGTTGTTGTTGTTGGGAGAAACTAATTTGTAATTCCAGTTGCTGTGAACTGCAGTAGTGTTACTTTTATAGGATTATATCACAGATGGAATCCACATATGTCCAGGATGTTTCAAAGACAGTTGTTGCAGGCAAAAAAAACCCCAAAACAAACAAAAATAAAATCTCAGCAACTTGCATCTCAATCCAAAATTTTTATTCAAAAATCTCCTGAGTTGTACAACCATTAACAGCTGTGTGACTCAGTGGATTGGATTTTTATCCCCATTTAGACAATACACTTGACTGTTTTTCGGTGATATTCAACCACATGGTCCCTTGTTCTGTAAGACAAGTTTTGTGATCCAGCGTCAAGACAAGACCTCATGAGTCAGTGAGAATTAAATCATTAACCTTTACAGAATGCTTCTGCACTTACATGACCCAGAATTAATGTTGAGGCATTCTGTTTAGTCTCATGTTCATGAACTCAGTTTTGCGATTTGCAATCTAGCTGCTCATCTAGCTTGTTCATATATCACCAGCAAAACAAGTATTTATCTCTCACTTATTTGCCGAAGTGCTCAATCCTACTAAGGTCGTAGGGATACTGGGTGAAATGCCCCGAACAGCTCGCCAGAACATTGCAAGGCATCACACACACAACCATTCACACTCACGCTCACACCTAGGGGCAATTTGGAACAGCCAGTTAGCCTAATGTGCATGTCTTTGGACTGTGGGAGGAAACCGGAGTACCTGGAGGAAACCCACACAAGAACGGAGAACATGCAAACTCCACACAGAAACGCCTGAGCACGGGACTCGAACCCAGGGCCTTCTTGCTGTGAGGTGGACGTGCTAACCTTTAAGCCACCTTGCCGCCCTAGTATTTAATTACAGATGTTTCATAATTACAACCCCCACGTCCACAGCGAGCTGACAGTATCAAATGTGAATGGCGTTTCAAACTGGTCCAGGTGTTTTCTTCAAGGTTGTCACATTTCTAGTCTGCAAAATGAACAAAACAGACGGGAAATGCCACCATGATGGGAGAAAACTAAAAAGAGAATGTGTGGAATAACAATATTTGAACACCACATATGGTATCGTTAAGTCTGTGATGCTAACAGAATGCAAAAACACAATATTTTAAATTTGTATGTCCACACTCTAATGTATTTTTAAGAATTTCTCTTTTTAAATGGAAAACCAAATGTATCCACCAGAAATTCAGTGAATTTCTTTTCTTTTCTTGAAACTTTCTTGTCACCTGTGTTCTTTTTGGCAAAGGAAACCACACACAACATCCTCTTACTCTGACACCATACTAGAAAAAGTTCACGTTAAAATGTTGTCCTGTCCATGACGTACTTATTTTATAATCTCTGCCCACAAGTGTAATTTATATAACCAAAATAAAAATATATTTGCAAACCTACAGGTAAACATTAACTCCATAATGAGTAAAACCTAGATGGGTCATTCTCATAGAAATGCATATTTTATGTCCTTCTCTTTATATACCCAATTATTTTTTTAAAAGAACAGGGGGAGCACTGCGAGAGCCCTGCAAAATGACCTCCAGCAGGCCACAAATGTGCATGTGTCTGCTCAAACGGTCAGAAACAGACTCCATGA
>JBCNYH010000025.1:29926455-29940473 GCA_039654325.1 Tandanus tandanus
AGTATTTAATAAGAATATTTCATTCATTCAGATCTAGGATGTGTTATTTTAATGTTCCCTTTATTTTTTTGAGCAGTGTATATATGTATGTGTACACACACACACACACACACACACACACACACACTGTGGAATGCCCTTAATAGCTTTTCAAGTTGCAAATCAAAAGGAGTTGATAGTTTTTGAACCCGATTTGGAGCGGATAGAAATGGATTGCAACAGAGACTTTTAGAAATCTTGTTGGGCTGAACAGTTTTCAAAGACTGTTTGAGATTGCATGTCCTTACAAATGTAATGTATGAACCCACTTCATGTCCAGTATCCTTCTTAAACCAAATTTCCATCAATATAGCATTTAAAAAGAATATATAGTTTTTCATGAATGACAGTGCTTGTAATTATTTTAAATATTTCCATACAACATGTTTTCAGATAAAATAATTTAAATGAAAGATTGTTTGAATTGAAAGTTTGAATGATTGTGTGTTCAGTTTATGCCTTTTCCCCCCATGCAGAATGTCAAAGATACTAACTAGCAAGCTCATACCTTTGTCTACCAGTAAAACAAACATGATAGCCAATTTGAAAGTAACTTTCAGGATACGTGACTGTCCTTACAGTTATCAGATACCTCATTGTTGCATGAGCAGAATATTTTTCCGGCTTGTTTGTCAAAGTGAGTTTGTGATTATTACAGTTTGGTGTTTAATTTTCTGAGAAGTCCGGTTTTATTCTTATTTTTTAAATGACAGTATATAAAGTTATATGACTGTTCAGTTATTATATAGTATATATCGAGGGCTGACAGCAACATTTGAGAATATTTACGTTTACATATAAAATCAGTTTGTTCACTGTTTTTTTATACACCAGTATATTTGGGTAGATAAACCACTTAAGAATCACTTCACCTATGTATTTGGATGTGATTCTTTTCGAAGTTGTAAAATTGTATTGATTTAAAATACTTGTTGGAGATCTACAGTTGTTGCAGTCAGGTTTCAATCATGGGTCTGTGTAAAAAGACCAAGGAACTCTACTTGAATACATTGGTATATACAGTCAAAATCTGAGTCTAAAACATTTTTTGATCTTGAGTCTACTTCAGTCTACTACTAGATTCAAGCTAGGTCTTCTAGTGCAACAACTGTACATCTCCATTACATTTTATAACACAGTGCGGATACTAACAAAGTTCTTATTAAATAAGGAAATTTTCTACGCCCATTCTACTGGATAGAATAATGAAAGGGAAATAACTATGACAACGCAACTGCAGGAAGTTGATATCTCCTGCTATCAACTTGTTGCATGCAATGGCAAAGCTCTGTTTGGAGATATACTCTTGTTGTTACTGGTTTTTACGTGTCTGAGCACGTGACAAGGTTGGTATTCATTGAGCACGTAGAAGGCGATAGGACAAAAAAACACTAGGTCAAAAGGTCAATTTTGGCGTTTTGTGGAGATATCTACTTGTTGCTGTCACCCCACGATATACACTTCACAGAGCGATGGAAGCTTTTTATTTAAGTGCTGATAACAAACAGAATGGCCCCTCCCCTCTTTAGTCCAGAGGACATGGTGTCCATATTTAATAATAATAATTAAAAAAAAGTTTAAAATTTCGATTTGTCTGACCACAAAACATTTTTCCACTCGGTCCATTTTAAATGGCTCAGAGAAGACGGCAGCATTTCTAGATCATGTTCACCTATGTTTTCTTCTTTGAGCCATTTAAAACGGACCGAGTGACAAAAAAACCTCTCCAAACTGTGGAACAATTTAAGGATATCATCAAAAGATTCAGAGAATCTGGAGAAATCCTTGTGTGCAAGGGACAAGACAGAAAAACAATACTGGATGCCTGTGATTTTCAGACCCTTAGGCAGCGCTGCATTAAAAACAGACGTGATCCTTCATGCAAATCACTGCATGGGCTCAGGAACACTTCCAGAAATCATTGTCTGTGAACACAGTTCCTGAGCCCATGCATGAAGGATGAAGGATTTCCCATTTGCATGAAGGATCACGTCTGTTTTTAATGCAGCGCTGCCTAAGGGTCTGAAAATCACAGGCATCCAGTATTGTTTTTCTGTCTTGTCCCTTGCGCACAGAGATTTCTCCAGATTCTCTGAATCTTTTGATGATATCATGTACATTCAATGTCTTCACAACTGAAGGTGGAGGAATTCTGAAAGTGTTCCACAGTTTGGAGAGTTTTTTGCAGATTGCTGAACCTCTGCCCAAATGCCCTTTTTATACCCAATCATGTTACTGACCTGTTGCCAATTAACCAAAGTAGCTGCAAAACGTTCCTCCAGCTGTTTCATTGTATGTCTCACCAACCTTTCCAGCCTTTTGTTGCCCCGTCTCAACTTTTTTGAGGTGTGTTGCTGTCATCAAAATTAAAAAGATCAAAAAGATTTTCCATGAAATAGTAAAATAGTACTGTCAATATTGTCAATGTATGATATGTTTTCTATGTTCTACTATGAAAAAACATGGATTTATAGGATTTGTAATGAACTGCATTCTGTTTTTATTTACAGTTGGGGTTGTGATATGTATGTTGTCTGGAATAATAAATGTAATATACTATAAACCGTACCATTAGCCATTTATCAAATGTTCAAATGTTTAAACCATTCTTAATAAACTAGAGACTTAGGTCTGTTACCATGGCTGTCTAAATCCCAGAGTGATACATTTATCAATAAACATCCCATTCCTACAAACACTAAAAAATCTGTGGCGCATGCTTGCTTGCCCCATATTAGATAAGAAACCAAATTCATTTAGACAGTTCAAGATACTGTATAAATATTTTGCTATCACATTTTCCCAGGAGGGCAACCATATAAAAGGCAATGTCAGCTGCCGACCCGCCACACTGGAGATACTGAAATTTTATTTCATGCTTTGACATGCTTCAGACTGCAGTGAAGAAATTAGAGAGACATATTTAACACATCTGATTTGCAGCATAATGAGGGTGTGAATTTGAAAGTATGAGTCTATCTAGTGATCCCATAATTCCATAATACAGTACAACTAAAAAGATACACATTTTACTGAAACATATAGATGTAATTAAAATGTGCATGTTGGATTTAAATTCCAACTAAAATAACTTAGTACGAATGAAGATTATAAGATAAAGCTTATGTGGAATATAATATACAGTATATGCATACTGAGGTGGCACAGTGGTACAGTGGTTAGCATTGACGCCTCACAGCAAAAAGGCTTTCTGTGTGAAGTTTGCGTGTTCTGCTCGTGCCTGTCTGGGTTTCCTTCAGGTGTGTTGTTCATTTGAAACAGCAGAGCTACTTGAAAAGGATGACACCCAAGCACTCACTCACTCATTCGTTTCCGAACCACTTGATCCTATTGGGGAGGCTGGAGCTGACACTGGGGGAAGGTGGGATACACCCTGAACAGCTCACCAGACCATCTCAGGGCCAACACACACAACCATTCACACACATTCATACATACGAGCAATTTGAAGCAGCCAATTAGCCTAATCTGCATGTCTTTGGATTGTGGGAGGAAACCAGAGTACCCGGAGGAAACCCATGCAAGCACAGGGAGAACATGTACACAGAAACGCCCGAGCCTGAGACTCGGACCCAGGACCTTTTTGCTGTAAAATGGATACACTAGCCAGTATACCACCAGGCTGCCCAGACATCAGAGCACTCGGACTAATGAATGCAAACATGGGAAGCAAAGTGTTGCTGAACACTTCAGGGCTTCAGGAAAGATTATTTGCTGTACAGTATGTGAAGGATTGTACACCTACCGTTATACAGCCCCAGTGGTTACTCTCAGTGAGGCTAATCAAGGATGATTCCATCATCACAAAACCAAGAAGGACTCAGAACTCAGAATACAAGCAGGCTCATATGTTCTGACTTTATACAAGATTGACCTCCAGTACCCATGTGACCCCACACTGCTCCCTTCCTGTAAGGGATGCATTTGTGGGGACTATCTTCCACCAATAGAGCCTTCTCCCCAACTGGACTTCCTCTGTTATGAATATCTCATGGCCAGTGAGCAAGTAGAAAGAAGTCACAAGGACATGTTTTAATATCTAGCCTCTTGCCCATAAACTGTGCGAGCTGCTTTGGTGTTGTGAGGTCTTTTCTGAGTTCACACTGAGACAGAGTACCATAATGGGGGTGATGAGAGTAGATGAACCATATGGTCTGCTGCTTTGTGAGGACACACAGGAACCAGTCATCCAACCATCCTAATTCCAGTGGCCATCAGGGAACACAAGGGCATCTCGAAAACACCCTTTGGTTGGACTTTAAATTTGAATGCCTATCCTTAGGAGACAAGCCTCAGTACACATCTGCATTCTGGATCAAAAATAAAGTATACATTGTGTTAGTCAGGAGATGATAACCAATCTTCTAGCTGCATGGCATGATTTATATCTATTACCCTTTACTTACAAAAAAAAGGGGGAGAGGAATCTGTCCAAGCATATAAGGTCTAGAATTCGACAAAAACTACACCCATCCCTTTCTAGACAGGCAGCTTTGTCTCACTAGAAGACAAAGCCAGAGTATAGTGTCCTGAAGACACTGCATGACCAGTTTGGTTGTCCTGGCTTTGTAATTCCAAAACCTCTACTCCGCCATCTTGGATGTTTTTGTAGCGTGTATGACTCCCAACACACAAAGCAGATTCTAATCTGCACAAATTGGTCAGAATAAATTGCACCAAATAGACCTGGTGACATGTACAGGTAGCATTGAATGGGTGTGTTACCTTACAGGGGGTCAACATTCACAGATTTCAGGGTCTGCTCCAATGTTAGCAACAACTTCTTAATGTACAGGTAGGGTACAGTATAAAGTACTAAGTGGCGTTTATCCCTAAATATGGAGGAAAGGATACCTGTGGCTCCTATCATGGCTACAAGATGCTAAATGGATAGCTCTATATTGTGTTCATGTTGTCCAAGATGCGACAAGGAAAAGGTACTGGGTGCCTGGTCCAAAAAATTTACACACTCTGTTATTTTGTTGGGCCACCTTTAGCCTTGGTCATAGCATGTAATCACCATGGCATTGTTTTTTAGACAACATAAGCAACATCACAAAGTTTATTTCCACCAAGAGTTGAGTTAATTTTTCACCGACATCTTGAATTGATGAGGGAAAATTAAACCACGCCATAAAGTCTTCTCCAGCACCTCCCAAAGATTTTTAATAGGGTTAAGGTCAAGAATCTTTGGCGCCAGTTCATGTGTGAAAATGATTCCTCGTGCTCCCTGAACCACTCTTTCACAATTTTTTATCCGTGCCATCAGGGAAGAAAAAGTCTATTGATGAGATAACCTGCTCATTCAGTACATTCAGGTTGTCAGCTGGCTTCATTTTATTGCCACACAATGTTCCTGAGCCTCTACCTGACCAAACGAAGTAACAGTGCCATGGAGATTACACGCTGTAATCAAGGTTCCAACAAAATATTGGAATGCAGGACATTTCTTTTGGCCAGGCAATGTATGTTACTATATGTCTTTGTTATAAGATCTTGGTAGGCAGATGAAGAAGTATCCTGGTGTTACACATTCCCCTTTGAAGTGTGAAATAGATTTCCCCTAAATGTGTATTATTTGGTAGCTATACTCTTAACTAATGGTTCTTCATGGGTTTGTTAAGGGTTCTTCCTTGTAAGGGTCCTAAAAGGAAACTCTTTCTGATTAGAGACATACTGCAGGTTTCTGCGTATCTGCATATAACATTTAAGAGTTCCTTAACAGGGATAAATTGAAGAATGCTTAAAGGAAATTGGTCACCTTAACGTTGAATGAGTGCTGAACACATCAAACCACACCTTTAGTTGACTGCAGCATGCAATTACCAAAATGAAGTACCTACGCAGACTTCTATAGGTCCTGAAGAAATTACACATTTCACATGTGTGCCCCATGTAACACCACCCACCCAAGGACAGACCCCCTTCCAGATATGGTAAAGGACTCGGACTCGTTTCTTTCGATTTTAAGTAATTAAAGATATTGCACATGTGGATGCATTAGGGCACCCAAGTCTTAAAACATTTGAGGTATATTTTTCATACAATTTATCAATTGAATCAACAAACATTTTTAAATTTCATGACCAAATGCCTTTAATTGTTCTAAATATATACATATATTTTTACAGTAGAGTGTATTATTCAGCATATACCCTTACATGAAATGGCTTTTGAGTAGCTTCGAAGGGATAGTACATTTCTGAAAACTCAAAATCCTTTAATATTCAATCAGAGTGAATAATAATTAAAATCCCCCCCCGGGGTGTTTAAGAGGTTAATTCCAGCACTCAGATCATTTGTGAGAAAAAACTGCTGGGAAATGACGTGTCCAAACACTGAGGGAAAAAAACAGTGTTCAGCTCTTGACTCTGAGCAAACACGTCAATATATCATGGCAACCCATTGTTTGTTTGACCCCCATGTAAAAATGATCCTACCAACTGTAGATGAAACATTTTTTTTCTGTTGTTTCTTATAGCAGTCAGGCAAGCAAAAGTAAATTATGTCTCATTCACATGCAATGTTACTTGACACTATGTTGTCATAACAGAAATTACATTTCAAATTACATTACAGAAACTGGTCGAAAAGTATATATGCCGTACTGACATGACCTTTGTCCTGGGGTATAATTTTTGTGTAAAATAAAGACAAGTTAATGATTTATTTCTCTTTTACCTTTTCTCATAAGTTCTGAACAAATACAAAGCGGTAAACCAGCTCAAAAAAGAAATGAGTGCTTTACAAATATCATCTTGGTAGTGCGTCTTTGTTTTTCCTGTATTTCACCGAAGCCTTTGTTTTAGTATTTACCCATTACACAAGATTAGTAGTCTGAGGTCACACAATTCTGAATGGAGAGGGGGGAAAGAATGACACGGACACAATGAAATGCCTGGAGTAATGCCTGGAGTACTGGTGGCCTTTCCAGGAACCAATGAGCAGTCAAGCGTTTGTTGACATTTCCCACACTTATACTTTGTGGTGAGTGGTTGTGCATGCGCTGGTTACTGCTTGTTCCAGAAAGGTGCTAAAACCAGACGAAGACCTCAGTCGACATTACCTGCAATACTGACTCGAGTTTTTCAGGCTCTGCTAAAGGCCCCTAAACTTGACAGTGTGAACTGAAATTTATGGTGTAGGTTGCTAGAAAACAAGTCTTGCTTTGTGTTTGTGATGAGTTTGATTTTATTCAAGCTGTTTAATTTGCTTAGGAAGCATACAAACTGGGGTTTTTATTTTGTTTCCGACATGCAGTGATTAATTACAGGTGGAAGTAACAGTTGCTCACATTTGAGAATAACTGCAGGTATCTTTCATTAAATCAGAAAAGAAAAACTTGATACGGCAGACGTTTCAGCTCAATATCACTTGGAAAGAATTGTTAAAGACCAGCTGTTACTCATATTTTTTTTTCCTTCAATTGGAAAAATATCACTTCTGCACACAAGCATTCAAAGACTTTATGACATCAACCAGCATTGGAACAATAGTATTATCAAATGAACAGGCAAAGAGTTTTAAATCCTGGTGATTAACTTTGTTGTCAGCACATCCAAGGCAACTACATCACTGTTCTATGATTAACCAATCCATTGGGGAAAACAAATTACATTAAAATTAAATGTTCATAGTAAATTAAACAGTTCTGCTTTTAGATAACTACACTACACTTTGTATGAGAATACGTCACATAGTACATCACACATAACCTTTACTAAAGACCAAATAAGACATTTTTCTTAATGATACATAAAACATGCCATATCTTGACATGGTTTCGGTAAATTTTTGAAAAACATGAAAGTATGATAACCTTTTAGCTAAGCACATGTTAAGATGCTCAAATCTACACATCTTGATAAATGAGGTACTTTTCTCTTGAAGTCCTCAGATTTAGACAAATATAACAAACAAACACAAACTGCTATTACCCTGGCTTCCGTGATCTGGTATATCCACAAACATTCACTATGAAAACAAACATTTTCGGCTTGCCCTGCGGACGTTGTCTACTGCTGAAGAAGATTGAGAATGTGTCTGATAAGCGCGCTGTCTCTCTCTTTGAAACCTAGGAATATGAGTCCATGGTGAGTACCAGCATCACCCCCATACCACAGGATAAGAAGCATCTACCTTCATGAAATGGATGATGAAGCAGAACGGTTTCTTTTACTTTACGCAACTCGGTGAGTTATTGCAACTTCCAAAGGTTAATCATCGGACATAGGGACAACTGCAAACAAAATGCAAAATAGTTCCAGTCATCTTTTTATTTTATTTTATTGTGTATTTGTGCAGGGACAGCACAGCACAGCAAAGTAATTGCACCAGAGTTAGCAATTAGCTAATATACATCTATTGTCCCTGGGCAGATAAACAAAAAATAAAACAAAATACATCAAGTACACTACCTAAAACAGCACAATACATAAAAGTACATTATTGAGAACATTACACTATTTAAAGTAAGACAAGAAATAATGGAAACAGAGTACATAAAAGTGCATAAATATAGACATTACAGTACAAAAAACAAACAAACAAACAAAAAAGCAAACAGCTCTTACTAAATAGCTTTAAACAGGTTTTTTTTTTTTTTTATCAAAAAGCCACATTTACCACCCACATTGTTTGTAAAAAACAAAAACAAAAAACCTTCATATAAACAATTATACAAACAATAGATTAACAATTATCTACCAACTATCAAGATTTTATGATATACATATATGCAACCTATAAACATTACATAATGGTAAATCATAATGGAAATTGAGGTTGGAGCCAAAAATAGTGTCATCCTAGTGAAATTACAAGAGGATATCCTGACAATCATTGGCAAAATAAGTCATAATGAATAGAAGGAGTGAGAAGTCTGCATGAATGGTATATAAGTGGGTGGAAAGGGAATCGGGAATGTAGGTGAGATATTAAAACAAAAAAAACCCCCTGCGAAGCAGGCAATACCTTTCACCCCATGTGCCACATTTTAAAAGGTATGCCCAAGGTATGGTGATGATCAGTGATGGCATTTTCAATTTAATGCAGGTTAAAGATGGCAGCTGTGGTGGCCATATTGGATATTGCACCGTGACAAATATCGATAGGCTTGTGTAGTTAAACAGTCCCAACATCCACACAAAAAACGGTTATGATCGGTGATGGCATTTTTGAGCTAGTGTGAGGAATGCAAATTCAAGATGGCAGCTGCTGTATCCATATTAGATATCAGCCTGTGACAAAAATCAACAGGCTTGTGTAGTTACCCAGTCCCTACACCCACTCCAAAAATGGAGCTGATTGGTAATGGTGTTTTTGAGCTACTGTGTGGAATCCAAATTCAAGATAGTGGACATATTGGTTATCGGATAGTGACATAAATGAATAGGCTTGTATAGTTAAACAGTCCCAATATCCACGCCATAAATGGTGATGATCTGTAATTTTTTAGGTAATGTGTGCCTTGCAACAATAAACGGACAGACATTGTGTGTGACAACAATACCCCTTACACCCATTAGGCTGAGGGATAAAACCTGTTGGCCTCCCGTGAAAAATGGCAGACTCCTTACTCCAGTTAGGGAGCAAAAAAACTAAACACCTTTCTGATTTGCCAAAAAATAGTTTGGATATAAATTCATCCTCACTGCATAAATATCATTAGAATAAAATTTTAATTCAAATTTGGCAAAGCTAGATGCAGTCCACAACCCCTATGTTCCTTATGCCAGTACCTTAGGGACTTCTAGAACAACATGTTTATTTCGGTTCTAAAGAAAAATACACACACTTTACAGAAACTCTATTAAAAGGGTCTATTAGAAAAGACGCTTTCAAGAATGCTCCTAATGTATAGCTTTCAGCGGAAGTGAAGCATGACAGCATAACATAAAAAAAAACGATCTTTCCTTAATAAACTTCATATGAGCCCGATGTGCTTTTCAGTTTGGTTAGGGTTACACAACAAATGCTTACGGTTCAGCCAAACCCTCTCAGCACCTGTATTATTGCCTGATTTCATTTGAGAAAATTACAGGCAGAGCCCACTCTTTCCCAGCATCGTTTACATTTCCAATCCGCCATAAAAAATAGGGACAAGACTCTAGTTTGTTTGGCCAACATAGTAACTGGTGCTACCTTCCTCAAAAGCTTATTATTATTAGTGTATCCTTTAGTTACTTACATCTCTGTCTGTTTCATTATTCTTTCAGACATTTCAGTAAATCCAGCTGTGCACTGCACTTGTGTCGATTGCAATGGTAAGCTTTGATCCCCCCCCCCCCCTTCCCCCCGCCTCTTTTTTTATATTACATCCCCAAGTTCAAAGGAACAGAGCAATAAAAATTACAAACATGTGGTCACAACTTACATGATGAGGTAAGGGCAAGACTTTGGCCAGCAATCGTTTAGCTAACGTGCCACTCGAAGGCCGAGCGCTGCAATAGAACGCCATTTGGAACGCACGAAAAGTGTGGTATTAACAAGTGTGGTATTAACATCCGAGTATCGAGCGGTGTCGGATATTTTATAGACTTGGAGTGTGACAAGCCGGCCTGTATCAAACAAAGACCTGTGCATTTCTGTGGATTTCATTGAGAACTGAAAAAGAAGCCCAGCTTGGATATTTTACACACCAAGCACAGTCTTTACCAGGATGGAGTAAAT
Source organism: Tandanus tandanus (assembly GCA_039654325.1). Classification (NCBI taxonomy): domain Eukaryota; kingdom Metazoa; phylum Chordata; class Actinopteri; order Siluriformes; family Plotosidae; genus Tandanus; species Tandanus tandanus. The sequence goes on from JBCNYH010000025.1 coordinate 29,937,187, forward strand.
GAGCAGCACGAGCATTAACTTGCTACACATGATGCCATAAACAGATTGTTTTTAACTAATCACTGGGAATACAAATTAATCCCACATGCTGATAATCAGTATTATAAAGTGCATTTCTCTCGAGGCCGTTTATAAATGCAAACCGTGGACATCTGGAGCTGATCTGACCCTGAGATAATCCCACTCTAACACTTCTCTCATTCATTTGTGATCTGTTGTAGCTTAGAGTCAGTAAACAGCCCATCTAAATGAAGAATGTTTGAAACCGAGCCACCATGCTATCAAGAATCACGTGCGCTTCTTCTTCAGTCTAAATCATCCACTTTTCACCAGGCAGACATCAGAGCATTCCTTTTTATGAGACTCGGTAGATGTTCCATAGCACCCTGCAGTTTTATGGGGGAAATATTTAGGATATAGGTTTTGGCTCCGCACCTGTATCACACATGAGCAAATTTGATAGCAATCATAGAAATAGAAAAATGGGGTTGGAAATAAAATGGTAAATTATTATGGTTAGTTGACATCTTTTTTTTACGAGCTCACAAACAACTCCGTGTGTCAGGCGCATTCTTTTCATAAAAACTCATGGAAAGTTTTTCAAGATAGCTTCTATCAGGATACCTAGTCACCTGTTGGTTCAATATAAACAGCAAGAAGGCTGTACAGGCATGTTTCTAAGAAACCAGATTCAAGTGTTCTGTTAAGAAAAGTGCATTAAATAATAATGATAAACTTCCATCCCTTGCATCCATTATTCAAGTCTAGCCATGAAATATTACTGGAACTAATTTAAGTGAATTGTTGGAGGCTTGCAAACCGAGGCGCTTATTGTGCTCTTCATGTCAGTTCACAGATTATTGCTTTTCTTATTGTCTAAAAGACCAGTCCACAGGGCAAAGCTAACAATTCAACCATACCGAATTGTATCCTTGGGAACAGACAGAGCAGTGAAGGAACTCGGCAAAGTAACAGTCACCTACTGGGTGAGTACACAAGCACTTATGTCACAAATGACAACAGTGTTCACATTTCAGTTGCAATACTTTTCATAACATTAAATAAAGATGAGGTCAGCTAACGCTACTTATGACAGTTGATGGTTTAATGCAATACTTAATCCAACACATGCAAACTTCCCATTTCACCTCATTGTATGAACTGCTTTATCCTTTAATAGGGTCACTGAAGCCCATTCCAGCTGACTCCAGGCGAAGGCGGGTTACACCCTGAACAGCTCGACAGACCAACACAGCGCAACATAGCCATCCAACCAATCACACTCACATTCGCACCAAGGGAAAAATCCAGAATATCTGATTAGCATAATATGCATGTCTTTAGACAGTGTGAGGAGACTGGAGCACACAGAGGAAACCCACACAGGCACAGGGAAACCCTGCAAACTCCATACAGAAACGCCCACTTAATCTAGCTATCAGGTGGATGTGCTAACCACTACGCCACCATGCTGCCCCATGTGCAAGTTGATCAGAATAAAGAAATGAAGTTGTCTGATATAATGGCATGCTCTAGTGTCAGCGGAAATGCTATATACAGTAACAGGCATCGGCTGATCAATGAACATAGCTGACCATATACCTGTTACAGAGCACTAAAAAGACCACTACGAATATTTTCTTGCATTATATAACTTTTTAGTATAAATGAACCTAATGTAGTCATAATTTTATTCATTAGCATTAACAATAGTACACTGAGAGCACTGAAAAGTACACTGTGTTTACACAGGATGGTTTCCTAATCTTAATTTATTCTCTCATAAAAATGTTAGGCTTAATAACAGAAATATATAAATAATGGATTTTTAATCGTGTGATCTAAAGTTTACTTTAGATAAGCATGTGAGCAGATTCAAGTTCACAGAGTTGTTGCCTTGTCTTTCTCAGATAACACCTTTGAAAAAAAATGGCAGTGCACAATGACGTCAAACCTGATCTTTATCAGATTGGGGAAAAGCTAGAAAAACTAACACAGAGAACCGAGTCCCTGTAGGAAAAACCTTTATTCCACAAGGTGCCCTTTGCAATACTATGTGTGTATTTGTGTGTGTATATAATATATATTATTATATACAAAATAAAATTTTACAAAGAAATGCTTGTCTATCAGTAAAGTAAGCAACAGATTCCACAAGAGACCACTTTTCAGACAAAAACCCAATGAAGGCAGGTTTTGCTATAAAAATAAAAAAAAGCAAGTGGGACAGTCAAAATCCTCAGAAAAATTGTAAAGATGTTCACTAAAAGCTTTAGCTCATTTCCTAATAAAATGGCACAATATTATAATTCTAATAAGTTAATTCTTTTACTGTTTAATGCTCTTTATCTTCTTTATGCAGTGGTATCATGATTGATACACTGCAGCTCTTTGCAGCTTTTCGTTAGTTTTTACACATTGTCAGTGTATCGAGTCTTTTGCCTACCCCTAGATCTTTTGCCTAATACCATTCCAGTTTGTATATCTTTTTCTAACCCATGGCTTTATGGCCAAAGTATCTCAGTCTCATCTTTACGCAGGAGTTCAGCAATCTTTAGTCAGAACCAATTTTGCGTAGGACACTTTCGTTTGTTCTTTTATCCGTCCAGCTTATTCGTAGCATCGTCTATAACACCATAATTCGAAACTACCGCTCCTTACAGTAGTTTTTAAAATGTAGAAATCTTTAATTTTATTATTTACCTCCACTGCTTGGCAGGGGAGAAAATGTATTCACCAACATCTGTTTGTTTTGTTGTCTGTAAGCAGGATTATGCAAAAAACTACTGAACAGATTTTCACCAAAGTTGGTGGAGGGATGAGGTCTGGGCCTGGCAAAAACCCGTACCAATTTGAAGCAGATCCGGATCACGGTCTGGATCCAGGAGTTTATTAAATACTTTGAACCAGAATTTATTAGAGTTTTTCTTTCTTTTAGCAGGATTACGCAAAAACTACTGATCTGATTTCCATCAAACTTGGTGGAGGAGTGGGGCCTGTGTCTGAAAAGAACCTGTTAAATTTTGGAGGTGATCTATGCATGGGATGCTATTGAAAAAAAAATCTCGAAATCCAAAAAAATCTCTATCTTTACTATGGGCCAAAATGTTCTACTGACACCCACTAGGGGGATACATTTTATTATAAGTATGCCAAGTTATAATAATCTGTGCCTGGTGAAGGTACCTGGCACTCTATGAGTACCACTATAGAATTTAAAGCATTTAAAGCATCCTTACTCTCCAGTAAGTGGCTTAAGATGTTTGCACAATACTGTTCATTCATAT
>JBCNYH010000025.1:29959569-29972241 GCA_039654325.1 Tandanus tandanus
AATCCAGGTAAGAGTAGAGAGTTTTCTTTCTCTTTTTATTCCCAGCCAATTTTGGCTATTTTCAGGTCTGAGTCTTTTATGTTCTCTAACACACAGCAGCTCTACCAGTCTGGCTGTTGAAAGCTGACTATGTTTTCCAGCCCTTGTGAAGGCTAATGCCAAATGTTTTGGATGAGAATGTACTCTAGGAACTTTTAGTTTTTACACAAATATTTGACTTATTCTTCATTGTTGAGATGTACTCTACGTTCATTTCTGTATATGAACTCTACACTACTGCATATGTACACACCACCATTAAAAGGTTTTGATTACAGTGTGCAATCACCTGCCACTGTTGCTCCAGATGGTCAGGTCGACGCTCAGCAACATTATGCGGAAATAAAATGAAGCCAGCCGAACACCCGAATGTACTGAATGACCAGGTTATCCAATCAATGGAGTTTTTCTTCCCTGATGTCATGGATATAAAAATCGGGTCTTAAAAAGTGAAAGAGTGGTTCAGGGAGCAGGAGGAATCATTTTCAGACATGAATTGGCACCACAGAGTCCTGACCTTTGGGATGTGCTGGAGAAGACTTTATGGAGTGGTTCAATTTTCCCATCATCAATTCCAGATGTTGGGGAAAAATCAACCCAACATTTTTTGTATTGATTGAGTTTATCAAAACAATGTTGTGGGAATTATGTGCTGCAATAAAAGCTAAAGGTGGTCCAACAAATTGTCAGAGTGCGAGACATTTTTTTTTTGGCCAGGCAGTGTACATATAACGGTATATTGTACTTTCTGTATTAACCTCTTGAGACCCCACTGTCCTCATATGAGGACATCATATTTTTTCCCAACAATATTGTGCATACAGTATGTCCTTGTAAGATCCTCATATTAGAGGCATTAGGTATTACTCATTTGCCAAAATTCTTGTTTGAAGACATTGATGAAGTTCAGTAGTTATTGGGTAGTTACAGACAGAAGCAGTGTGAAGAAATAAGAGGACACACACCATTAATTTTTGGGTTTTTTCCATGTTTGCAAAAAACAAACAAACCCCATAACATGCAAAAAACAAAACAAACAAATAAACAAACAAACAAAAGCAAAAGTCTTAAAATAGCCTTGTATTTACATTTTTCCTTTGGGTCCCCATACTTTCTACCTGAAGCAACATTGATATTAAGCACTAAACAGATGATGTCACTGAAGATAAAGGTCAAATGAAACCCTTGTCTGCAGTCTCCAACCTTTGATTGTTCTTCTGGGACATACAACAACTCAAGACTGATATATCCATGTACAATATGCAGTGACATCTATCATATGCTTTGGATTATCATGACAGTTAGTGTTCTGACAGTGCCATAGTACTAAAGCAATTAATTATTTTAATGGTTGTCACTTTTTTTTATTGTTGCTGAGGCAGCTTACAGTTGTGCTACACTCCACGTGTGTTTAGCTGTCTCCAACCCTGTCAGCAATCAACATGGCTGATGGATCTGCATTCCTTCCGTCTGCATTCAGCAGTCCTTGTCTAGTTGAGTAATTTGTCCTAAATTTATTGGTAGGCAGCCATAAGGGCTCCGGCTGGGTGTGGCTATTGATGTCTCCTGGCTTGTTTTAGATGTCCTGAAAAAGTACTGCAGAATATTTGACCATCGCTTGTGTGTAATTACATAAATTGTGTGCAGACATTACCTTCCCAAGGAAACCTTTCCAAGGAACTACCCGTAGCTATGCTGTACTATGCCCATGCCATCATGTCATCAAGCTTAGACAGATACAGGTCAAGAGCTTCAGTTACTGTAATATTCCTGTCAAACATCAAAATTGGAAAAAACAATCTGGCAGCTGGGTGGCACGGTAAACAGCAAGAAGGTCCTTGGTTTGAGTCCCAGGCTTGCTGAAGGATTTTTTGTGTGTGGACTTTGCATGCTCTCCCAGTACTTGCATGGTTTTCCTCCAGGTACTCTGGTTTACTCCCACAGTCCAAAGACGTACGTACATATTAGGCTAACTGGATGTTCCAAATTGCCCCTATGTGTGAGTGTGAATGGTTGTGTGTGTGTTGGCCCGGCGACTGTTGAGCTGTTCACGGTGTACCCCAGCTTTGCCCAGAGTTGGCTGAGATAGGCTTCAGCATTCCCATGACCGTAGTAATATAAAGCATTTTGGCAAATGAATGAATGAATCTGTCAGCCAAGAACAAGCACCTGATACTACAGTACGTACAGAGTCACTGAACAGTTGAAGAGTGGAAAGTGACCAGGACCAGGTGACGTTTTTCCAGTCTGCATCAAAGTTTGATACGTTGTAAATTCTAAGGTGTTTTTCTGCTCACCATGATAAAACTCAAATAAGTAAACAGTGTTTTATGAGCCTCCCTATCACTGGGAAGTAGTTTGAATTTTCTCTTTGGACTCCTTTTATCAATAAGGGATTCATCATCATCATCATCATCATCATCATCATCATCATCATCATCTTCCGCTTGATCCGGGGTCGGGTCACAGGGGCAGCAGCCTAGGCAGTGAGGTCCAGACGTCCCTCTCCCCTGCCACTTCCTCCAGCTCTTCCAGGGGTACAGTAAGGCGTTGCCAGACCAGCCGAGAGACAGTCCCTCCAGCGTGCTCTGGGTTGACCACGGGGTCTGTTCCCGGTTGGACATGCCCGAAACACCACAACAGGGAGGCGTTCGGGAGGCATTGTAATCAGATGTCCGAGCCACCTCAGCTAGCTCCTCTCAACATGGAAGAGCAGCGGTTCTACTCCGAGCTCCTCCTGGATGACCGAGCTTCTCACCCTATCTCTGAGGGAGAGCCCCACCACCCTGTGAAGGAAGCTCATTTCACCCGCTTGTATCCGAAATCTTGTTCTTTCGGTCACTACCCAAAGCTCGTGACCATAGGTGAGGGTTGGAGCGTAGATTGACTGGTAAATTGAGAGCTTTGCCTTTTGGCTCAGCCCCCTCTTCAACATGACAGACTGGTACAAGCCCCGCTTTACAGCAGAGGCTGCACCGATCCACAATAAGGGATTTCCACCCAAAAAATTGACATGCACTCGATATTTGTTTTTCACACCATTCTCTGTAAACTCTGTTATGAATGAAAACCCCAGGAGATCAGCAGTTTCTGAAATACTCAGACTAATCTCTCTGGTCTCTCTAATCCCCCCCCCCAGTGCATTTTAAAGTTTGATGTGAACATTAACTTGAAGCTCTTGGCCTGTATTTACAGGTCATTTTATTCATTGCTGTTCTGCCACATGATTGGATAATTGCGGGTGTACAGGTGTTTTTAATAAAGTAGATGGCGAGGGTATATTACATATAATAAGATGTATCAAATAAAATGTTCAAAGTAATGGATTTATTACTGACGCAAAACGCAGTTTGCTTTCATTTAGTCCCTTTAAAAACCCTGCACTGTGCTTTAAGAGAAAGATTAAAGAGATGGCAAACAGAACTAATGTAAACTGACTTGACATATCAAGCCTGAAGGGAATTGTGTGCAAGTTACTGGATCACAGATCTTGGGAGCAAATCGACAGATTCTCAGATGTCAGCCTGGGTGTCTGGACTCCCATTTCTGAACTCTGAGATCCCTCTCGATATGAGGGGATTTGACTTTTGCGTGCATACCATGATGAAAAGGCAGGAAACATCTGGGACACACATTCCCCTGGAAATTAGATGACAGGCAGGTTTGCCCTTGTAGTTGCACTTGTTAGGCTTTCACTGGAATGTTGCATTGTAAAGAAAGCATCTACCTATACAATGAAAGGTGCACGTCTTTAATACTGTCCAAAATATGTCAAAAATATTCTTCGTGCTTGTAACCATTAATGTTATGTGTTGCACTTCGATCCAAAATAGATCCAAATAACAATATCAAAAGTGAAAATCTAAAAATGAGCCAGGTTAATTAAAGTGTAAAAACTTCAGATACTTTTTCGGACTAATAAAAATAACAGGTTTAAACTGTATTTATTTGCATTGTATGTTAAAAGATTTCAGGGCGGCACAATGGTGCAGTAGTAGGCACGTCCGCCTCATAGCAAGAAGGTCCAGGTTCTAATTCTGCGCTTGGGAGTTTCTGTATGGCGTTTGGATGTTCTCCACTTGTACTTGTGTGGGTTTCCTCCAGGTATGCCGGTTTTCTCCTACAGTCCCAAAACACGCACATTAAGCTAATTGGCTGTTTCAAATTGCCCCTAGTTGTGGATGTGAGTGTGAATGGCTGTGTGTGTGTTGGCCCTGTGACTCTTTTTTCGAGCTGTTCTGGGTGCCTTTGCCCAGGGTCCTAATAAAAGATAAAGTGATTTAGATAATGAGATGATAATGAGGCCCCGTGACCCGAGTAGGACTCAACAGTTCAGCAAACGAGTAAGAGTGATGAGTTAAAAAATGCATTTTTATCTAATTAACATTACAACTCTGGGTCTTTTCTACCATTCTCAGAGGTTAAATATGAATTTAAATTGCACTGGTTTTCCTAACAAATACTGAGATACTATAAAGAAGCATTATTTGAAGTCAAATAATGATTATGGTGGCACAGTGGCGTAGTTGTTAGGACGTCCGCCTCAGACAGAAAGAAGAGCCTGGGTTTCTGTGTGGAGTTTGCATGTTCTCCTGTGCTTACATGGGTTTAGTACAGGTACACTGGTTTCCTCCCACAGTTCAAACACATGCACATTACGCTTACATCCAGAGTCAGCTGGGATAGGCTCCAGCTTCCTGCTACCCTAATAAAAGATAAAGTGGTTTAGATAATGAGATGAAATAATGATTATATAGTGAGTGGAGTCTATCAGGTGCTGGGCTAAAGATTTCTTTTCAGACCACAGTGTGTGGATCTTCATCAATTTATACCCTGCATCCAGCATTTCTTCTTCATAAAACTTCATAGGCCTGGTATTATACTATGCCAAGAATCTGAACATCATCTGCATTCCTAGAAATGTAGAAAATGTTGGAATCTTGGATGTCTTTACTTGGTATGATTGGGATACTGTTTCTTATAGCATGGAGGCAACATTTTTATTCCTAAAGTAAGAAGCTTTGTAAATGCATAAAACCCTTCTCAACTGATTATTGTTTGGGGGTGTGGGGGGCACTGTGATGTAGTGGTTAGCGCTGTCGCCTCACAGCAACAACGTACTGGGTTCAAATCTCGTGGCTGACTGTCGCTTTTTTGTGTGGAGATTGTATATTCTCCTAGTGTCTGCATGGGTTTCCTCTGGGTAGTCTGGTTTCCACCTGTGTTTCTACCTCGCCTCTCACCTGAAGTCAGCCAGGATTGGCTTCACCTTTCCCCCAACCCTGACTATAAGCGGTATAGATGATAAATAGTAATTTACACAAATTTTTACAACAAAGGTAAGCTGTCCGAGAATTATTTTTGTAAACTGGCCAATTTACTAGCTAAGAAAACATCTTGCCTTTTCAACAACAGGTTAGATATCCAACATTAACTCCATATTCCTTTGTATTTTTAATTTCGGAAGCTGTCCTCACCCCTCACATTCCAAGGCATATTCTAACTCACTCATTTGCTGAGCCGCTTACTCGTATTAGAGTCGCGGGGAGGCTGGAGTCTATCTCAGCTGACACTGGGCAAATGGGGTACACCAGAACTGCTCGCCAGACCATCGCCGGGCCAACACACACAACCATTCACACACTCACTCACACCAAGGGGCAATTCGGAACAGCCATTTAGCATATTTGGCCTATTTAGCCTGAGTTGGAAGTGCTGATCACTACGCCACTGTGCCGTTCATTCATCATTCATTTCCTGAACCGCTTAATCCTAATTAGGGTTGCGGGGAGGTTGGTGTCCATCTCAGCCGACTCTGGGCAAGGGCAGAGTACACCTTGTATAGCTTGCCAGGCCATAGCAGGGCAGAAACATGCTGACGGCTATGCAGCCTTCTCTTGATGAAAATCAGCAATAGTTCTTTTACATGCCTCTCACCACAGACATAGCCGGCCTTTGATTACCCAGTTAGCTGCACTGGGGGGACAGCAGTGACATCCCGTTGATAGTGGGGCTTGAACCCCCGACCTTCGGATCAGAAATCCAGCACCCTACCACCAGGCCACCACTGCCCCCCACTGTGCCGTGCCAAGCCATATTCTGGTCAATATGGTTTTAACTTGACCATTCATTCATATTTTTTGAGGTTGTCCAATGGTGAGTCCATAAAGAACTCTTCAAAATCATGTACTTGATCATAGTCAGATAGTATTTCCTCTGGGTGTTCTGGTTTTCCAGTCCAAAGACACGCACATTAGGCAAAGTGGATATTCTTGATCGCCCCTAGGTTTGAATGTGAGTGTGAATGGTTCTGTGTCTGTACTGGCCCTGTGATGGTCTGGTGAGCACGGAATCGGCCGGGATTGACTCCATCCTCCCTGCGACCCTGATGAAGGATGAAGCGGTTCAGAAAATGAGATGAGACGAGAAGTTCTGACAAATCCTAGAACTTCCTCAGAACTTTTATTAACTGTTAGGCTGCTGCAAGACACTATAGTGGCGTAAGGCAGTATATCGGCTCCCTGCTGCTATACTGAGTGACTTCCGAACATATCTCTGTATGATGCCAGTTTATTGGCTAAATCCAGATGCTACGTAATCAAAAGTTACTGAATATGAAAGAGTACTGTTTAAGAAAACATAGCAAAGTAACAGTCAAAAAGGCACCATTACCTTAGTGGAATAAAAATGTGGATATGAGTAATTTTCTTACCGGTAAATCCAGACTATTTTGTACTCATGCCTTCATCCAATTTATTCATTTGCAAGCTATTTCCAGTGCAATCATACAGTATAGATGAGAGAATGAATGTTAAAGAGGTATGTATGGTATTTCACTCCTGCACTGAGGTGGACTGATTCCTGCATGAATACTGAAAAACATCAATAGCTACATTAACTGCTAATAATGAGGTTGTGTCTGCTGGGTCTTTTTTTGATAACATTCATTCCTTTCTCTTCAGATACATATCAAAGTATTCTTTTGAAAAAAGAATGAGTGAAATTGATGGTAATGCTGTTGATTAAAGGTATCAAAATTACCCTACAACCATGGAGAAATTCACGTTCCACATTTGAAAGGGCATGTCTGGTATGCCAGACATTGGATACCACATGTGATAAAGACTACTCTTACACCACCAGAGCAGGCTGCAAGAATTAGAACCACATTGCATCTAAAACCATCTTTCCCAGGGCTCTCACAAATCCAGCCCAAATGTTAAACATGACATGCCATCACTGTTGTACTTCACTTCTGAGCGCATACAGTTGTCTTGAATTTTGAAATGTCTAAGCATCTCACGGAATGGCACCTCCCTTTGGCAGTGATGTAGATGTATTTGAGGGGGGAAAATCTACTTGTACAAAAGATAAAGCAAGAAATGACTAACGTCTGATTGAATAGAAAGGGGTGGATATACTTAGTGGCTTTGTGGTAGAGAAGTGGAAAACAATAGTGTCTTTAGTGCACAAAGTCTGAAACAGATATTTGCGCATGAGTCGGTTATGACATGGAGGAAATGAGTAATTCAAGGGAGTTAATATGTATAGATGTCAATATAAAATAAACAATCTAACCCAAACTAGACCCTCAGTAAAGGGCTCATGTCACTGGAAATGGACATGTGTATTGTGGGTAATGGGTCCTAATGGAAAGAAATTATATTTGTACCATGTTTTAAAACCAAACAGTGAAAAACAACACACTATTTGTTTACGAATATGAAAATGATATTGTCCATGTTGATTTATTTTTTTTTTATTTTTTTTTTTTGTTTTTAGAAAATCTACACTGCCACACACTCTACTATTTTTATGGAGTGCATTTATTCTTGACCACAGCATGTAATCTCCATGGCATTGTTGCTTCAGTTGGTCAGGTCGATTCTCAGCAACATTAATATGGAAATAAAATTCAGGTCAGGTTCAAAGGACAGCTGATCACCTGAATGTACTGAATGAGCAGGTTATCACATCAATGGACTTTTTCTTCCCTGATGGTACGGATATAAAATGGGGGCTCAAATAATGAAAGAGTGTTTCAGGGAGCATGAGGAATCATTTTCACATATGTATTGGCACCCCTGAGTCCTGATCTTAACCCTATTGAAAGTTTTCGGGATGTGCTGGAGAAGACTTTATGGAGTGGTTCAGTTTTTCCCTCATCAATTCAAGACGTCGGTGAGAAATGAACCTGACACTGGATGGAAATACATGTGACATTGCTTAAGTTTGTTGAAACAATGGCATGATGATTATATGCTGTAAGCAAGGCTAAAGGCGGAACAACAACATATCTTCTTCTTTTTATTTTGCCATGTCCCATTTTCAGAATCTGACATCAAAACCCAGCCTAATTAAACTGCAAGTGAAATCTGCACTAATGAAACTGTTGCCTGTGATGTTCATTCCACCTCTTTATAACCCATAGATGAGCTCTTCTAAAACTTTGATTACAACTCTACTAGGGTTGAGGGAAGGCTCGTGCCTAACTCAGCCTGACACCGGGCGAAGGTAGGGTACACCCTGAACAGCTGGCCAGACCATCACAGGGCAACACACACAACCATTCACACTCACACCTAGGGGCAATTTGGAACAAACAGCTAGACCAATGTGCATGTCTTTGGACCGTGGGAGGAAACTGGAGTACCCGGAGGAAATCTACACTAGAACATGCAAGCTACAGACAGAAATGCCCGTGCCTGGAAATCAAACACAGGACCTTCTTGCTGTGAGGCGGATGTGCTAACCAGTGTGCCACTGTGCTGCACAAACACCAACCAGTGCACAATTTTTTTTCAGCACTCACCACACCAGAACTTTCCATTAAAGGACAGTAAAACACTCACCTCCTGTTACATAGTCAGAAGCCATGTAATCATCTCACAAGTCATTCATGACACTAATCACTCACGCACTCAATTGCCTAATTCTACCAGGGCCGCAGGGAGGCTGGTGCCCATCCCAGCCAACATGGGCAAAGGTGGGGCATACTCTGAACAGCTCGCCAGACCATCGCAGGGCACACAACAACCATTCACACTCACACCCACACTCACGGTCAATTTGGAAAAGCCAGAGGAAACCCATGCAACTTCGGGGAGAACATGCAAACTCCACACAGAAATATCTGAGCTCGGGACCCGAACCCAGGAACTTCTTGCTATGAGGTGTACGTGCTAACCAGTACACCACTGTGCTGCCCTCATTAATGACAGGTTTGTATAATTTGTTTCTATGTCTCAGTACACAAATGATTTATGCATTGCACTGTATGGTTTATAAGCTAAGGCTAAGCAAAGAGTTTGATACTTTAAGGATACCACACATTATGAGTTTCTACTACCACCACACCTCATATTTGAATGTTATAATGCTTGAAAGAGAGTCTCTGCGATAACTAAACATTGTGAATGTAGCCTCAACACTATACTCATCAAATGTAGCAACATCCAGAGGAGTGAAGCAGATAAAGTCAAAATTTCATCAAATAGTGATACAAGCACCAAAATTCAAAATTGGCACAGAGACTTGTGGAAAACAAGTTTTCGCTAGAATTCAGTTCAGACTATATTAGAGTAGGGTGGCACCGTGGTTAGCACGCCCACCTCACAGCAAGATTAACCTGGGTTTGAGTCCTGGGTTTCTGTGTGGAGTTTGCATGTTCTTCCGTACTTGCACGGGTTTACTCCGGATACTCCGGTTTCCTCCCAAAATCCAAAGGCATGCACATTAGACTAACTAGCTGTTCCAAATTGCCCCTACTGGTGGGTGTGAGCATGAATGGTTGTGCGTATTGGCCCTGCGATCGACTGGCAAGCTGTCAAGGGTGTTCTCCGCATTCACTCAGTCAGCTGAGGTAGGGGAAGAGTAACAATTAAAGAAAAGCTACTAAACAACTGGCAGAAGTTCTTCAGAGACAAAACAAGCAAAACAAAAATTTACTGCAAAAAATATTATGCAAAACAAATGTTTTAATTGTCTTGAGAAATTGTAGAACTGCTTGCAGTCAAACCGTTAGTTTGGAAAGACTTTCTTCTTATAACCACGAAGAGGCAGACACTTGAATCTTTGTGCATGCCAAGCATGCAACAGCTGAAAGAGCCAAATCTATTTTGATAAAAGCAAATGACACAGATGTTCTTGTTGTTGCTATAAGTGTTTTTGCCAATTCTTCATGGTCTAGGTCTGGAAAAACTTTGAATTGAATTTGGCTAAGGTTAGAACCTTAGATGGATTCCAATACATGATATGAATTGTTTGATTGGTCAGGAAAATGTGCAGGAATCTTGTTCTTCCATGCTTTCACTGGATGCGATGTTGTTTTGCTTTTAAAGGTAAAAGTAATGGTAAAAAAAAAATGGCATGAGAAACATGGGATGTGTGTCCAGATGTATCTGCTGTTTGCAAAGCTTGGTAAGTAGCCCAAAAATAAAAAATAATCAAGAATTTCATGATTCTTAAAAAATAATTAAAAAACCAACCAAACAAAATAAACAAACTAAATAAAAACAACAAAAAACAAAAGAAACTGCAATTCATTATTATTTTTTTTAAGGTGTAACAACTAGGAGTGGTGTAGGGATTAACACATCCTCCTCACAACAAGAGGTTCTGGGTTTGAGTACCGGGCTCGGTGAGGGTGTTTCTGTGTGGACTTTGCAGGTTCTTCCCGTGCTTGCATGGGTTTCTTCTGCGTGCTCTAGCGTGCTTAGTGGTTAAGGCGATGGGTTACTGATCCGAAGGTCAGCGGTTCAATCCCCACTATCACCACTGTTGGGCCCTTGAGCAAGGCCCTTAACCCTCAATTGCTCAGTTGTATAAAAAATGATAATTGTAAGTCGTTCTGGATAAGAACGTCTGCCAAATGCTGTAAATGTAAATGTAAATGTGAAATGTAAATAATTGGAAATTAAATGTTCCCTTTGCATGGAAAAAGTTATTGAGAAAGTCTACTACTACTAGGGTCATGACTCTGGGCGAAGGTGGGGTACACCTTGAACAGCTTGCCAGTCCATCATAAGGTTAACACACACACACAACCATTCACACTCACACCTAGGGGCAATTTGGAACATCCAGTTAGCCTAATGTGCATGTCTTTGGACTATGTGAGAAAACTGGAGTACCCAGAGGAAACCCACACAAACACAGGGAGAACATACAAACTCCTCAGCGAAACGCTTTCACTGAGCCCAGGGCTTGAACCCAGGGCCTTGCTGCTGTCAGAAAGACGTGCTAACTACTAAGCCACTGTGCCGCCCCTACTTGAATATTATTATTGTTTGGTTTCATAATTTTGAGAGGTACTTGCATTATGTGGATCAAGTATCAACTATATCAAATATTTGAGAGGAGATTCAGATAAACCACCCAAATCCAAATTAAACCATGAACTAAGCTAAAGAGATGTAAGAAGCTCCACAGCATCAATCATGACCTCTTGACTCTGGGAACTCTTCTGAGCCTGATTCATTTCACATCTTATGGAGGTAAAGTGCCCGATAAAGCTGGCAATAGATTCATACCTTATATCAGGGGTGTCAAACTCATTTTCAATGAAGGACACATCACTAAATTTAAAGGTGATCGAGGGTCTAATACATACTGAACTTCTATTCTAAAAGGGCAACCATGAAATCTGCATGGCAAAATGATTTGTTTAGGCATTTGTCCTCTTTTCCTTTATTTACTTGGATTATCTGACAACGCTTAACAGTCACAACCTAGCTTGCGATCTTTCTTGAGTCATAAATGACTAGCTGTTTACTTGAAATAGGCTGCCACCACCTAGCGGAAGGATGATGAATTGGGTTTCATGGTAATAGTCGATGCAAAGAATGTATGATAATCATATTCTTTGAAAGCTCTTGTGGGCCAAATAAAATGACCAGTCAAACGCATGTGGACACATGACCATCACACCCTCGTTGAGGTGGGCTGAGCTTGCATGAATCCTCGGGTGATGCCGTCGGGAGCACCAGCTTCTGGTTGGGCCACCCAAGGTGGTAAGGTCGAGGATGAGGGTCCAGACCAATATCGATCCAAACAAAAATCAAACCTCAAGTCCTCAACAGCAGATCAGGCAGAAGAAGTTTACCATGAAACCCAATGGCTGTGAAGGCAGACAAAGGCTGCAGCAGGTCATCAACTCCAATCGTCTTGGCTTGCCTTGCCATTGGACCATTTATGCCTTATAAAGTTATGTGTGCTGTACTGAACGTGCAACATAAAGTACATGCTTAACAAACCCACGCACAGGTGTCTTCATCACAAACATTATGGAAACGACAACCTCGGCCAGCACCTCCCCAAGGAACAACATGCCCTCACTGTGACTAAACTTTCTAAGCTAAAATTGGACTTATCAGTCACTTACGGACTCATCAATGACTTTATCTATGACCACGAAAGACTCCACAAGACCTCGAAGACCATCCTCCTCGATCCAAGGGATTGCCATGATACCATCCCCAAAATGTTTTCAAGACAATATGGAATGTCTTTGCTTGACCTACTTGTTTAGTCAAGCATTCTGTTAACAGCCTTTTAGTAGGTAAAGCCTACTAGGTAAAGGAGCAGATCTGGGGGTTCTCAGGCATAGAGAGTTCTGGTAAACTGTAGCGTTGG
>JBCNYH010000025.1:29990507-30001818 GCA_039654325.1 Tandanus tandanus
TATATTTTTTTTTTTTTTTTTTTTTTTTTAAATTCTTAATTAATTAATTAATTTTAGATTACAGTATATAAACTGTTTATAGCAATTAGCTATGCCGAGAATACCAGGAACAAAAGAGTTGTCTGAATTGTGGGTCAGTCTGACGGTGGACATAGCCAGTGTCAGATTGTGCAAAACCTTGGGATTCCTCTTCCCACAGTCATCAGAGTAACTGGACCATTCACTAACAAAAGCAAGGAATCAACAGCATCCCGTTCAGGTCCCTCTGACAGGTGTCTGTGGACTGTTAAGCATATTGTTGGAGATAAACCCTGTTGTAAAGCAACTGATGTTGCAGAGAAGCTCCGCAGTGATTCGGAGAACTGCTGTGAGGTACTGTATCTTCATCAACTTGGCTATATATATATATCTATATATAAATCTTTCAAAAATTATGGTGTCTATTTACTTCTGTATGTTTTAATATGTTATGTTTCCTCCGGGAACTCCAGTTACCTCCTAACGTCCAAAAACATGCACAGTAGGCTAATTGGCTGTTCCAAATTGTCCCTAGGTGTGAGCGTGAGCGTGAATGGTTGTGTGTATTGCCCTGCAATGGCCTGGCAAGCTGTCCAGGGTGTACCCTGCTTTTGCCTGGAGTCGGCTGAGATGGGTGCCAGCCTCCCTGCGACCCTAATTGGAATTAAGCAGCTTAGAAAATTAATGAATGAATGACTTAATTCAATAATATGTTTTTTTTTGTAAATACTGTATTAATTCTGCAAGGGAAACTTTGACTTCTGCATTTAAAGTGAACACACACACACACACACACACACACACACACGTAAACAGTGAGCACACACACACACTTGGAGCAGTGGGCTGTTACACACTGCAACGCCAGGAGAGCAGTTGGGGGTTAGGTGCCTTGCTCAAGGGCACTGCAGCCATGAATGTGGAGGAAGGGAAGGTACAGCTCCCTTCCTCCACTGTCACACAATTTTCCTGCTGGTTTGGGAATCGAACCAGTGACCTTTTGGTCCCAAAGCCGCTTCTCTAACCATTAGCCCATGGCTGCCCCTTATGTATGCTAATGTGACATATTTATGATTTTTTACATTTATTTTTTATTCAGATAACTGATTAAAGCTGCTCACTCACTCTCACTCACTCACTCATTTGCAGAACCGCTTAATCCTACAAGGGTCACAGGGAGGTTGAAGTCTATCTCAGCCAACACTGGGCAAAGGCAGGGTACACCCTGAACAGCTCGCCCGACCACCACAGGTCGACAACACACACAACCATTCACAGTTACACTCACACCAAGGGGCAGTTTGAAACAGCCAGTTAGCCTAATGTGTATGTCTTTGGACTGTGGGAGGAAACCGAAGTACCTGGAGGAAACCCAGGGAGAACATGCAAACTCCACACAAAAATAGCACTCAAAGCCAGGAATTTTGCTGTGAAGCGGATGTGCTAACCTCTATGCCACAGTGCCGTCCCAGTAAAAGCTGCCAATATCATTAATTAACAATGTGTCATACAATGCAAATGCATTTACATATGAACTATAAGCAAAAGTAAAATCTTAATCAGGTTGTATTTTAAGGGTGATATAAAGAGCAATTACAGCAAATGATATACATTAATTAAAGGAATTTATTACATTTTGACTACATTTTCTGCACTATTCTGCCACTGTATGGGACGTACTACACAGAGCACTGAACGAGTTGAACAGGACTCATGAGAAAGGAAACCACACATTAAGAAGGAAGGAAGACTCAAATTGCTCTAAGAGTTGTGAAAAAATGTGTGTGAATTTCAAACAGGGAACATGGGGAACAAAATCAGAACTGATAAGCAATCTCTGACGTCTGCTAAAAGGATACATTAAGGCCACACAGGTTGGGACCTGAAGGGGGAGAGTTTGAAAGGCACGGGGAGAGAACCAATGACAGTGTTCATGCAGAAGCTAGTTGAGAGTGTTGAAATGTTTGTAACCACACTGATGCTAATCTACCAATCACTCACAACATCCCGTCTGGATGATAATATTTACTCAAGTTCACATGCGATTGTGCAATAAAGCAAAGCAAGGCATTTTTCCTTTCCTAAATGCATTGCTGATTGCTGAAAATTTGCACTCTGAAAAATGTTATATAAAGGCAAGCAAAAGTCACAATTGATGTAAACACCATTAGCAATTATTCCTAATTAGGAAATTACGAAGTAAAAAAAAAAAAAGGAAAACAATATCAGGAATAACTAAATGATCTTTCGGATCAAGATAAAATCCTAGACCCTCTAACAGTCAACTCAATTAAGAGCTGCCTAAAATTAATGTTACATTCTGAACAAATCAATGTCAGTTTAACACAAACTATCAACCCTCACCTCTCACATGGGGCCACTTGAGGTATAGATGGTGTCACAGGAGCTTTTTATTATGTATAATGTATAATATACAGTATGCCTGTAAACCTGACTGATGTGAATATTAATCATTAAAACGGTCAGATTATTATTAAGGCAGCATGGCGGCGTAGTGATTAGCATGTCCGCCTCACAGCAAGAAAGTCCCAGGCTTGGCGAGGGCGTTTCTGTGTGGAGTTTGCATGTTCTCCCTGTGCACGCGTGGGTTTCCTCCAGGTATTCTGGTTTCCTCCTACAGTCCAAAGATATGGACATTAGGCTAATTGGATATTTCAAATTCCCCCATGGGTGAGTGTGAATGGTTGGGTGTGTGTTGGCCGTGCAATGGTCTGGAGATGCTGTTCAGAATGTACCCAGTTTTGACTAAGATAGGCTCCAGCCTCACTGCGATGCTAGTAGGATTAAGTAAGTGAGTGAGTGAGTGAAAGATTATTCTTAGTTAGTGATAATGGAAAGTGATAAGATAAAAATGTTGAAACACTACTACCTCTACAGAGCAAAACGTATCATTCTGGTAAACTTGATATCCACCATCTGGCTCAATCAGAGACTGTGTATATGCTGAAAAATTAGTTACAAACATAGTAGTTGACAAATCAGTCATTCATTCATTCATTTGCCAAAACATTTAAACCTATTAGGGTCTCAGGGAAGCTGGAGCCTATCTCAGCCAACTCCGGCCGAAGTAGGAGTTCATAAGCAGTTCAGTAGGAGTTACAAGCATTTCACTACATATTGTACTGTGTATGATTTTGTACGTGACAAATAAATTTGAATTTGAATTCATCCTGAACAAATTGCCAGTCCATTGCAGGGCCAACACACACCCAACCATTAACACGCACCCATGGGGGAATTTGAAATATCCAATTAGCCTAATGTCCATATCTTTGGACTGTAGGAGGAAACCAGAATACCTGGAGGAAACCCACGCGAGCACAGTGAGAACATGCAAACTCCACACAGAAACACTCTCGCCAAGCCTGAGACTTTCTTGCTGTGAGGCGGACATGCTAATCACTACGCCGCCGTGCTGCCTTAATAATAATCGACACTCACTCACACCTAGAGGCAATTTTTTTTGTCAGCATAGATTTTCTGAAGATCGCTGATCACACATGCCTACCATACCTACCAAATCTACAACGGCATAAATGAATAAACCGTTATCCTGCAGTTCCACAACCTGGATGTACAATTGAAAATACAGTATTTCTCTTTAGTTTAAAATAATAATAATCATTGTTAGATACAAGGTTTAACATTTTCTGTCACTAATTCTGCTAATGTACAAGTAACAAAATATAGCCTATAAAAAAGTGTCACTGCTATGAGAGTGCACTGGCTTTCCCATTCCCATATGACCCACAGCAGCCCCGGCTTGGCCTGTTCATTGTCATTTGCACCTGTGTCCTACTAGATAATGAGTGTCTGTCTATATATAGTCGCTAATTTGTTTTGTCTGCTTTGAAGTCCTTCTTGTTTTTATTTGAATTTCCTAGCCAGTACATTGTTTCACAAGTTTTCCTTGATGTAGTGTTTGTTATGGGATTTGGATTTGCCTGTGGTCTGGTTAAGATTAGTGATTTGCCTGTGATTACTCTGTCATCCTGTGTTTTGTTCCTACCTTCCAAAACTGACCACAAATAATGGAAAACTCCCAATAATGCCATGTCACAATTGCATCCTGCTGGCTGTCACTTCTTCATGATCCAGATGGGTCATTCCTGGTGTTTGGTTGCTGTTGTACCTCCAAATAAAATATGCAGACAGTTCTTAAAAAAAATATTGCATCCTAAAAAAATTGTAGATCTTCAAAGCATGGTAGTCAAGCTAATGTTACGTATTGTAGACTCTGCCAAAAAAGATTTTAGTGAAAAACATCACCACCATATAATACTGGTAAAAAAAAATAAAAATCCACCCCCCCATACCAGTCCCAGTTATCCCGAACCAATCCCAGCTGACATCAGGCAAGAAGCAGGGTACACCCTGAATGGGACACTAGTCTATTTTAGAGTTAACACAGACACAAACAACCATTATGGGTACTTTAGAGTAGCTAGTTGACTAAAAGCGCAAGTTTTTGACTGTAGGAAGAAAACTGGATTACCTGGAGGAAACCCACACAAGCACAGGGAGAACATGCCAACTGCACGCAGAAACGCACATGGACAAGATTCAAATCCAGAATCTTCTTGCTAACCACTAGACCATTAGGTAAATATACTAAAATGAATGATCATTTAACATAATTGAATAATTTTTTACACGTTATCTACATTCATTAATTCATTTGCTGAACAACTTAATCCTCCTAGGGTCACGGGAAGGCCTATCTCAACCAACTTTGGGTGAAAGTGGGGTACACCGTGAACAGCTCAACAGTCCTTTGCAGGGCACACACACAGAACCATTCATATTCACATCCACACCTAGAAGCAATTTGGAACAGCTACTTAGCCTATTGTGCATGTCTTTGGATTTTGGGTGAAAACCGGAGTACCCGGAGGAAACCCACACATTAATATTACATTGACGTTGAGAACATTCACAATGACGTTGAGAACATTCAAACTCCACACAAAAACACCCTCGACAAGGCCAGGACTCGAACCCTGGACCGCCTTGCTATGAGGCTGATGTGCTAACCACTACACCACCATACCGCCATTAGTTTATGTACGTTTCAAATATAATTTCACATTTTTAAATTTTGAGAAAAAAAAAATCAAATGTGTATTGTTTTTTAACTTATTATGCTATAAATATACACTTTGCCATCTTTTGTTCAAAATATATGATCTGACGCGTCATTGTCTTGTTGAATTTGCATAACACAGTGGACATAATGATAACAGGATGGACAACTTACACGGTATTGTTGATTTGCCTGTGATTTTTTATTTTTTTGAAATGTGTTACACATTGAAGGTAAATTTACCTGGATGTTAGGATCGTCTAGGTTTAATTGTACAAGTTCGCTTTACAGAAATTCAACTAAATTCAAAACTGTCAGAGGTAAACCTAAGTGTACATCCATTTTTGGATTTTGTTTGTACTAGATGTCTGGGACTGTGTTTGGCTATGTTTGTTCTTTTCACTTTTCTTCATGTCCTCAAAGCCCTCTTTTATATCTCATTACCTTCAATGTTCACTATCTTCTTTCCTGTCTGCCTCTCTGACCACAATTTCTATCTCATTCTACAGTTACATGCTCTTATGGGCATTCTAAATAGATACACACAGATTACTGATAGTTCCATCTGTAATTTAAAGCCAAATGAGCAGAAACTCTGCATTAAAAATCGTAACATTTTTCAATACTTAAATTTCAACTTTGGTGATATTTCAAGGCTTTGTTGGCTGTTATTAAGTTACTGTTCACCTCGATTTCTGTCCTTTTTATATAGAAATACGTTTTGTGCAGGGCGGCATGGTGTTGTAGTGGCTAGCACGTCCGCCTTACAGCAAGAAGGTCCTGGTTTCGAATTCCGGGCTCGGCAAGGGTGTTTCTGTGTGGAGCTTGCATGATCTCCCAGTGCTTGCGCTGGTTTCCTCCGGGTACTTTGGTTTCCTCTTACACTCCAAAGACAAGCACATTAGGTTAATTGGTTGTTCCAAACTGTGCCTAGGTGTGAGTGTGAATGATTGTGCGTGTGTATGTTGACCCTGCAATGGACTGGCGGGCTGTTCAGGGTGTCCCCCTCCTTTGCGCAGAGCCTAGTAGGATTAAGTAATTCGGCAAATGAGTAAAAAAAAAAATCAATGTTTCGTGCAATGCTCTCATATGCTGGAACTTGACACGTTTTCCTGTGAGACTACACCTTACTTTTTGTCTCCGGCAACCTGGTCTTGCTCAGACACAGTAATAACTTTATGTCCAACTTTGTTAGGTGTTAGGTGAGATAACAGGGTGGATATTTTGACATAAAGTTAGCTATTACACATGTTATGGGCCAGACCAAGCAATTATGAAAGGTATTTTTTAAAAATTAGTACCCACTGAGCTACAGTGAGCCTTTCATATGAAAAAGTAGATTTATTTTGAAGGAAAGTGGGTAAGGAGGGCATGTAAGAAACGTTAGAGGACACATGGGCTGTCTGGTGAGAATGGGGCAATCTTCAGCATTGTTTGAACAGTCTGTTGTGTAGTATGTTCCAAATGAGCTGAAACTTCCCCCTGTGGATCTGCCAATCCCCAGCTACAGGCTTGCTTAAGTAGACTCATTGCATCATACATACAGTATACAGCTCTCAGAACAGAAGGCATCAACCCACTACCCACTTCAGCATTGTTTCTGATTTATTCATTGTGTTGTTATTGGTCTGCACTTTTACATGCGACCCTGTGGTTCCGTTCAAGTTTTTTTCGCACACTTCCTCAAACCTACTTGTTACAATCTCCCTTTTTGCACATAGATCACCTACAACTATATTTCAAAGGAGCCAATGTTTTCTGAGTTGAAGCCTCTGGGTGCATGGACATTGCTTTGCAACATGGCTGCAAGTTGTTGAGCATTCCACCAAACACTGAAATGGTCTGAGGTACATCAGAGACAGATTTACTACTGGCTGCTGCTGTCAGCATACCTGTCAGAAGAAGAAGAAAGGCTGCGTGTGGGTGAATTGCGCCTACTCGCAATTTTTTTTGACTGCGCTCATAATCAAGACAGCTCTGTCTTCTGTCAAATAGGCTTGCAGGCCCTCCAGTCAAGCTTCGTACTTATGAACTGCCCAGCCTACAGAGGTGTCAAATGACACTTCTCTTGGTTGACTTTGAAGCCTTGAGCTTTAATATGTGAGATCAGCAGCCCGGTCTGGCTTGTCACAGGGGTTCAGATAAGGGTGATTTGGGAGTCTCTTCAACACTCTCCAAAATATCTAGAAAAAAACCCCAGCTCAGAATCTGTGGTCTGTGTGTTGTGTTTATCTCCTTAGTCACTAGTTATCCACTCATTCATTTATTTTCCAAACTGCTTAATCCTACTAGGGTCACAGGGAGGCTGCAGCCCATCTCACAGGGAGACTATGTAAACGCCACACAGAAACGCCCTTGCCAAGCCCAGGACTCAAACCCAGGACCTCCTGTTTTGAGGCAGACATGCGAACCACTACACTACTGTATTGTTCATTATCCAAACAAAGACTCTTAAATATGTGATTTTTAAATCCACACATTTACATTTTAGATTTATGACATCTGGCAGGTGCTAATCCTTATCCAGAGTGACTTACACTTTATCTCATTTGCTCAAGGGCCCAACATTGGTAGCTTGGTGCTACTGGGGCTTGAACCTCCAACCTTCTTGCCTTTGTGCTTGCGTGTGTTTTCTCTGGGTGCTCTGGTTTCCTCCCATAGTCTAAAAACATGAACATCAGGCTAAATGGATACTCCCGATTGCACCTGGGTTTGAATGTGAGTGTGAATGGTTGTGTGTGTATGTGTTGGCCCTGTGATGGTCTGGCAAGCTTTGGAAAATGAAATGAAATAAAATAAAAGATGGTCAGTCATGGCAAAAATATTTATCTGATGCTCTGCAACAGCTATAAAATTCCAAGCAGTAAAAAAAAAAAAATCGATATTTTTATTATTTCTTTCTTTTATTCATATAATTTTCGCCGATCAGCTATACCATTAACACCGACTGGTCTGCAGCAATGCAGCATCATATACAGGAAGCTGCAACGCACTGTGTGTTCTGACTCCCTTCTATCATAACCAGCATTAACAGTTTCAGCAGTTTGTGGTACAGTAGCTCAGACCAGACACACTAGCCTTTGCTTCCAACGTGTCTCAGTGAGTCTGAGACCCCTGACATTCTTTCCAGTTTAATGGTTGTCCTTCCTTGCACCACCTTTGGTAGGTACTTACCGCTGCATACCAGGAACACCCCACAAGACCTGACATTTTGGAGATTAATAGACCCAGGCATTTTGCCATAAATAAAAAAGCTATAGTATCTGTTTTGAACTTCAAGCAGTCAACAATCCTGTCCAATTAGCTTTAAATATTCTGTTTTGACTTTTTTTTTTTTATCGAGCCACTTTTACACTTCGCTAATCAGACTGAGCAGAGGAAATGAACAAAATAATAATCATAAAAAAATAAAACCGTATGTAAGTATGTATGTAAGTAGCTATAAAATTTAAATTGCTCATTATTGCAACAGCATTTTTTGAGTGCACAATTCTAGTTTGCTGGAATACTTTGCTGGGTCTGCATCCAGACTCAGGTCCACAAGGTGCTCTACCCCTGCTCTAGAACAAACCAGCATTAGGTTCTAGCCTTTCAGGTTATAAATCCTGATGTTATTTTCCGATGCATTAAAAAATGTAATGTAAATCTTATTTCTTCTTCGTGGATCATTAATCAAGCACCCTGTTCTTACTGTCTGTGTATTGTTAGGTCCCGCCCACAAAGTGGCTCGGGAGCTATAAGAATGGGTTCCCTCCGTCCGTCTGTCAGTCACACTTTAGTTTCTGGACATTTTCTTGCTGCAAGCTGAAGCTAGGGCACTCATAGTAGAGAGCCAGCATACCAAGTTTGAAAGCCCTCGCTTCAGCGTGCAGCAAGAAAATGTCCAGAAACTAAAGTTAACCTTACTTGCCGTGCGCTGAAGCCGGGGCTTACAAACTTGCTCTGCTTGTTCTATATCGGCATATTATGAAATGGTCCTTTCGGTGGGAGCGTCTGGACTCCTGTGGTCTGTTTTTCAATTAGGATCCACTTCCATTGTATTCCTTATATAAAAGAATATGCTGAAAAGTATGTTAAACATCTCAATCAGTGTGTAGGCAGACATACACACTTTGAAGTGTTAAACCTGAGCAATGACATTTTCTATGTCAATATAATTTTTTTAACACATCTCAAAAGGGTCAATTAAATGGGGAAAAAGCTTTATTTTCTTAAGGTAGTTATAACTGCTCGTGTGGTCGACTGCAATAATTTAATTGTTGGTAAGATGTACATTTAGAATTTAAAATCAAAATTGAAGATTTTGTATGTATTTTCACCAGTGTGTGCAGTTACTGACCAAAAATATTTGAGTCATTCTTACCATGTGCTGTTTAATGCAGTACATCCCCAGTAAATCCCATTACATTGTAGTTTAGCTTAAAAAGAAAATGCACTTATATAATTTAAACTGTTTCATTCACCAGATATTACAGGTTTTACTGGGTCCCTGTGGTTATTATCTCTGCCATTATTTCAATGTTTTACATCACTTTATGTGTTTGTTTGTGTGTTTATTAGCAGATTACATAAACAATATGTGTGGATTTTCATTACATTTCAATCAGAGGTGGGGCTTTGGACAAAAAAGACTTCATTAGATGTGGAGATGATCCGGATCAAATTCTGGATGTAGGAATTTTTAAAAAGATTCTTTAACTATGGGGGATAGGACGATTTTTGACATTTTGATTAATATGTGGATTGCTGGGCTTGATGGAGGTTTGTGGTCCGTCTGATTACTCTTGTTAATGCTCACTCGCTCATTTACCGAACAGCTTAATCCTATTAGTGTCGCGGGGAGACTGGCGCCTATCTCAGTCGACACAGGGGAAAGGTGGGGTACACGCTGAACAGGGCCAACACACACACAACCATTCACACCCACACTCACAGCTAGGGGCAAGTTGGGACTTCCAATTAGCCTAATGTGCATGTCTTTGGACTGTAGGAGGAAACCAGAGTAACTGGAGGAACCCCACGCAAGCATAGGGAGAACATGCAAACTTCACACAAAAACGCCCAAGGCCGGGGCTCGAACCCAGGACCTTTGTGCTGTGAGGAGGATGTGCTAACCACTATGCCACTGTGCAGTCCTCTTGTTTGTTCTGTTTCTATAAATAAATAAATAAAACTCTTAAAGATCTGTAGGTGTAAATGTGTGTATGTACAATCCCCAGCAATGGACTTACATCCCACTGAGGTGGTATCATTAATTTATTCCTGCTCTTCCCAGACATGGCTCTGGGAAGAACATTGACCCTAATAATGGGCAAGAGCAGAGTACACCCTGGACAGCTTGCCAGGCCATCACAGGGCAGAAACACTAGACGGAATTCTTTTACGAATGACAGCAATGGTTCTTTTACATCACCACAGGCAGTGAGAGACATGGCTGGCCTTTAATAACCCAGTTAACCCACTTGGTGACAGTGGGGCTTGAAACCCCGATCTTCGGACCAGTAAGCCAACACCCTACCACCGGGCCACCACTGCCCCCTTTGAAATTCAGACAACTCTTTTGTTCCTGGTCTTCGTGGCATAGCTAGTCACAATAAACAATTTACGTACTGTAATATACTGCAATCTAAATTGAAGAAAAAAAATGTTATCAGTAAGCCAGCACCCTACCACCAGGCCACCACTGCCCCTAATAATGATCAGATTAATCCTAATGTTCTTCCATTTAAACAAAGACAACAATAGGTTTTGTCTCTCCAATTATAGTTCTGGCCGTTATATATATATCTCGCTTGTGGCCTCTTTAATTAATAATCTGCTCTGCAATACTTCCTTTCAATTCAGACCAGCAGAGCAATTACTTTTCTTCCCTTACCAGAATTAACAAACTAAATAAAGATGATGTTTAAAAGTCTAAACTTTTTACTTTTGCTAATCTTCTTATTCTTGAATCTACACCATCACTTAATGCAATGTTGATGCAAATGTTCATCAAGATGATATATTTATTAATTATTAATAATTTTTTTTGTATTCTGGAGTTACTGCAGGCCCTTAGCAACATAAGTACAAATTTGTCAAATGTATGTAAAAAAAGAAGGTCATACTATCCCATATACACTGCTCAAAAAAATAAAGGGAACACTTAAACAACACAATGTAACTCCAAGTCAATCACACTTCTGTGAA
>JBCNYH010000025.1:30020904-30047899 GCA_039654325.1 Tandanus tandanus
CTAGGGGCGATTTGGAACCGCCAATTAGCCTACTGTGCATGTTTTTGGACTGTGGGAGGAAACCGGAGTACCCGGAGAAAACCCAACCAAGCATGGGGAGAACATGCAAACTCCACACAGAAACACCCGAGCTGGGAATCGAACCCAGGCCTTCTCCCTGTGAGGCGGACGTGCTAACCACTACGCCACCGTGCCGCCCAGGTTGCCAGATTTTTCTTAGGTAAATGTATCTGGGATTGAGTTAACTGTAGACATTAATTAACAATATGACTTCCATCTTTATTATATGGCAGCTTATAAAAGAGCACTAAATCCAGCACACCCTCTTTGCACAATATTATATTCATTCATATATTCTTGGGCCGTAGTTCTATCTAGGACCATGGGCATCTCTCGCTTCATCTGAGAGACTGTAAGCTGTACAATTCAAGAGGCTCTGCTCCACACTGAGCCTAAGGGCAATTTGGAATATCCAAATCACCTAATGTGCATATCTTTTGGACTGAGGGAGGAAACCAGAGCATCCAGAGGAAACCCATGCAAGCACTAGGAGAACATGCAAACTCCACGCAGAAACACCCTTGCCGACTGAGGGGCTTAAACCCAGGACCTTCTGGTAACCACTGTGCGCCCGTTCCGCCAATATTTGATTCAATTATATTAAATATTGAGTAGTTACTATGAAATTGACCACTAAATCAAAGACAAGAAATGTGTACCTGGTATGTAACCTATTATATCAGGTTTTTAATTCAATAAATTGATTCATCACATTAATAAAATATTGCCACTAAACCCCAACCAAAATATCTGAGGAGCCCGCAAGTCCAGAGTAATATCTGAGGTCTGACTACCAGTGGGTGCAATTTTGGTATGAACTACTTATGGTTCATGTGTAACTCAACTCTCATAAAGCGCTTGCGTTTTTAGAGCATGCTGCAGTCAGACTCATCAAACTTTTACCCACTTATACTCCAAGGACCAGCTCATTTGCTGAACCACTTAATCCTAATATGGTCGTGGAGAGGCTGGAGCCTATCTCAGCTGACTCTAGGCGAAGGTGGGGTACACCTTGGACAATCTGCCAGTCTATCACAGGGCCACCTTACAACTATTCACACTCACACCTAGGGGCAATTTAATTCATTCATTTGCCAAACTGCTTAATCCTACTAGGGTCACTGGGAGGCTGGAACCTACCCCAGCCAACTCTGGATGAAGGCGGGGTACACCTTAAACAACTCGCCAGTCCATCGCAGGGCCAACACACAGATTGGCACAACCTAAATTCACACTTACAGCTAGGGACAATTTGGAACAACCAATTGGCCTAATGTGCGAATGTCTTTGGAGTGTGGAAGCAAACTCCACACAAAAACTTGCCGAGCCGGGTCCCGAACCAAGGACCTTCTTGCTAATCACAACGCCACCATTACAATCCACATTTAACTATCTAATAACTTGTAATTTATTATATATTAGTGTATTTATATTGATTCATCCATTCATTTTCTGAACCGCTTAATCCTAATTAGGATTAAGGCTGGCGCCCATCTCAGCCGACTCCGGGCGAGGGCAGAGTACACCCTGGAAGAAACACGCTGAAACACGCCTACTCTTGACGAAAATCGCTCTTTTACATGCCTTAGACAGTGTGAAACATGGCCGGCCTTTGATACTGGGGGGACAGCAGACAACCCATTGATAGTGGGACGTGAACCCCCAACCTTGGGATCAGTAATCCAGCACCCTACCACCGGGCCACCACTGCCCAGTGAATTTGTATGACAGTTTTAATAGTGTTGTGTCCACATACCCTACAGGCATAATCAGACAGGTCTCTTACCTCATACGTTCCAGCTTCATGGTTTGTCATGCTTATAACAGAGAAATCTCCGTTTCTGTCACCATTAGCATCTATAGACACCTGGCCAGCAATCCCTGTGCAATAGAATGCAAGGAATGTGAGAATTAATTAGCCAAAATAGTCCAACATTCTAAGGAAAACAACGGCAATAGTTGAGAAAATTCCAGGCGGCCAATACAACAGGAAATCTCATCTGCCTCCCGTCGGTTATGTTGGCACAGCCGGCAGAAATGGTAACTTCATCCCTGCGTCTGTGTTCCCAAATTCTTGACATTTTTAAAATGTTATTTCATTTAACAAGAAAACACGACCCTGTTCCTGATGATTCCCTCAGAACAAAACATTGTTATTTTATGTTATTGGTTTTGGTTTTGCCGTTGAGGGAAACAGAGACAGGGCTGGACACGAGACAGGGCTAAGCACCTACTCTGTAAGTGAAGCTTATGAATGAAGGAATATTTGCGACTCTGTTGACTACTGAAGCGAATTAAACATCGCAACAAAAAATTCTGCAGCCTTTAATATTGTTTTCCCAGACTCTTTTTGAAATTATCATTAATTACATTTATAGTCAGATCTAAAATCAAGTCTCGAATGTGAACTGTAAAACCTGCCACTGTTTACTTTTTCCCATCTGGTTCAGTCACGGATTTGTTTTCCTTAACAGTTACATATTTCAGGAAACACTTAGGAATATAAATAAGTGTGTGTCAGTTTACACTAACAAGGTCACACTTCGGCCAACTGCATACAAATACCAAGCATATGAAATAAATAAATACAAAATGGATAGACTGCACGATGTGTTATATTTAAATGTTTTTTTCTTCTTCTTTACCTTCAAAACTTCTGTTCCACATTCGCCGTGTGATTTCTGTTCCATTCTTCTTACTAAAACCACTATGGATCGTCTCATTTAAAGCAAGTGCATATAGTAGTAAAGCATCGTGAAAACCCTCCATAAACATGTTTATCTGCAATAAAAAACAGGTAAATCTTACAATCTCCATGTCTAATGAACTGATTCCAGAGACATGTTTCAGAAAGTGTACATAAAACAAAAGGAAATAAAAATGCTATTTTACAATACATTAAGTACCTAGTATTTTATAGGGACGCATGCAAGTAGTTTTACAGTACACAATTATTTTACATCAGACTATTTAGAATAAACTGTACCATGTAAAATGTTTGCAATTTAAAACTTCTAACTGATCAAACTGTATTTAAATAATAATATTTGCAACTTGAATATTTACATAATCGTTCAATTTGCAACTATTAGTATTTAAATACTATTTTATCTCTATTTCAACAGTTAAAGTTACTGTTAAACCATTCACACCTCTGGACAATTTAGAGGAGCCAGCTGGCCTAATGTGCATATCTTGGGGCTGTAGGAGGAAACTGGTGTACGCAGAAGAAGCCTATGCAAGCACATGGAGAACATGCAAACTCCACACAGAAAGGACTCAGCTGGCTGTGAGGTGACAGTTCTAACCAATGCATCACCATGCACAGTCTATATTTGGATACTAGCATTGAATATTCACTGTTCAATGTCTGGTAATTTATTTCTATTATGTATCATAACAGTATATCATAATATCATATCAAGAAGTTGTTTTTGGTTAGGTCGGTGTGATCATTAGCAGGATTACGCAAAAGTTAAGCACAGATTTTCATGAAATTTCTACCAGGAGTGGGGCTTTGGACAAGGAAGACTGCATTGGATTTTGCAGATGATCTGGATAAAATTCTGGATCCAGGAATTTTTTAAGTTTCTTGAACACTGTGAATTAAGATGATTTATTTTTTTTTTTTTGGGAATGTCACAAGGCCCGGCAGGTGGTGTTCTGTACTACTTGGGTTTTTTCCCGCAAAAAAAGTTATGTGAGAGTTTTCATGATATTTCTACTAGTGGAGGTTTTGGAGATGACCTGGATCAAATTCTAAATCCAAGAATTTTTTAAAGGATTCTTTAACATTGTGAGATCGACGATTTTTGTCGTTTTAGGCTTGTGTAGAGGATTGCTGGGCTTGGCAGAGGTTTGCGTTCTCTGAGTGTAATATTTGTAATATTTATCCTTCACACGTGTCTGTTCTTAGAAAAAAGGATAGTAACATCAAACATACATCTTAAGGACCATTGATAGTATACCTTTCATTCATTCATTTTCTGAACCGCTTAATCCTAATTAGGGTCGCGGGGAGGCTGGTGCCCATCTCAGCCGACTATGCACGAGGGCAGAGTACACCCCGGACAGCTCGCCAGGCCATCGCAGGGCAGAAACATGCTGACTGCAACCTAACGGCCTACTCTTGACGAAAGACAGCAATGGTTCTTTTTTTTATGCCTCTCACCATAGACAGTGAGAGACATGGCTGCCCTTTGATAACCCAGTTAGGGGGGACAGCAGTGACAACCTGGTGATAGTGGGGCTTGATCCCCTGACCTTCGGATCAGTAATCCAGCACCCTACCACCAGGCCACCACTGCCCCTTATAGTATACCTTTATGGTCCAATTACATTACTTTTATTGTTTTTTAAAGGTATATTACGTCCACATTTCCAGGTGAAATATGCATATTAAAGGTAAAGTACATAAAGGTGCCACCCTTCCAGTGAGCAATGCTACAGGTTAGTACTTTTTTGAGAATGTATGCATCAAGTACGCATGTAGGTTACACATTTTGTAGTCATTTCACAAAAAACTAGCAGTTTTCATACAAGTTACTCTGTATTAATTTAACCATCCATAATTTGAGGAATATATAAAAAATTACATGTAATCATAACAGAATAGTAGTTTGCTGATGATAATGTAATTTTTTAAAAAATGTCTCTAATAAAAGTCTGAATGAAATATACACAAGATAATCAAATACCAAAGGAATAACATTTAATAGGTGCTTATGTTATGATAAGGACTATTGGTCCATTCCTATGTTACAATATGTTTTGTGTGCGCGTCCCAAGGCAAACAATACTAAAACCCAGCGCTTAGTAGGACGGCTGCTTCAGGATTCAGTGACTCGTGGGGATCACCATGTATTTAGGTTCACCTTCGACTGCTTAACATGAGTGGAACAGCAGGAAAAGCTGATATAGTTATAGGACTGTTTATATACATGCTCTTTTCTGGATGTGTCAGCCACATAGACGTCTCGGAGCACCAAGATAATGAAGCCCACAATGTTTTTACAGGAAGTGCAGTTTGCAATTCAGCAACACAATATATTTGGATGGACATTCCACATCTGAAATATAGCGTTGTGAAACATAAACCCTGCTGTCATTTGAGATCAGGCGCTGTTGGTAACAGTTTTAGTAACACACCATATGTAAGCAGCCTCTGTCTCAGTCCTCAGATTTGGGCCTAATTTGTAGCTTTTGCTCAAAAAAAAAAAAAAATTAAAAAATTTGGACAAAAATGCTCCGTCTTAATGGCCTGCCTTGTGGTAGGAAGAATGGAACCAGTCAGCCGGGTCAGATTCGCTCCCTCCTCTATTTGGACCAGACAATATCGTAGCCAAGTTTTGGGGGAAAACAATTCCACAAAAGCCTGGGAATCCTCACTGAATTGATAGTCAGGTTGCTGAGGAAAAGCCAACCATAGAGACCACCCACAGCTTCAGCCTGATGTGTCATAAGAAAGAGATGTTAAACCGACGGATGACATCTACTCTGGAACGACACACTGTTGTGGGTCTTGATTTATGCTCTGCTCTCTCTCTCTCAGACTGCAGATTGTTTAACTGAAGCAATCCTTCTGGACAAATTTATTTTTTGAAAAGATAACACTTTATGCTTCTTATGACTATCGTCCCCCCCAACATTTTTTTGTAAATGAAAGATTCACGGTATAACACTGAAGTCTCATTAGGATATATGTACATGATCATCATATAAACACAAAGCAGGCTTTCCAAACTTTAGTTCTTTACTGGCTGCATCATTAGCCAAACCAAAACTATGCTCTAAGCTCATTAGCCTCAGTGTTTCTGTCTGTAGCCCTTTCCTTTAGGACAAGCACCAAAACGAGCAACCGCATGTCAGCTTCCTCGCTCGGGTGCAGAATTATTCAGTGTCAGTTTACTGCTACTACCGTACAACACAGCTTTGATTTAAATGTAGCTAATAGACTATGAGGAAAAACAAGGATTACTTTCACTGCTTCAGACAAGATTGTGTAACTGAGCGTCCTGAACATGGTGACACCCTTTTTAACTGGAGCAGTATGAGACAGAATTTATGATCTCTAATATATGTTGGGTGTGTAACTTCTCACAGCCATTTCAGGTCTCATGAGACTTCTAATTTCCTTAACACCCCATAAAATATGTCGAAATAAGCCAATCAAGGATGGTATAATCTTTTGTGCGGTCTGGTGAGGTGAATGGAAGTGCAAAGAGTGATTAAGGATTGAATATGTCTCTCGAGACAAGCTCAGGCAAGCATTATCAAGCAAAACTCTCCTGAAAATTACCGCACATGTTCATGCATCGGCTGATTTAGGGAAGTCTTGTTCCCAAATGTTGGTTTCATTCATTCGTTTATTCATTCGCCGAACCACTTTTTTGTACTAGGGTCATGGGGAAGCTGGAGCCTATCTCAGCCGACTCTCAGTGGAGGTGGGGTACATCCTGAACAGCTCGCCAGTCCAACACACACAACCATTTACACTCACACCTAGGCGCAATGTGGAACAGCCAATAAGCCGAATGTTCATGTCTTTGGAGGGCAGCACCGTGGCATGGTGGTTAGCTCATCTGCCACACAGCAAGAAGGTCCTGGGCTCAAGTCCCGGGCTTGGGGGCTTCTGTGAGGAGTTCACATGTTCTTCCCGTGCTTGCAGTGTTTCTTACAGGCACTTTGGTTTCCTTTCATAATCCAAAGACATGCACATTCGGGTAATTGGTTGTTTCCAAATTGCCCCTAGGTGTGGATGTGAGGGTGAATGGTTGTGTGTGTTGGTACTGCGATGGTCTGGGTGTGCCCTGCCTTCACCCAGTGTCGGCTAAGATAGGCTCCAGCCTTCCCATCTCGCTAATAGTAGGATTAAGTGGTTCGACCAAGGAATGAGTGATGAGTGCATGTCTTTGGACTGTGGGGAAAAAAAACAGAGTACCTGGAGGAAACCCACAGAAGCATGGGGAGAACATGTAAACTCCACACAGAACCCGAGACTCGAACCCATGATCTTTTTACAGTGAGGTAGACGTGCTAACCACTACGCCACTAACCAATTACTTTTTTTTTGATTTATTGTTCATAATATTGCCACCATATGATTTCCAATTCATTTGAGCAGCCCGTCCAATACACTTGTATTAAAAAAAAAAAAAAGTTGAACAATTCAGGATTAATATCACTTCCCTGCCAATCTTGAATTTGACAGACTGCAAGTGACGCACGTTCAAGAGCTGAGATAATGCTACGAAGAACTCACCACCCTTTTGACAAACACATGCCAAACCTTGTACTAATTTATGCAATAATGTTATACATTCAAAAACACAGATCACATTTTGGCTTTGTCTTGTACGCACATAAATGTTGCTAGACATTAAAACTGTGCATTAAAATAATGCATATCACATGTTCTTCCTGAATCTTTCCCCTAAAACTTTATGCATTTTTTTTTTGGAAAACACTTCTGTAATCATAAAATATATTACACTTGTCCAATAACTGTGTTGTAATCCAACAGACCCACCTACTGGTCATCAGTGCATACAAATATTTGCCATGTACTTGGGAACTTAAATCATTATTTCAGAAATGTTAGGTCTGGTATGGATTGCTTTTGGTCGGTGTTTCAGCACGGTGCTCAGCTAGGTGTAAGTGCTTCGTATATAACAATGCGTGGGTGGAGAGAGCGAGAGAGCTTTGTTGAAGCTGAAACATGAGTCTCTTTGTTTCTTATCTACATGTACAAGTCCTGCTGTAGCTTACAGATAATGCGGATAGAGACACCGTTAAGGACCAGATGTCCTCTGAGAGAGAAAAATTTTCCAAACGTTTGCAGATTCTTCCTTCAGTGTTAAGCTGCTGTTCCAGGTTCATTACTTGTGATGCTGAGAAAAAAAAAAAATCTAGTCTGAATCTGCTAAAGCAGTTCAATTTGTCACATGATTTCTCTTGTTATGGATTCACTTCCTAATATGACATTAGTTCATATTTGCTCACCTTGATCCCCCAATAAACACATAGAGCATGCATGGAAAAATGGCGTTTTGATTTAGACAGGCAAGCATTCATTAAAATTTCTCCTGCAGCTTTATATATGTGCTGAGCACTTTGCATATGCAGCATGCATGATTTACTGAAAACAGTCTTGGTTCGCTGAAAGAACACGACCTGACTGTAAGGCGATCAAAAAAAAAAAAAAAAAAAAAAAAAAATTATCACCCCCCCCCCCTAATGAATAAAGCGGTTATTCTCCAGTATAGTGAGCAATTTAGTATGCATCGACACAACACCAGACCAGGCGTAAACGGAGAGATGGAGAGATGTTTCAAGCCTGTGCTACGAGCAAAGTAGCTCCTGACACATTTGTGATCTGACAAATCAAACTTCGATTTCTGGCCTATTTTCACTGGCATATTTTCACAAACGAGGTGTAATGTGTAGGGTTCATACAATCACGTAATTGTGCTTGGTACATTGTAGGCTTGACATTTGTACTGGGAATGAGAATGCTCTTTGTTCACGTGCAGTCAGCATTACACCAGCCAGTGGCTCCTAACCAACAGCCACCTCAGGGTCCTGCTGATTTGGCAAGTAAGCCAGCTGAAAGTAGTAGGGACCCTGCTGAGCTTATTAACCTCAGCGTGCCAATTCATCAAAGATGTTTTGTTTTGACATGGCAGCTCCCATTACCCAGCCTGATAAAAAGCTGATGATTTTTCCAAGTGCCAGGCTGAACAGTATCACGTATGCACTCAAATCAAACTTTATTAACACTCTTAAAAACACTTACAAAGTTGCAGGTACTGGATTCTGGCATTGTCTTTGCATTAAATATGCATTATATATTCGCTATCCAGCAGAGTAAATTCTAAAATAATCAATGCAATCCATATTAATCCAGCTTAAATATTTAAATAACGTAATCAAGAAACGGCTGCCTCACATTAAGAAGGTCCCGGGTTCAGGTGTTTCAGGGTGGGGTTTGCATGTTCTCCCCATGCCTGTGTAGGTTTACTCCTGGTAGTCCAGTTTCCTCCCACGGTCGAAAGACATGCGCATTAGGATAACTGGCTGTTCCAAATTGCACCTAGGTGTGAGTGCGATTGCGTGTGTGTCTGCGGAGCTGTTCAGAGTTTACCCCGCCTTCGCACAGTGTTGGCTGAGATAGGCTTCAGCCTCCCCATAACCCTAGTAGGATTAAACGGTTCGGCAAATGAGTGAGTGAGTGAGTGAGTAATCAGGAAATAAAAGACAGTCAGTTTAATGGATTGGACTTCCTCTAGGTGGTGCTAGTGTACTGACAAAAAAAAAATCCGTATTGTTTAATTTTTTTTTTTGTTTCACTGCATCCATAATATGCACTTTGCCATGATAAACAATCTTTGAAATAATTTGCAAACATTTTTATTACACGGAAGCAATATTCTTGAAACCCTTGAAAAAAGATGATATAGGCTATTATAAATATTATTACTGTTGTTATAAATACTCCAATATTTACTTCAGCGATGTTAGTAATTTGTCATGAAAACTGCTTTTTAGTTCTATTTGTAAAGTTGTTTGGGTAAGTCCAGATGGTCTTAGAAGACTTTAAAGACAAATAACAGGATACAGGCTCCCAAATGGCCAGGAGCCAAGGGAGTAAAAAAACTGGCTGGGTTCTCTATACACTCTCTCCCCGGACAATCAAAGTGACTCTAGCCAATGTGAGCTTTTGAGCTCATGTATGAGGAAGAGGGTAGATAGCCCTTATCATTGACCGTGTTATGCTGCCCCGGGGTTAGAAAAGGTGCATTCACAGGCCCCATGGGTCTCTCCCTCTTCCTGGTGGATAAGGGTCTGATATGATAGAGGAGAGCTGTTCAGTGGGCAAAATTAAATAGAAAATGGGGAATTGCATAGAATAAAATTGGAAAAGAAACAAAAAGTAGAAAACATACTATTTATAAGTGCAATTTGTAAACGGTTAGATGTCTGTTGATTCTAATGTGCTGTTATTGGCATTGGCATCTTGTCATGTGTACTGCAAGTGTAAAATTTGAGGAAATAAATTTGTTCTGTAGAGGATGAACCCCTTTCTCTAAGGTTTTAAATTAGGCTTTAGGACACAAATAAATAAATACATTTTAAATAGGTGCTTCATACACACAAGTTTATATCATAAACATTATGTATTATATTGAATACATTCTTCAACTTTCCAAATATGCAATTTTTTAAATTTTTTTTTGTAAATGTGACCCTTCAGCACAAAATGAGTCTTAATGCACCAAAGTGACATTTTTTTTTAGTAAACTGAATTTTCCCAAAAAGTCACGTGAATAAATTAAACTTGGGATACATTTGTAGTTCTGCCAAGGAGGTTATGTTTTTGCTGGCATTTGTTTGTTTGTCTGTTTGTGAACAACTTTGTGAAAAAATATATGAATGTAATTTTCATAATGTTACGTAAAATTCCCGAAATGTTCAGGGAAGGTGGAGAGTGGGTCAAGGAACAAATAATTAGTTTGATTGAGGGAAAACAGAGACTGTCCTTACTTGCTAGAGGTGTGTGCTCTTTGAGTGCTTCCAGTTTGTCATATCTTTATTAAATTGTATTTGATTTCAAAAGTTTTATGGTCATTTTAAAGCTGAGAGTACCCTGCATAAATCAAAAGTAAGAGACTCACAAATAATCGACACTCTAAAGGCTCCTGTTCTAGTATCCTCAATGTGTAGCCTGCCAATTCTTTAACACTATTCTCTTTGAAAGACTTACGTACATTACTGCAGCCTTCACAAACGTCGACGCCTGCCCTCTGGTAGGACTTTTTCATTTCCAGTGAGAAATTCTCAAACTCAGGCTTGGTTGACCTCAGCAGTGTCAATGTGTTTAGAGAAGCGTAGGCAGCCTTGGCTTCATTGTCATATTTATCTCCTCTTCTCCATGATCCATCGCCTGTGAAATAATGTTTGGGGATTCTTATCTTAGCATTAGGAAATCACAAAAGATAAACACACACACTGTAATATTTAATATGGATTCATCTGGATGTAAATTATTACCATAATAATAGTAGATGGCTAAATTACAACACAAATAAAGTATTAATAATAGTAATAATAATAATAATAACAATAAAGTCAGTAGCCCAAAGTATTTAATCTGGATAAACAAATAAACAGGGTGGGTGGGTGGGGAGGGTGGGTGTTTGAATACATGCGCACAATACGTTAGGAGCCTGTCGCTCCTGAATGTAATCTCTATCCAACAGAAGAGCTGGAGGTCTTGTTTCTTTATTTTTCAGGGTCAGAGGGAAAACAGCACACCCTCGGAAAAACCTTGTGACTATAACAGATAGTGTAAGACAATGTGTGTAGAAGCTTTACCGTAGGAGGAGGAGTTGAATAGCTCGATGTTGAAGAAGAGTCTGTTACTGGTGGTCAGATTCTGTTTGTGGGCCCTCAGCATGATCTCCCTTACCATGTCTGTATGTGTGCACATGATTACCACTGCAAAGTAAAGAAAGATAAAAAATAGCTTATTAGTAATTTGTAAATAAACTTGTTGAAGTCTTTATATGTGATGATGATGATGATGATGATGACGATGATGATGTTGCCGATGATGTCACCATGTTTTCCAGCCGCTTTGGCAGGATCGTGAATGTGCGTTTCCGTTTTTTTACAACCTGACTTATTAAGATTAATTGTTTAAACGTGCTTCACTGATTGTGTGCATGACATAAATGGGAGGACAATAAAGCACACCATTCTCGTAAACCATTTATAGGCCATGAATCAAAACCGCACATTAAAGGGCTCCTTTTTGGCCTCGTGCTCAGTGTTAAACAGTTAAGCTTCTATTCTCTGGCTTTTATTCAAAGGTTACCAAAGCAATTCATTTGCCAGGAACAGATGTATGTCAGCCTGATGTGTACATGTGTATCTCGGCATGTACAAATAATTATGCAAAGCATACGCCTTGTAAATGTTGCAAAATAGCTTCATTTTCCACAGATGACCAAAAAAAAAAAGTTTGGTGTATGAAATATTTTCCCATGGAGCAAAGTGGTTGAAAATAAATAAACAAACAAACAAGTATGCAAACAGGTTTAAAAAAAAAAAATCTTTAAGTGTCCCATAAATAGGAAGATTCAGAACTCTGGAACACTCCCCACAACTCTGTCAGTGTAGCGTGCCGCCTGAAATATCCTCCGATGAGTGGGACAAACTTCACCTCAGTACTCGTGCTCTATGGCACTCTTTAATTACAGAGTGCGTACAACACTACAGGCCCTGTGTTGACTGGACGCTGATTCCATGGGGTACAACCCCAGCCAGCAATATTTCAGAAATCTGGATTTTCCCACTGACACTAGTTACAAATGAGCTGTGGAATGTGAAAGGCAGCACATGGCACGCTTACTGTTGGCCGTGCCACATTTCACAGGCCTGAGGGTCATTTTAATAGTGCGGTGCCGTAAGCGCACGTATGTATATGATGCTGCTGTGCAAACATGTACATGCATATAATAACTCTGCTCTGGAATAATATAACTGCCTAGTAAAGTCTACACCCCCCCAAGGGCCACTCTGCAGACCTGTACAGGCCCAGATCATGGCATGAAGTACCCATGGTTCACTGTCATGGAAAATCTCAGCCTAACTTGTTGTTTTATGCCTTATTATCATCGTAATCACATAAAACAGGAACAATTTAATTATTTGAACTGAAAGCATATCAGAGAGTAATACTGTACTCTGAAATCTCACAGGATCATTACACTAGACATAAAAGGCCCAAGTGAATATTAATAACTACCTGGATAATGTAATCATTGGCAAACTGCTGGATGGTACAGTGGTGCAGGGGTTAGTGCCATCATCCCACTGAAAAATGGTTCTGGGATAAAGCTGACTGCGACCTTTCTCTGTAGAGTTTATATGTTGTTCCTGTGTAAGCTTGGGTTTCCTCTGGGTACTACGGTTTTCTCCCACAGTCCAAAGACATGCACCTTTCATCACCTGGCTACTATAAATTGCCCATAGGTGTGAATGTGAGTATAAATGGTTTTTCGTCTCTGTGTTAGCTCTGTGCAACCTGTTCAGCTTGTACCTCGTCTCTCACCAAAAGTCAGCTGGGATTGGCTCAAGTATGATGGGCAGATGGACGGTAAACTGCTGTGGAACAAGAGGGATAAAAACATTTGGGAAGTGCTGCTATTGGAAAATAATATACCTGAGATGGGCAACAGAACATTTCCACCATCTAATTATGAATGAGCTACGGTACTGCTGCAGGCAATTACTTGTGATTTAGGACCTGCCTACTTATTAACACTGGAACAGCCACTGAAATTACATCTGAAAAGTAATCCATTTTAATCACCTATTAATCCTGGGGCACCAACACAATCTCCAAGAGATGCATAAGATCAAGAAAAGTTGAATTGGTTATTGAACACCTTCATATAATCAGAATGAAAGACTTCTGATTAGCAGTAAAGTTGGGATCACACCAAAGTAGGAACGTTGGCGAATTGACTACACCAAAAATTCCCCCAAAATTCTATAACTATTCTTGAGTATTCGCCATGTTTTCTGAATGTTCCCCATGGTTCACCGATCCAAAATAATTATTTTGAACAAAAATCTGCAACCTGTTCTCAAATACTCCCAAACTATTCTCTCCCGTCGTTAACTCCTCTGTCTACTGTATTCGCCAAAAAAGGGTGCATATATGGGAAACAGTTAGCGATGTTCAAGAATAGTTTGGGGACAGTTTGGAGAAGTTTTTTAAGGAATTCAAGAATTGACCTACATCTTTGCAACAAATATCAGACACAGCTGGCGAATATATCATTACAGTTTATTCGCCAGGTATTTGAGAAATTTGTGGTGAGTAGTTAGAGGACAGTTAGAGAATAATCCAATATATTCGTTCATTTTATAAGCTTCTTAATCCTAATTAGGGTCTCGGGGAGGCTGGCGCCCATCTCAGCTGACTCTGGGCGAGAGCCGGGTACACCCTGAACAGCTCGCCAGACTCAACACACAAGGCCAACACACATACAATCATTCAACCGGAGTACCCGAAGGAAACCCACGCAAGCACAGGGAGAACATGCAATTCCTGTGCTTGCATGGGTTTCTTCCAGGTACTCTGGTTTCCTCCCACAGTCCAAAGACATGCATGTTAGGCTAATTGGCTGTTCCAAATTGCCCCTAGGTGTGAGTGTGAATGGTTGTGTTTTGGTGTCTTGGCCCTGTGATGAAATGGTTAGCTGTTTATGGTGTACGCCGCTTTCACCCAGTTGGCTAAGATAGGCGTCATGCCCCGGTTCAGTAAATAAATGACTGAAGTTTCTTTGTAGGTGTTAAGCATTAAAACTAACAATAAATGGATAACATGTATAACACTGCTCTCTACTACATCACAACACGGACTGCATGTCACAACCTTATCATTAAATTTTTTTGTAATGGCATCCCTCATTCATCCCTCCATCCATCCATTGCTTCATCCACCCCTCCATCCATCCACCCATCCATCCCTCTATCCGTTCATTTCTTCATCCATACCTCCATCCATCCACATATCCATCCACATATCCATACCTCCATCCATCCATCTACCTATCCATACCTCCATCCATCCATCGACCTATCCATACCTCCATCCATCTACCTACCTATCCATCCCTCCATCCATCCACCTACCTATCCATACCTCCATCCATCGACCTATCCATACCTCCATCCATCTACCTACCTATCCATCCCTCCATCCATCTACCGACCTATCCATACCTCCATCCATCTACCTATCCATACCTCCATCCATCCATCTACCTATCCATACCTCCATCCATCCATCAACCTATCCATCCCTCCATCCATCTACCTACCTATCCATCCCTCCATCCATCCACCTACCTATCCATACCTCCATCCATCAACCTATCCATCCCTCCATCCATCCACCTACCTATCCATACCTCCATCCATCTACCGACCTATCCATACCTCCATCCACCTATCCATACCCATGAACAGGGGATCTATTGACCTAGGATCTATGAAATAAGATTTTTAATGCTTCTTTTTAATTTTTTGTATCTGCATTTTTTCCCTGTGTGTTTGTAGTTAAGATCACCACAATATTTGAAAAGTGCATGAGATATTGTTCATGTGATCTTATTTTGCATTTCTTGCTGCTATGCTCAGTAGCTCCCCTGTTGCAAGCAGTCCTGCTAAAACACCATAACGCTATCAGACACCTGCTAATCTTTACGGGCTCATATTAGGAAGGGTGAAAAAGACCCGTTGCTTTCAGGCTGCATAAACAGAAGTGAGCAACAGTGGTATGAACAAGTAGATCACTAACATCCGGCAACAGTGGCGGCTAGGCAAGCAGTTGTAAATATTTATTCCCGAAATAAACTACCTACATAATCATTCTTGGATGTAATCCATTCTAGTTTTTGGGAGAACAATGATCCCTCTTTATAGAAGCATGTCACTGATTTATTTATTTATTTTGTTTCAAAATGTGTCTACTTTGTCCATCAGAATTGAAGCAGCCACAGTAAACAGATGGTACTGCTGATATTGTCGGTCCCAAAATAGCGCCACCTACACTATATTTCTTTCCTGTAAACGCACATTACTCAAGTCACTACACTTGCCTGGTCCACTAGCTAAATGATCATGACTTCTGTAACATGTTTGGCAGCACGGTGGCGTAGTGGTTAGCATGCCTGCCTTATAGCAATAAGGTCCTGGGTTTGAGTAACGAGCTTGGCAAGCACAGATCTGTGTGGAGTTTGCATGTTCTCCCCGTGCTTGCGTGGGTTTCCTCTGGGTACCGTGGTTTCCTCCCACAGTCCAAAGACATTTACAGAAAGCTAACAGGCTGTTCCAAATTGCCCCTAAGTGTGGATGTGAGTGTAAATGGTTGTGTGCTTACCTTTCACGTGAAGGTACTGCGACACACCGATTTTCGTTCCACAGGAAACTGTGTGTGTGTTTGTCTGTCCACAGTCCACGAGTGTGCGCTCGGTCCTAGCAAGTTATTACCTTTGGTGTGAGTCTGTCTAACTTGAAGATCCTATTTCTATTGGAAAGTTTTTGTCTTGTCTTGTCATGTAAATGTAATGACTATCATAATTGAGAGCTTATGGAAATTGTATTAAAGTAATGTAATATTATGATAGTCATTTAGCCCTGTGATAGTCTGGCGAGCTGTTCAGGGTGTACCCTGTCTTCACCCAGTGTTAGCAAAGATAGGCTCCAGCCTCCCCACGACCCATGTAGGATTCGGTAAAATGAATGAGTGGGAGTGAGTGAGTGTAACATTTTTGGTAGTCCATTTCAACTAGACCAAAATTCTGGACTACATAATGAAAGAATCCCCATACTATTGTTCCATGCACTCCTTCTCAATGGTTATCATTCTGTCACACAGGTTGTGACTATACAAGGAACATTGGTAGTATGAAAGTTAAGAGAGATTTTCTGGATATGGTCATGCTCACGTCACCAGTATTGATCCACAGCAAAATCCGTATGATGAAGAGAATCGTGCTGTATTATTTGTACTGATTTGAATTTAGAATTGAATTGAATTTAGAATGGAAAGGCTTTTGTAGAAATGATGCATCTAAAAGAACAATGTCAATAGTAGTGTTGAGGTAGTATCGCTGGGTGTGGCCATCATCCATCCACCAAGAGCAATCTAGGGCAAAACCTAAATGACAGTATTGAAATGT
This sequence comes from Tandanus tandanus, assembly GCA_039654325.1. NCBI lineage: Eukaryota > Metazoa > Chordata > Actinopteri > Siluriformes > Plotosidae > Tandanus > Tandanus tandanus. The sequence continues at coordinate 30,037,722 of JBCNYH010000025.1, forward strand.
CTCACTCATTTGCTGAATCCTACTAGGGTCATGGGCAGGCTGGTGTCCATCTCAGCCGACACTGGGTGAAGGTGGGGTACACCCTGAACAGCTCGCCAGACCATTGCAGGGCAACAAACACACAACCATTCACACTCACACCTAGCGGGCAATTTGGAACAGACAATAAGCCTAATGTGCATGTCTTTAGACTATGGTGGGAGGACATGCAAACTCCACACAGAAACGCCCAAGCCCGGGACTTGAACCCAGGACCTTCTTGCTGTGAGGCAGACGTGCTAACCACTATGCCACTGTGCTGCCCTAGTATTGGTATCTGTACATAGATCTTGCATAAGTATGGAGACCTTCAGCATCAGTAGAGAGTGAAAAATTCTGTATTAGGTCACAATGGATGGGTAGTACAGCCAGGACGTGCGGAGAGCTGATTCTTATTCTTATTGAAATCATTTTTGCACTGGGTATTAAGCTTCTCATTAAGGAAATATCAATCAAAAGATCAAAATGTTAACAATTTCTAAGAAAAAGATTCTGTGACCAATGATTGTGTGATGCCAAATTGTGGCCATAACAACTGTGATTGTATTTCGATCTTGTCCTCTCAGTACAGATCCATCAAGTTTAAGGTTTCAGCCACTGAATAAATGACTAGTGGAGCAAACACACGTGTTCACTGACCTTTCGCGTGGCACCAACTGGCATATATAATGTCAGACCCTTGTTGTTGTATAATAGAGCTTAAGGTTAGGTTACATTACTTTACCTGAATGACCTGTTTACAGTAATACTACTACTAACATTACTACTGTCATGACATTAGTTACGATGTCATAAGTGGAGAAATTTGAATTTAAAAACGTACCTCTTCCGAGTCTTTGTACACACGCGTGCTCTGTCTAACTTGAAGATGAAGTTGAACTTGTAATGATCGAATTAGATCCCGGATCCCGGCGTTAGACCTATTGGAAAGTTTCTGTCTATGTAAATGTAATGACCGTCGTAATATTACTTTACTTTAGTACAATTTCTGCAAGCTCTCAAATGTATAGTAGTAATAACACAAACAATATACAGCTCACACCAAAAGAAATAACTTACTAGGACCATGCGCACACTCGTGGACTGTGGACAGACGAACACACGCACATAATTTCCTGCGGAACGGAAATCAGCGTGTCACAGTACCTTTTGTGTTGCTAACGTGAAAAGTGAAAAATAAACAAAACAATTAAGCCCAGAGCCTAATGTGTGTCACTACAATCCACCAGAACAACTTCACTGTGTCTTGGCTTCAATTTGAGAAGTTTCTGGACCTTTTTTGAGTGATGGACACCATCTTCCAATGATATTTTAACAGGCTTTTAACAGTACAGTGTGCAATATTTTAGAGGAAAATTTATATATCATCAATAAATAAGTTTTCATGAATCTTTAATCTTAAAAATAAAAGTATTTTGGAACCTAAGAATTATATCTACATGGGAGCGGGTCCCCTCTCAGAGGGTCCGCCATCTTGCACGGCAATATTCCTACAATAGCCCAGAACCAGTTCAGTTGGGTGCAATCTGAAACCTCATCACTAGATGCCGCTGTACATCGCTAAATCTTACACACTGTACCTTTAAAAAGACATTAAGAAATTACCTCCAAACTGGTTTTGTTACAGGCAGCTCAATGGTGTAATGGTTAGCACGTCCTCCTTACAGCAAAAAAGGCCAGGGTTCGAATCCTGGGCTCAGATATTTCTGTGTGGAGTTTGCATGTTCTCCCCGTGCTTGCATGGGTTTCCTCCAGGTACTCCAGTTTCCTCCCACAGTCCAAAGACATGTACATTAAGCTAATTGGCCGTTACAGATTGCCCCTTGGTGCGGGCGTGAATGGTTGTGTATGTGTTGGACTTGCTATGCTCTGGTGAGCTGTTCAGGGTGTACCCCCACCTTTGTCCATTGTCGGCTGAAATAGGCTCCAGACTCCCTGCAACCCAACAGTAGTTCTGTTACATTTCTTGATTGTTTACGCATTTGGAGGGTGAGACCTGAGATAGGCACCAGCCTCCCTGCGACCCTAATTAGGATGAATGTTCGAAAGCCTGTGGATTTTAAGTATTATAATATTTAGTTTGATAATTCATGTGTATGTCTGCTGACAGATTTACAGGGTAAAACTTCACTATTTTCAGATACAACCATGCAGAACAAATGGTGATGAGTAAAACCGAGAAGATGCTCAGAAAGTAGTTCAACACAGGGCAACTAATAAATATTTTACATTATAATATAATGTAATGTGTAGTACTAATTAGTGATCTGATGTTTATTTTCTCTCTCACTGTTGTTTAGTTTTGTTCTGCTCTAGTAAGACATGTAGCGGGGGCGGCGGATCATGGTATAGCAGATGATATTCCTGGTCTGTGTGGGCGGTTCTCAGAGTAAATCCTAGAATGATAAGTTATGAGTGGCTTGTTTTTGTTGATGTATTTTTTAAATTTTTGTGAACAAGCAACAAACGGCAGGCAAAAAAAAAAAGGAGCAAATTCTTTTCTCATTTGTCAATTTGAATTTTATAAATCTAAACTAAAATAACTGTAGTGCATTTTTATATTATACTATCACTCATTAACTCATTTTTCAAACCGCTTAATCCTAACAGGGTTGTGGGGAAGCTGGGCGCATATCTCAGCCAACATTGGGCAAAGGCAGGATACACCCTGAACAGCTCACCCCTCAGCTAAAACATATGGGGTCAGCAATTGAGTGGGTTTTCAATAATAATATTTTCCAAAATTATTGGCACCCCAGCATTTATAATTGCTAAAGTCAGAATAGTACTTTATTGATGCTTGACAGAAAATTATTATAATTATTATGTATAAAATAACCGTACCGCGCCTCTTGCGGCAACATCTAATAAGTGTGAAGACAGAAAGCTTCTGGACTCCTCCCCCACGCAGAACATTTCAGGCTTTTTAACTCTATTGGATTTGTACACATTGACTGAAATCTGGAATTTACACTATAGGTTTTCATTTCATTTTCAGAGCTGCTTTATCCTTTAGTAGGGTCGCAGGGAGCCCATCCCAGCCAACACTGGGTGAAGGTGAGTACAGTCTGAACAGCTCACCAGACCCTCGCAGGGCCAACAGATACAACCATTCACACTCACACTCACATGTAGGGGCAATTGGGAATATCCAATTAGCCTAATATGCATGTCTTTGGACTGGAGGAAACTGAAGCACCCAGAGGAAACCCATGCAAGCATGAGGAAAACATGCAAACTCCACATAGAAATGCCCTCGCGGAGAACAGGGCATGAACCCAGGACCTTCGTGCTGTGAGGCTGATATGGTAACCAGCACGTCACCATGCCACCCACCATAGGTTATTACTAGGGGTTAAATCTGGAGAGTGAAATGGTCAGTCATTGCAATAAGCGTTGTTTTTTGTAGTTGTTTGTTTTCATGTCGAATGTTTAATATGTGCTGAAATCTTTACCTCCTAACAGAGGCAGCCAGGTGTTAGAATAATATCTCCTGGAAAGGAGCAACTAAGAACGTTTGTGAAGTGCTAAGTGGTGTTTTTTGTTGGTTGCGGTCGTATTTTTGTTACGCCTGTAAGAAGTTTGAAGTTGTGTGCCGTGCTGATGTCACAGGAGGACAACAAAGACATTCATGGAAGAAAAATTTCAATGAGCCCAAATATATTCGATAGCATTTAAGCTTTACTCTTAGTTCCTAAAAACACTCACCATTTTTCAGAGACCTTCAACATCATGTTAATGTAAAATCCAGTGAGGACATACAGTGTAGCCACTGAACTCAAACATTGGTGTAAACATTATTAAACATATAAAACAGTTGCACCAACATTATTGCGACGTTGCATGAAGGTCATAATTTGGTTGATTGCACAAAATATTATAGTTTAACACTGTGACAGTGTTAAACTATAATGTTTATTGAGAGCATGTACATTACTTTTATGCACAATGTTGTTTAGAAGTTGCTAAAATGTTGCACACATTCAAACCCCCAGTACAAAGCAATCTAGCGACTGGGCAGATCCGTACAGGGGGTTGAATTAAGCAGGTATTAAAAAAGGAAACCACAGTACACATGCGCACAGTCCGTGCAAATTAATGTTACTGAATCATCTCCTGATTTTGGGAGTCTACAAATAACATGATCACAAGTTTTGTGCAATGCTGTTAAAACATAAATTGTAAGATCTATTAGTTATAAAGGGTATGATCATGTCGATTAGCATGAAAGCTAAATATTTGGAATGTGATCTGTTTGAGTAGGGTGTACAGATTCAGAGGTGAGAGAGTCTAACTACTCTACAGCAGAGACTAAAGCACTGCTGCACCTCTTTCTTTATTTAGTGATAATGCAAGGGTGAATCCCGCTAGAACCACTATTAGCACTAACATGGGTCTCTAAACCTAGATGAAAATAATTGAAAATATCAAAGAAAGAAATTTCAACAACAACAACAAAACAATAAACTTATTATCATGCTGATCAACAACTTGTTGTGTCTTATGTGTTAACTATTTGTTTTCCTTATGGTAAAGAATGACAAAAATATTTCACATATCTTTAACCTGGGTGACATGATGACACAGTGATTAGCACTTCCACCTCATAACAAGAAGGTCCTGGGTTCGAGTCCCGGTGCTCGGGCATTTCTGTGTGGAGTTTGCATGTTCTCCCTGTGCTTGCGTGGGTCTCCTCCAGGTACACTGGTTTCCTCACACAGTCCAAAGACATGCACATTAGGCTAACTGTCTGTTCCAAATTGACCCTAGGTGCGAGTCTAAATGGACGTGTGTGTGCTGCCCTGCGATGATCTGACGAGCTGTTCAGGGGGTACCCCCACCTTCGTCCAGCGTCGGCTGAGATAGGCACCAGCCTCCGCGTAACGCTATTAGGGTTAAGCGGTTCTGCAAATGGGAGAGTGAGTGTGTATAACCTGGTGTGGTGTGCCAAGTGATCCATGCTACAGACCTAGCTATAACTGTGTACCGCAGCACTCTGGGTTTGGGTAGAGAATTAGGTGTTTACCAAAATCAACTTATTCATCATTACAAACATGCTACGAGAAGGAAGATCCCAGCTACATGTGGACTTTGTAATGTTGTTATTATTACTTTTATTATAGTTACTGGGGTTGTAATAGTTATAGGCTGCTCCAGCTGAAGAACAGCAATGGTGTACAAAAAAAAACCCCAAACAAACAAACAAGCAAAAAAAACCCCAATAGCTTATTCTTAAATCATTCATAGAAAATGACAGCTACATATTTCTGAAAGCTCTTAAAAATTCTCTTAATAGCACTGGCATGGGTTGATGACCCATTGTAGGCTATTACATGTATGTACTCCTAGTAACCTGCAAAAACTTTAAGGAGGGGGGGGGGCTGAGCAGGCTCAGGGGGATGTTTAATCATACAGCTGGTACTGAACATTCCGAAACTTTTCTGCTCCATCAATCAGACTTCAAGAATATCATTGCGCATACTGGATATAAGGTTAGTTGCTATAATAATAATAATAATAATAATAATAATAATAATAATAATAATTGTGATGAAGATGATGATGATGATGGTCATTTTTATATATATAGCCTACAGTGCTTACTACCTTCATGCTCGTGTATGGAGCTGATGATCTCGTCCACGTACGCCAGCGGCTCTTTGGAATGCATCACCGACACGGAGATGTCGTGCTGGCCTTCCAGGAGCGCGTGGACCCCCTCGACGGTGAAGTAGCAGTTGCGCTCCTCCTTGTCGTCGAGGTAGACCAGGTGCACGCTCTTCCAGTGGAACTGCTGCGACAGGGTGGCGAACGTCTCAGCCATCTTTAGGTAACTCGGCGCGGTGCGCGTCAGCAGCGCGTACTCGGAGGTCTTGTCGCTGAAGCCGGACGCCAGGGCACCTGCCGAGATGACGGGGATTTGCCAGTGCGACGCCACGCGGATCACGGACGCAGCGGCGTACTCGCACACGGGACCGAGGATCAGATCGGGGCGCTCGTGGCGCGCGGAGTCCACGAGCGCGTACAGCGCGTCCACGCCGCACTCGGAGCTGACATAGCGCACGCTGAAATTGAGCCCGGATAAGGGGCCTCGCGCCAGCTGCTGCCGCGCGTACTCGATGGCCGGTGCGACCCTGTCGATGGAGAACATATACGAGTTATTTCGAGGCAGAAGCACGAGCGCGTCCACGTTTTCTTTCACTTGACTCGAACTCGACTCGAGCGCCCAAATGATAAGGCAGAGACCCGACAAGCGCAACATGCTGCAGGGCTTGTGTGTTTTTTTTTTTTTTTTTCTTTTTTCTTGGAATGTTCTCAGACTAACAGAGTGACACTTTTTCACCTAAGGGCTGATCATTCCAATTAAAAAAACAAAACAAAAAAAACACTCTATTAGAAGCCTTTTCTCTTCAGCAAATTTGACTTTTCCAAAACTGCTCCAATCTCTATTTTTTCCCCCTTCAATGAATAAAATACTCTGCAAAATGAACCTGAGCACGCGCACTCCAGCACACACACAGCCCTTTCCTAACTTGGTTCGAGTCCCTACATCTGCACCCAACCTGCCCCAGCGCTCTGTGTCATTCCTCTGGTTTGTGTGTATGCACTGCACTGGACTGCTCGTTAACCACACACGCTGCAGTCGGTGTGTGGATTTTGAAGCATCCTTGTCATTATTATTCCTGCGTCATATCTGCGCAGCCCACCTCTCTCTTAAAGATACAGTATCACACCACACACACATCTCACAGTCGCTCCCTTACCTCAAACCCTTCCTTCACGGTGCATACTGTAGCTCTGTTTATTTCCTTGAGCCTTTATGCACTTTTAATTTCTGATTCATGCATATTGTTCGCCAGAATATTTATGAGACGGGAAAATAACCGAGCTAGCACGTTCGCCTAACGGCGAAAAAGGTCACGGGTTCAATTCCCAGGCTCTGGGCGTTTCTGTGTGGTGTTTGCATGTTCTCCCTGTGTTTACGTGGGTTTCCTCCGGGTACTGCGGTTTCCTCCTACAGTCCAAAAACATGCACAGTTGGCTGACTGGCAGTTCCGGATTGCCCCTTGGTGTGGGAGTGAGTGTGAACGGTTGTATGTGTGTTTGCCCTGGTTTAGGGTGTACCCCGCCTTTGCCCAGTATTTACTGATATGGGCTCCAGCCTCCCACACACCCCAAGCAGGATTAAACAGCTCGGCAAACGGATGGATGGATGGGTGGAACTGGCCTAATGTGCATGTCTTTGGTCTGTTGGAAGAACCTGGAGTATCAGAAGGAAAGTGGTGGCGGTGAAGGCAGTCGTGGCTCGGTGGTTAAGGCTCTGAATTACTGATCAGAAGGTCAGGTTTCAAGCCCCAGTTCCACCAAGCTGCCACTGTTGGGCCCTTAAACATGGCCCATAACCCTCAATTGTTCAGTTGCATAAAAATGTAAAGCGCTGTACATGTCTTTGAACTGTGGTAAGAAGCCTGGTAGGAGGACCCGGAGGAAACACATGCAAGCACAGGGAGCACAGGCAAACTCTGGTGACTGGAGACTATCTCAGCCAACCCGGGGTGAAGGCGCGGTACACCCTGAACAGCTCGCCAGACCATTACAGGGCCAACACAAACACATACAGTCACACCTAGGGGGCGATTTGGAACAGCCAATTTGCCAAATGTGCATGTCTTTGCACTGTTGGAGGAAACCGGAGTACCCAGGGGAAACCCACACAAGCACAGGGAGAACATGCAAACTCCACACAGAAACGCCCTTGTTGAGGCTGGGACTCAAAACCAGGACCTTCTTGTTCCAAACCACCTGCACCAAACTGCAGTGTAGGTCAAAACTTCAGTGTAGGTCAAAAATCCTGCAGAAGTAATGGAGAGAAATTTATTAAGACATCTGCTGTCATCTTCTGTTAGACTAATCCTACACACCGACCATTATAGTCATTATGTGGCCACTATTAGCCATCATATCACTCACTACCTTGACACTGACAAAATGCCTGTTTTCTAACAGGAACGAATCATAATAAAAAGCTTTTACAAAGCGACATCTAGTGGCAGAAACACTACATTACATCAGTCTTGATTAAAAGGATCAGATTAAAACCACTCTGGAGTAAAAACCTGGAAAAAACAGATGTTTTAACTTCAAAAGCTTGCTTTGAATGTAGGAGAAGTTTTCATACAAGCTGTCAATATTGTGGCAGCATGCGGCATTTCAACATAGATAGAAAACATGGAAAGATTTAGTCGGCCTCATTAAGGTAGCAGACTGAAAATGACTCGCCCACACTTTCCAGGCAGGGCACAATATTTCATTCACGTCTCTTCTAAACTGTGTACCAAGTTTGTGGCAAATAAGCAATTTATCTGCATATAGATTACCCAGGACACTTGTTGAGCATTAAGCTATTATGTAATTATGGGTATGTGGACACAAAATGCTTACACACAGTTTATTGAACAGGCCCTTTAATAAGTGTTATCTTTAGCCTGTTAACGTCATTCAAGCCAAATTATTCCCATGAGGCCATTAAAAGTGTTTTGGAATCCAGCACGGCCTTGAATATTAAGCACCTTATTACACAGGATTCTGTAAATGGTAAGTGTATGTTTTTCTCTGATAGTAGGTGTAGTCCTCCATTTGGACAGAATAGTCACAGATTAACTTTTAACATTTAAATGTTTACTCGAGAATTGCACTGACTGAAGCAAGCTGTCATGGTTGGCGAGATGATTTGTTATTCAGTTATTTATTGTATGTGCTTATTCACTGACTACAATGAAACTAATAGGAAAGGCATGTAGCTATGAAAGGGAAGAACGTACCAACAGATGAGTCACGGGGTTCAGTAACATAACAAAGTATTATCCTAACATGGCAATTTGTACCAGTGCTATTCTGATGACCCACAACCACTTATTCCCTCCTTTCCCTCCAGGTTTTAGCACATCTATACCATCTATACCACTTTATATATAAAGCACTTTAAAAACAATAGTGCTGGCCAAAGTTCCACGCAGTAAAACACAGAATTAAAGGAAGATAGGCCGTACTAAAAAGTCCAAGAAATAAAACAAATAGAATCACAGTCAGTGTCTCACGCTGGGTTGAAGGCCAGGGAGTAAAAGTGTGTTTTTAAAAGATTTAAAGACAGTGAGTGAGGAAGCCTGTCTGATATGTGTCGGTAAATCATTCCAGAGTCTTGGAGCAGCAACTGAAAAAGCTCTGTCACCTCTGAGTTTTGTTCGAGTCTGGTCAGACGACCTCAGAGAGCGAGATGGCTCATCAGGATATAGCAGTCCGGACAGGTAAAATGGCACAGCACTTTTAAAATCCCTAAAAACAAATAAAAGAACATTAAAATCAGTTCGAAATCACTGGAAGCCATTGAAGCGACACCAAAACTGGAGTAATGTCCTCTCGCTTCCTTGTACCTGTTAAAAATTGGACTGCAGCATTTTGCACCTGCTGAAGGCGAGTGAGGGAGGCCTGGCTGACCCCAAACAGGAGCGCATTACAGTAGTCAAGTCTAGAAGTCATAAAAGCATGGATCACTGTTTCTAAGGTTTTTTCTTGATAAAATGGGCTTGATTTTTACCAGCCGCCTCAGATGAAAAAAGCAGGATTTGACCACAGAGTTCACATGGCTATCAAGTTTTAAACAAGCATCCATTTTGACAAATCTGCTGGACGTCATTTCATTTCATTTTCCAAGCCACTTTATCCTTTCTTAGGGTCACAGGGAAGCTGAAGCCAACCCTGGGCGAAGGTGGGATACACCCGGAACGGATCACCAGACCATCACAGGGCCAATAAACACAACCATTCGCACTGAAGCTCACACCTAGGGGCAATCAAAAATATCCAGTTAGACTAATGTGCAGGGCAGTGGTGGCCTGGTGGTAGGGTACTGGATTCCTGATCCTAAGGTCGGGGGTTCAAGCCCCTCTATCAACAGGATGTCACTGCTGTCCAGTCAGTGCAGCTAACTGGGTTATCAAATGCCGGCCATGTCTCTCACTGTCTATGTGAGGTATGTAAAAGAACCATTGCTGACTTTCGTCAAAGAGTAGGCTGCATAGCCGTCAGCGTGTTTCTGTCCTGCGATGGCCTGGCGAGCTGTCCAGGGTGTACTCTGCCCT
>JBCNYH010000025.1:30051881-30087924 GCA_039654325.1 Tandanus tandanus
CCCAGGATTGGGAATTGGTTCTGAGGAAGTGGTCAGTGAGGTGGGAAGTGAAAAGTGAAAAAGGCCTGGGAAAAAGTTGAGCTTTTCTGTTGGAACCCCCCCCCCCCCCCAATTTTTATCTTGAAGCCTAAAATACACATAAACAAAGTATTCTTTCTTCAGAAGGATATTCTCCTCTGCGTGTGTGTGTGTGTGTGTGTGTGTTGTTGTTTTAATCGTTACAACATACTGAGCAATGGTTATACCAGTTAAAAAGTGCCATCTACTGGCCATCTCTGACACACATGTGGACCATCCAGAAGTGATGTTAAGAGGAAGAGCATTGCTCAATCATTTGACCCAAGTCATACAGCAACTACATGATACCCTAACACACTAATTATAATATATAACCAAAGGTGACTGCTTTCTCCTCCTCCTTAAATAACAACTTACTAAATTATTATTTAATTACTATTCACCTAAACGCATGAAAAAAAAAAAAGAATGCACTATACTCCTAGAAAAAAGAAAAGCAAACTAAAATTACTCTCACTCACTCATTTACCAAGCCACCTAATCCTACTGGGGAGGCTCAAGCCTTTCTCAGCCAACACTAGACGAAGGTGGGGTACACCCTGAACAGCTCGCCAGACCATTGCAGGGCCAACACACACACACAACCATTCACACTCACACCTAGGGGCAATTTGGAACAGCCAATTAGCCTACTGTACATGTCTTTGGACTGTGGGAGGAAACTGGAGTACCTGGAGGAAATCCAAGCATGGGGAGAACATGCAAACTCCACATGGAAACACCCTCACCAAGCCCGGGACTGGCACCCAGGACCTTCTTACTGTGAGGCAGACGTGCTAACCACTACGCCACCATGCTCTGAGCAGAGGTAAGTGCTGTGCTTGCTAATGGCATGTTTTCAAACCCAATTCAAAGTTCTAGTATACACAGAAACAGAAGAAGAAAACAAACTAGAACAAGATTTTTGTGGTCATTTTGGATTCAGACAGTATCCACTCGGGATAATATTTTGTATTCCCCAGATCGTGGACCAGTGAGATCATGCTATTCCTGTGTAGTATATACTAAAAATGATTAGTCAGTGTTTGACTTTTGCCTTATTTCATATCTAATCCGGGTTTGTTAATCATAATCAAAACAGGACTTGAAGGAAGAGCTATGTTTATTTGTTGGATGTTGTGATTTAAGAAACTTTTAATACATAATTTATATTTCAGTTATAAATAGGAACCGTTCTGTTTTTTCTCTGACTTACAGACTTTTCTAAGCTGCTTAATCCTAATTAGGGTCGCGGAGAGGCTGGCACCCATTTCAGCCGACTCTGGACAAGGCCAGGCCATCGCAGGACCACACACATCCTTCACACTCACTCTCACACCTAGGAGCGATTTGGAACAGCCAATTAGCCTACTGTGCATGTTTTTGGACTGTGGGAGGAAACCGGAGTACCCGGAGGAAACCCACGCAAGGCCATCGCAGGGTAGAAACACGTTGACGGCAACCTAGTGGCTTATTATTTTCGAATGACAGCAATGGTTCTTTTACATGGCTCTCACCACAGACAGTGAGAGTCATGGTTGGCCTTTGATAACCCAGTTAGATGCACTGGGGGGACAGCAGTGACAACCTAGTAATAGTGGGGCTTGAACCCCCAACCTTCAGATCAGTAAGCTATCACCCTACCACCAGGCCACCACTGCCTCAATAATAATAATAATAATTATTATTATATAATTTTTTCCTAGAATAGCACTGGATATATGTTCATGAAATATTACCTTTTTTGTAATGTTTGTAATGCAATCTATTCTATAGGTATTACAGAGATACAAAATAATGTACAGTTATTAATAAATATTAGCAACATATTGCGGCGATTGTATTTTATCGTTATATAGAGGTCGTATTTTAATGTTTTCTTTTCATCTAACACACATTTCAATAATAACAGTTACAGTAAGCACAACCCTCCCATTTAGGGACTCACTGTCAATTCAGTCAATCGTGCGTGTACATAAAATTTTGGGAACCACAGGGTGCTACACAACTCCACACAAAGTCCAAACATTAAGCAACAGCCAGAGGTGCAGTCACCCACAGGCATTGACTTATAATTCTATTATTGACCGACTGTGTATTGATACAGAAAAGCACATTTAGCTAGTTTGCATAAAACATTATTTTATTCTTTCCAGATGTTTATTCTGTTTTTATTACTGATAAAACTGTTTGTTTTGTTGTTTTGTGGAGGAGATCACCAATGCAGCATATAAATACATATATTTGTGAGTGTCCAGAAATTTCAAGTTATTTTAACATAGTTTAAAAAAAAAAAAACAGTACTCAATTAATGATGAACTGTTTCCCTGTGAGAATTTCATTCTTTTCATTTTTCTTTCTTTTTTTTATATTAGCATATATCATTAAGTATATGCATACAAGGCTCATAACGTAGCTCATCTGTTATCATGTGCTGAATTCGTCTCCTGGTAAGCTGAGTTGATAAATGTCCTTCGACAAACCTGTTTCCATTTCCACACGGTGATCAATATCCCTGATCAGAATTGATTTCCCCATCTGCTGTCCTTTTACTTTCCTCCATCAATTGTTCTTTCCTTAGCTGAGCACTTTATCTTATACTCAGAGTGGATATGCTGATATCCTGTGTCAAAACATGCAGAATTGATGTATTCTGCAAGGAGGACTGTGATCCATTCTTCCATAAGAAAAGGGTACAAACACTACAGGGTTTTTCTTTTATACTGTCAGGATTCATCACTGGATATATCAACGTTATAACATTTATTCTGCTGTAAAAACTCACAAATTTTAATTTTAAATTTCAAAGTTATGGTTAAAATAAATAGTTCAGTAATCAAAACAACATAATTTTTTCATTAATTCAACAGCAAGATATTACCAATTATTATAACTGTAGTTCTAGTGGCTAGCACCAATCTTTAATAAAAAAACATTTCTTTTCATGTGTTCACATATAAATATAGTTTGACATCAGAATCACGTTGCAAGCATCCTCCTACACACACAGCCATCATGACATCTGTGCATGTTTTTGGACTGTGGGAGGAAACCGGAGTACCCAGAGGAAACCCACATAAGCACATGGCGGACACGCAATCTCCGCACAGAAACACCCAAGCCTGGCAACCGATCCCGGGACCTTCTTGATGTGAAGCGGACGTGCTAACCACTGTGCCACCGTGCCGCCTCTTCCTGGATCATACTACCCCTATTTGTAGAATATGAATACTTACTGAATAATTTCCTTCCAAGGGAAATCATGTACCTTGGCCTTCATAATCACTGTATCACAAATCAATCGAACACCTAGTAAAGATTCTGGAGTGATGTGTTAGACAGCTCTCCACTGCCATCATCAAATCACCATCTGAGGATAGAATGCTCCAGGACATTTCCACAGACAGCGGAATATAAGCGAAGGTGTGCTCTAGCTTTGGCAGGTTGTGGAGGGGCTTAATAAGTTATACTTGACTTTACTTTCATTTAGTCACTCATGCCTGGGTTTCCTCTGGGAACTCCAGTTTCCTCCCACAGTCCAAAGACATGCTAAGTAGGTCATCTGGCAGCTCTAAATTGCCCATATGTGAATGTTTAGTCTCTGTGTTAGCACTGTGATGGATTGGCGACCTTCCCGGTGTACCCCACCTTTCGCCCAAAAGACAGCTAGGCTTGGCTCCAGCTTCCTCCACAACTTATAAACGGTATAGATACAGGAAGGATGGATGGATTCGGAGCTGGAGCTTTGATGCTGACTTATAATTACTCCTACTTCTGATTTTATCTCAAAATCCCTAAACAATACCAATAAATGTCTATAAAAACCCATGTAATACAGTGTAAATAATGGTAATGACCAGTAGATGGCACTCTTGGGTAGGATTAATGATTGCACTCTTCCTACAGAACCTGCTCTGTACCTTTCCTGTTACAGCTCTTACAGCAAAGCATGTCTTTTTTATGTATTCACACACTGTATAAATATAGTTTGACATCAGAATCACGTTGCAAGCATCCTCATTAAATAAAAATCCACACATACCTCCGTGAGGAAGGTAATAACACTTGTAATACTAAAACACTTGATAAAATATCTCGAAACCTATTAATGAAATTTATGCACGTTTTAGGGGTAGCGTGGTGGAGTAGTGGTTATCATGTCTGCCTCACAGCAAGAAGGTCCTGGGTTTGAGTCCAGTGCTCAGGCGTTTCTGTGTGGACCTCACATCATGTTCTCCCCGTTCTTGTGTGGGTTTCTTTTAGGTACTCCGGTTTCCTCCCACAGTCCAAAGACATGCACATTGGGCTAAATTGGCTGTTCCAAATTGCCCCTCGGTGTGAGTGTGAGTATAAATGATTGTGTGTGTTTGCCCTGGCCAGGGCGTACCCCGTCTTTGCCCAGTGATGGCTGAGATAGGCACCAGCCTGCCTGCGACCCTAGTAGGAAGCATTTCGGCCAATGAGTGAGTGAGGAGAGTCCATGCTGATGGTGCACTGTAAACAAACATCACTGTAACAATTTAGGAATAATTGTAGCCTGAAAGGTGAGGAACAAAGTTGACTGAAAAATGTATTAAATGCAAAAATACCCTTAAAATTGGAGTTCAGTTAATAATTTCATAGAGATCCCAGTGATGACTAACTTCTGGCACTCGTTATGAACTAAAGTCCACTGTGGACGTTCAAATGGTTTTTCAGGATGCTGGGCAAAACAAGTAATAATTCTGGTACCCCTTTACAGTGAGGTACACCAGTGAGTTATATATTAATACTCAATGCTCTTATAATGAAGAACTAATATATGTAGCACATCAGGAATTTATGACTTGTACGCATTAACAGGGTGGCATTGTGGCGTAGTGGTTAGCATTTCTGCCTCACCGCAGGAAGAACCTGGGTTCGAGTCCTGGGCTGAATAAAGGCGTTTTTGTGTGGAGTTTGCATGTTCTCCCTGTGCCTGTATGGGTTTCCTCTGGGTACCCCGGGTTATTCCCACAGTCTAAAGACATGCAAATAGGTTAATAAGCTTTTCCAAATTACACTTAGGTGTGAGTGTGTGAATGATTGTGTGTGTGTGTGTGTGTGTGTGTGTGTGTGTGTGTGTGTGTGTGTGTGTGTGTGTTGGCCCTGTGGTGGGCTAGTGAGCTGGTCCGGGTGTACCCTGGTGTACCCTTCCTTTGCCCAGTGTCGGCAGAGATAGGCTCCAGCCTCCCTTCAACCCTAATAGGATTAACCAGTTGAGCGAGTGTGTATATATTAGCAGCAACTGAGTCATACAAATAGCCATTAATAATGCTAATAGATCAGTATTAGCATTTTATCTCACAGCTCATTTTAATACTCGATTCTGATTGGTCCATTAGGGTATTCAGCACTTTGCTCTTTCTTTAAACAGACCGGTACTAACTATAACAGTCCACTGCAATAAAATGCGTCATTAGCGGAAGCAATAAAATCATTTAAAAATCAACTAAATCATTATTTGTAATGAATATTTTGAAAGACAGTATGTAATAAGTGGGATCATTTATAGCAGCCCTGTCATCCCGAAATAAACCCCTTCAGGGTGATACATGTACCCTCAGCTTTGTGTCAGGGTTCTGATCTCTCAGTCAGGGTGTATTTCATGGCCTGCTGTTGGTTATCCCTTATTTGTTAGACTAACTCTACTGGTAAACCAACACTTTAAGCTATATAAGCTTACATTACGCACTGGGGACCCAAAACCATTAATAAGTTGTTTTGAGATCATGTGATCCAGATTAAAGCACATAAAAACATGATCTCAGAGGAGGTTGATCAATTTAAACACATGATAAGGACTATCAAATATTTGTGCTATCAAAAGTCGTTATTAAGGCTTATTATTTATACACCTAGTTAGTTCTGGTCCACTAATTTGATCGGTCCTATCAGTTCTTAGAGTGCTGATATTTCGCATAACTGCACCCAGACATGTCTCTGCATGCATTACTCCACTTATCTGTGTCCTACACGTAAAATTCGAATTCCATTCGATAAGGTTACTACTGTAGTGTTAGCAATATATATATATATATATACATACACACAATTTTAAAACAATTTTACTGTGAGCAGCTTTAACAGGAATATACAAATAAATCCATTCATTCATTTTCTGAAGCGATTAATCCTAATTAGGGTCGCTGGGAGGCTGGTGCCCATGTCAGCCAACTCCAGGTGTGGGCGGGGTACACCCTGGAGGGCTCGCCAGGCCATCGCAGGGCAGAAACATGCTGATGGCAATCCAATGTTTGCGACACAGACAGCGAGAGACATGGCTGGCCTTTGATAACCCATTTAGCTGCACTGGGGGTGTACAAATAAATGTAAGACATATAATAAAATTCAAATAAATGTATTCTGGAGTGGAATGTACAGATGTGCTAACTGTGTTGCCCCTATATAAGATGATTTGTGTGATTTATTTTTATTTTTAAAATGATATCATGCACTAGAGTTTAGTTTAGAAGGGTGTGCTGTTATTTTTTATTTATTGATGCTAAAATTGATGAGTACATGTAAGAATTATAAATTCGTGAACTTATCGCAAAAAAATTTTAAACATGTTTGAGATTTCCATGAATGTCATAAAACGAGGCTGTGACGTGGAGTATATTCTCAAACTCTTCTCAAACAGTCCGCACATGTCGCGAGAAGGTCGTAAAGTTGTCTAAGTGACAAGACTTGCTGGCATCCGCCATATTCCGTATATTTTGTCATCATTCGTATTTCATTCGCATTTTGTTCACGGTTATAACATGTAAATAAAAAGCAAATAGTTTGAGAACAAAAAGCAAACAAAACGCGACAAATTCACGACAGATTTACATTTTTTGATCTGCAAATCAGTTGCAAAAATTGTTGCGCTACCTTCCCGCTACTTACGGGCAAAATACATATTTAAGTGGCAAAATATTCGCTTGCATGTGGAGTCGAAAAACATCTTGACACGAATTACAAAATTCGCAAATATAAATCGCAAAAAATAATAATAATTCGCATCCGTCGCTTTTCTATCACACCTCTAGTGTGATCACCTCCTAAAAGCAATGCAAGAATATTCACTCTCATTCACTTCTAAATTTACAGTAGCCAATCCATCAACTTGCATGTAGGAGGAAACCACAGAGCCCTGAGGAAAGCATGGGGAGGACTTGTAAATTTCTGCATAAACTATATCCTAAGCCAGGGACTGTGCTGCTGTGAGGAGGTAATGCCACCCATTGCAATGAAAGTGTTAGTTAATATTAATATATTACTTACTGTTAGAATGTCCATCCACCTATTATCTGTACCATCAGAGTCACAGGAGAAGCTGGAGCCAATCCCAGCTGACTTTGGATGAGTGGGGTACACACTGAACAGGTCGCCAGCCTATTGCAGGACTAATTTGCCGCAGCCACAAACAACCATTCAAACTTGCATTCACACCTATGGGTAATTTAGGGTTTTGGACTGTGGGAGGAAGCACAGTGCACAACATGCAACCACATACAGAAAGTCTCACGGCCAAGATTCCAACTCAAAACCAGCTGTGAGATGAAGGTGCTAACTACTGAGCCTACGTTCTAGAACTTATAACAAGGTATTAGGAGCAGTAAAGACTCAACTTATTAAACTCTGGGTTACTGGGATTGGAGGGGTGGGGGTTGGAGCCCAAAGACCACTGTTGGGCTCATGGACCCAGGTCCTTAACCTTATGAAGATAATAAAATGTATACATAATTCCCAAAAGTTCTGAATGAGTTAAAGTATCCCATCATTAAAACAGGGTGGAATCGCACACAGTGTGTGTGTGTGTGTGTGTGTGTGTGTGTGTGTGTGTGTGTGTCCTGGGTTAGTGGTATTAGACCCTGCCCTCAGTGCTTTATCACTCATTGACGTGTTGGAAGGCACTCGACAGCGGGAGGTGCTCATCTCTCTCGCCTCAAGAGGTCATTCTACCTACAGTTTGCCACTTGTTGCCGAAAGCTTCTCGTCCTGCCGTCTCAGATCCGATATACTGGATGTATATATAGAAATCGAGTTATTATCCCCCGCCCACACCAGGTTTCCTCGCGATCGCAGCAGCTCGATGTTGAAGCAGGACGACAGCGACGTCTGACTCGCAGCTGAAGAGGGACACTTCTGAGCCGACTCATTGCCTTTGCCGGGGGAAGAAGCATGGTTGACAACACGAGCATAGCAACTAAATCTGCCTTGGTAAGCATCCCATATGTTTACATATAGTCCTTTCTTTCTCGGTTATTTTTCGACAAACAAACAAGCTAAATCAAAGATCAAAGATCAAAGCGCAGCGATACCGGATGCGTTCTATCTTTATTGTATCTTTTAGTTCACTTTGATGTCAGTTTGTTGTGGTTTTTTTTTGTTTGTTTTTGTTTTTTTACAGCAGTCTGATAGCTTGCAGTCACGTTGCTCGGACGTCTACAGTAATGTAGCAATCAGATCCCTGAAAGCCTTTCCATAATGAGTTGAAATAGAGTTTCTAATTCTATATTTGTTTTGAGTCATCTGTTTACTCTCTTCTGGAGACCTTTACCACTTTGCGCATGTTTTGCCTATAAAGAGAGCACACGTTCCTGTTTGGCACACAATGTCCCACCTTTGTTTATCATTTTATTTATTAATATATAAAAAAAAAAAGTTTGTTCACGCGCGTCCGTCCGAGCTTCACTCCTGATTCGAAGTTAGCGCGTGCATTCAGGACTGTTTAAGGTCTTCTGGCTATGGCTCGGACCTGACGTTCTTGATTCATCCCTGTTTCATGCAGCAAGCCGCCTTTACGTCTGCAAGCCCGCTGCCGCTGCTGGTGGCGGCCCCCGGTGCACACGGTCACATCTCGGGCGTGCACTCGCACCAACCCCCCGGCGGCGCCGGCATGAAGCTCGAGGCTGTCATGGAGAACCTGCAGAGGCAGCAGGCGGCCCGCTTAGCGCTCGAGGAGAAGCTGCGAAGCCAAGCCGAGAAGGATAAGGACATCCGGGCGGTTTTAGAGCAACAGCAGCAGCAACAAGAGCTCGCTTTCCGGCACTACCAGGCGTCCGTGCGGGGAGCTTTGGCGGCGCACAGGATGGCGGCGGCTCCGCGCGCTACCGACGACTCGGACGCGGACGACGAGCGCACCGCCCTGGACGACGACGAAGACGAGCGAGACATGGAGTTGGAAGACAGCGCGAATGACATCGACGGCGACGACTTCGAAGGACCTCTGGTGCACTACGCGCCTCGCCATGCCGCTGCGCGCTCCGGCGAAAGCGAGTCCCCAAAAAGCGCGCATGCGCCCTCCAGAGTTCAGGCTCCGTACACAGTGGCCCGGCAGCCCGAGTCCCCGCACGCGCAGCCCCAACACCACGAGTGGACATACGAGGAGCAGTTTAAGCAGGTGAGACAGCACAAACAGCAGCACAAACAAACAAAATGCACCGGTCGGGCATTTAAAGTCTTGGACACTCCACATGAGTATAAAAGTGTGGGTTAAATTAGCACTGTATCAATACTGTAAAAAAGATTGTGCCATTTGTGTTGATTCAACACTGGGGCAAATGTTGCTTTGCCTCTTTTTTTTTTTTTTAATCCTTTTTCTTATCACAATCTGCATTTTGCAGCACATTGCATTTGGTACAAAAAGTTTCACTCTATTTAATCTCTGTTAAAGATTACGCCCTGTCTGCTGATAATTATTCTGTAAATGATAAGAGGAGGCTGGGGGTATTTACATTATATGTAGTTGTATAGGCTACATGTGAAATCATGCTGGTGTACTGCCCCTCCAAGCGTCCTGAGAAAATCTCAACTCAAATGTTTTCCCTGAGGGTAATTTAGATTGATACAACAAGGGCCAGGCTCTTAAGCTAACTCAGATCTATGCAGAGTGGCCCAGGATGGACTTTTCATTCTTTATTTATGATAGATCATCTTCAGTCAGGGCTAAATGAGAAATGTACATTAGGAGCTGCATTAGTGTTTGCACCGGTGTAATTTAAGCATAGAAATGAAATTCAAATAAGAGTATTAGCTTTAATTGTGGGTCGTATAATGGAGCGCAGGGCTATAGGATTCCTTCTCTTCTTTCTCTTCACATGTGAAATCAGCTCTTCATGGAAAATTAACAGTGTAAGCTATGCCATAATGTATTTTATTAGTTTGAGGAATATATTACAATTTGCAGATTAAAATATACCACAAGCAATGCAAGGTTTCAGGTTTATATTTTACGTAATACATATAAAGGAAGAGTTTTCATGTTTTAATTTATTACTCAAGTAGCAAGTATTTTATCACATCTTAATTATAACTGTTTGCAATGCAAACGTTCCGGTTGCACTAAATTTAAATGCACTCTACAGCCTGATCTAGCCCATAATTCATTTCACAGAAGTGTAACAGATGCAGTTTGTAATCAGTTTTAAAATATTGTCACAAATCAGAAACAATGAAAGGATGCCTGTGGCACTTGGCAGACTCAGTGGAGCCGGTATACTGCCTGTTTTTGACATTGCACAAGAAAACCAAATTTAAAGGCAATAAATGACACTCTGAAATAAGAACAAGATGTGACTTTAAGAGAAGGGGAGGGGGGCATTTCATTGCACACAGTAACCATGTTTCTTATCTTTGTATTTATGACAGGGACTAAAGGCAGCTTGTCTGTTTTGCTTTGTGAGATTAAGCACTGTTTGACTATTGAGCAGGAAAGAAAACACTTCTAAACAAAATGTGTCTAATAAATCATTAATAACCTTTTTTTTTAATTTGCGTGTATTAATTAAGTTCTTTCTTACGCAGAAATATTTTTTTCTTAATAAATAATTAATGACCCAGCAGATTTCTTTTGTATAGTGTTATACATGCTGTATACACACCTGGTTTTTTTTTAATGGTATATAAGACAGTACTTAAGTAAAAAACAAACAAACATCAGAGACAAAGGGCAAGAGAAAAGTTGCAGAAATAAAAGTGGAAGTGCCTGCCATATCATAATCTGTTACTAAAAAGAGAAAGAGAGAGGGGGACAAAAAGGGGTGAAAAAGTTGTGTAGTGGTTTTGGCAGGGGTGCAGAAAACAAGAGTTGGTGACATTCCTGTTTGGCTCTTGACCAAAAACGCTGGAATCTCCATCTCTGGCATGTGTGTCGGCTCGCGGCCAAGCCATTACGAAATGAGAGCAAACTGCACAATTCAACACAACCCAGCCGTACAAATGCGCACGTGTATGAGTGTGTGCATGTGCGTGTGTGTTCACAAAGAGGAACACCTACTGCAGATGTTCACCTTTAATCACCAAAATGGCTCTCATAAGCCTATAAGTCTAATTTTAGGATTGCCTGCTTCATTTAATGTGTTTGACTTCTATTGAAAAGAATGTTATGAGTATGTGGCTAAAATGTAATACTGGTAAGCATTAGGATTTTCAGTATGGTGTGATTAGTTATATCCTCCCCTAATTCGGTGACAAAGGTTAATCTGTCAGCCATTAAATCCTGTTATAGTCATTCGGCACATAAGAGCTCCAGTTAAACAGAAATGTGCAGAATTGTCCCTCCATGAATAGGAAACTATATCATTGCTTGGTTTGGATTCAGGGCTCGGGTTAAGATCTCCCCACTGTCCTTGTCAACCTGATGCCATGTTTTGCAAACACTGAAAACTCACAGAATGGCCTTTTGCCCATTACAAGGTTTTAGAGGGGGCTGGGAATTGATGAAGGGGTGAAGGGAAGGTAGCATTGGTGTATGATTTCACTACAGAAGCCTGCAGAGAGGTTTGTGTTTCCCTCTTTTGTTTGCTTTGGCAGATCTGGTCTAATGGCTGACTGCTTAACTCTGAAAATGTCAACTCTAAAATCAAGGTAGTGTTTGCTGTAAGAGTAATGCATTTTAGACATAATTACCACTACAAGCTAGAATTTCTAGCACGAATAAAAGTTCCTAAACAGATTTCTATTAGTGTCTTTTAAAAAGGTCTAAACTGTCAATGGGAACATTCACAACGTATCTACAGTCCAGCTTTCAATGACCACCTTTCTGAGATGTGAAATGGATTACTCAAAACCAGCTGTCAGTGATATAGTTCACACTCTGAGGAACTGAAGATAGTCGCTAAACATTTCTTGGACAAAAAAAGGGAAATGAGGCAATTGTGAAATCACTGAAAGGAAGGAGAAGTTCCTTCTTAGGCAGGAAGCCAAAATAGACTTTGTGATTAAACAAACATTGATAACACACAGGCATTTCATAATACCTATTCTTTATGCTGAAGTACAATTAAAAAGGAGAAAAATATGTACCCATTTTTTTTTTCTGTGTACACCAGAGGTGGAGCGATAGAAGAAGGAAGCTGGTTGGAGCAGTTCATAACTCCTGATCCTCTGTGATATTTTTATATAAGGATTCATAGCCATTAATATTTAGGGGTTTTTGTTTGTTTGTTTGTTTGTTTTTTTTACATAAAAATGCACAAGACATGCATTACAGAAACTTACAAGACATTTTTTAATTTTTAATTTTAATTTTAATTTATTTATTTATGTAAAAATTATTATTATTTTTTTTTATATGTCCACTCTAGTACTGTAGCAACCCCTTTTGTTTGATTGTGGACCAGGGCACAGAGTCCAGAAAGTCATTAAGCCACACAGCATGTGGTCTGAAACATATGCATGGAACAAAAGCCTTTATATGACAAGGAGGTCATGATTCCTTCCTTTTTTTTCCCAGCGGCAGTAGCACTAATGTCCTGTGCAGTGTAAGTCGAGTAGAGTAAGTGCCATCGGTGGAAATATTTATCAGCATTTCTGCCATTTTAGGAAAAATAGCTGCCAGCTTGTTATTAAAAAAGCCATATTGTTTACACTCAAAGTATTTTTGAGCCAGCCTTTCTGAACACTGGTCTCAGATCAGCAGCTCATCAATAAAAAGAAAATCTTGGTTGTTGCTGGGTGACTGGCCTCTCGTCAGAGCACTCGGTTCTAAAGCTGTGTTTGTCAAAGCCCAGCTCTTCATTCAAGCTCTGTCAGTGAAAGTATGCGTGGAACTTTTTCACCATAACTCAAGCAAGGAGTGCAATAAAACACCTTTGGGGACACAATGTGCCATTGAAGCGCATGTGTTTTGTCAGCAAAGATTTCCTTATTCATTAAAAACAGAGCCTGACTGGCTTGTTTGAACAGCCTTCCTCACTGTGAGTGTAAGATTTTAGCTCAGTATTGCTGAAACTACCTGAAGTCACTGGGTCAGACTGGTCAATTAATGTATTTGTTGTTTGTGATTTTAGAAACTAGCTTACATTTGAAATTGTAGATCAGCTAGGATTTTATCTTTGCAGCCGGTGTTAGTTTGGCAGATATTTTAAATTCGGTTTTAAGTCTTTTTACTCTCTTGTTTATAATACACAAGAGTTTCAGTAATATTTTAATTGATCTGGTTCTTGTGAGTTTTATTTTGAGTTAACTACAATAATAATGACCTGATTTTTCCTTAATGACTAAAACAACTTTATTTTGTCGATTTTTTTCTATTCAATAAATCTAATCTTTTTTGCATTTTCTGAAGATTAACTATACTACCTTCTAATTAAAAAAATTCCCAAATTTTCTTCCCAAACCCTTTAATAATCCCCTTTAATAATCAATTGCTTAAAAAGGCTCTGCTTTAGCAAAAACATGCTGTCGTGCAGCTATGCTGGTGTTCCTGATATTAAATGAGCTAACTCAAAGGTGTGTTTACTTGACATAACATTACACTTTTCATTCTGGTTACTCATACTCATACATCTGGCAGCTCATATTGCATTCACCTTATACAAGTAAATAAAGATGGCAAAGTGACTTATATTGCTCTGTAACTAGCTCACAGTATGACTAACGCAAATAGTTTACTATTTCCACTACTACTTCTTCTACTACTACTACGTTTTTCTGAAATGCTATAAGTCAAGAGTATGAAAGTGTGTTACGGTTAACATTAGTATAGCTGATATAGTAGTATATAGTAAATGCTTAAAATGCTGATCTACATTCTTAACTTACCTTAGTAGGTGCGACACTGAACCGTGTGAAGGCCACATGGCATCATTAACCAGAGTTTAACACTAGCTGCCTGATTTCCTCTAACCTGGTGTCAAGCAATAACAAAGCTGTTGCTTTTGAATTGCAGGTTGTGAAGCGTGGTTGTTCATTGGTCCTGAAAGTATTCTTTACTACAGTATTTAGATTTAAAGCTGTTGTGGCCACCAGCCAATCAACATAATACACAAATCTAATGGAAGGTCAGGTGATACTTTGACTTTTGTAGGCAAATTAATGACTTTTACATGAAGTCAGTGTAATATTGTCAATGTGGTTTAGGTTTGTTTTTGACAGTTACCATGCTCAGTTGTCTATTGTGTTTGTAGTTTGTTGTATATTTTGGGGCACATACACATATAGGCTCAGCAAGCTAAAAGTTGGCTTCAAAACACTTGAGATATAATTACTAGATTGCTCGTCAGCTAACATTTGTGTGGAATGATAAGGGTTTAAAAAAGTGCTGAACGTTTCGGAATTATGTAACACCAGTGAATTAGGTTTTAGGTCATTATTGTAGGATATTAGTAGTATTAGTACAGTCTGACCCACACTGTGTGCTAATGGTATGTATTTATAATGGATAAAGTATGTGTCTTTCAAATGTACATGCAGTAAAATTTGCACATATATTAAAAAAATATATATATATTGCACTTCTCTCTGCCAAGGACTGCAGTGAACACTCTGTGATAATCCCAGTATTACCATTCAGGAAGATCTATATTTACATTTCAGGGTCTTTTCTTTGTTAGGGTTAGTAATACCAAATTTCAAAGAAGTGTAGTACAATCCAAAAGTATGAGTATGTGTGCCCATTGGAGAAAAAGTAAAAGTAGAAGGATTTATTTTGGTATAATGTGATGGTGAAATATATAAACATCTAATTTTAGAACTATACTAATTAAACTTTGGACTGAAAGCAAATGTGATTGAATTCAGAGTTTTTATAAAGTCCTTTATGCAGTTGTCAGACATTCAGAGCTCATAAACTCCAATAAGCTGCCCAACTTTACACTACAGTAAATTGCTTAATTTCCATATGATATAAATAAAAACATTCCGATGCCTACAGCAGAGATACAGAAGGAAGCTCAGGTCGCATGTCATCAGTCTCACTCCATATGGCCCTGCATGTCAGTCTTAATTACAGGAAGGACTGGTAACATAAGATAGGCAGGAATCATGCATGGAGTATCCAGGTTGAGGGGCTGCATCAGATATTCACATCTCCAGGATTAGCTTCCTCAACCACCCCCACGAACACACACACCAATTTATTGAGTTATAGAAGCCTGGTAGGTTTGTGAGGGCAGCAGGCACCAGAACAACATAAAAAAAAAGCGTAAGGGTGGAATGTGGGGGGGGAGGGTTCATCTTGATCATGACTAACAAATATTTCAAATAGTTCTCAGTCGCCAGGATTTTAATCTTAATTAACAGCCATGGAAATTTGGACATGCTGGCAAGCTA
Source organism: Tandanus tandanus (assembly GCA_039654325.1). Classification (NCBI taxonomy): domain Eukaryota; kingdom Metazoa; phylum Chordata; class Actinopteri; order Siluriformes; family Plotosidae; genus Tandanus; species Tandanus tandanus. The sequence goes on from JBCNYH010000025.1 coordinate 30,067,500, forward strand.
GCAAGACAAACTGGCGAAGCCGTTATGTGTCACAGTTTAGGATTCATCTGCTGTAAATCAAGTTAAATCTATTTTAGTAACTATTATTATTATTATTATTATTATTATTATTATTATTATTATATACTACATGGGAATACATTCTGCTATCTCAGTAATAAAAACATTATTCTGAGTGGATAATACTTGAATGCAGGTGGCGTCATCATTATCATACTTTAAAATGGAAAAATCAAAACCATAAAAATGTATTTTACTTTTATTTTTGTGTGTGTATCTGCGTAGTTATACCAAAAGACCTTTACACAGCTCTACTACTATTATGTGCAGTATGTACTCAACTCCGAATGAGTAGGCTAAACTGATGCCATTAACTACACAGCACTTTGCTCGGCTCAAAGCTTAGAGCTCACCTGAGCAGCCTCTGTAATGGTTAAAATATGCATATATAAACTATTATTCTTTTCCTGTTTTCATATAGTATGTACTAAAACTGTTAAAAAGAGTTGCCAATACACATGTTTACACCTTCTTAAATATATGCACATTAAAATATCATTTTAGTGAGCTTTTTGCTTATCTTCCCATGTAGCATATACTAAAACAGTCTATATTATTTTGTTTAGTATATACTAAAAATGCCTCAGGCTCGGTCCATCTCTGGGACTATTCGTCTCCACCTCTTCTTTGGCAAATAATTGTTATTACCTCTTTTTAGATGTTGCTAATCTACTGTACATTTTTCCAAGACACTGACAGTTAAATGAATAGGAGGTATCTAAGGGCTCAGAATGTTGCCACTGCATGTTAGCATTTCCAACATCCAGGGCACGAATGTAATAATGTAGTGAATCCATTGTGATTTGTGCAGATTTTAACCTTGAATGCAAATCTACCAGAGCATTGACTGTGGTGCAGAGGGGCCGTCCGGTGTAACATAAGTGAATTACCTCACTGCTAATGTCACTAACAGAGGAGGTCTGTTTGTTTTGATGATTGAGTGGCCTGCTAATTCAGTTTAGCAACTGATCCCTTTGCACTGGAGGAGAGTTGGGGGGTAAAAGGAAAGCAGTCGTCATAATTGGTACAATTAGGCACATTGTAACCATATAAATATATAAAACCGTATAAATGTATAAGGTATTATAACCATTTTTATGTTGAATTTTTATTTATTTATTTATATATATTTTTTTACAGAATCTGCTTCTTAATGAACTTTCTGTAGTGTTACAAAGAAATGATTGTATATATTGTATTTAAGGCTGAAATGTGGATGCTTTGAGAGTAAACTCCACTTGGCATGACTTCAACTGTATCCTTGACATGTGTTCAGTCAGGAAAAGACAGCCAGCCTGGGAGCGAGGCGGGTAATTCAAGTGTTCCTTTCCGTGGTGGTGGTGGTGGTGGTGGTGGTGGTGGCTCCTCGTCTCTGATTCAGGAGGTTAGTAAAAAAAAAAAAAAAAAAAAAAAAGTCACGCTCCCTGTTTCTGTCCCTTGAGTCTCACTTACACCCCACCCCCTACTTTACAAACATCTGAGAACCCTTTTACTAGTCTTCCTAGTTATAGCCATCTAACATAGTGCCAGTGACGAGAACTAACAATGGCCTTCCTCACACTTATACTGATCAGATATCCTGAAAAATATATAGAGAATAAATCATGCAAAATGATATAGAATATAGAATTAATAAATAATCAGCTTGTAATTAATCCCTGCATGATGTTTGTTGAAGCTATTTTAATGGGGCTTAAAGACGGTGATGGATATTCTTCTGATCGCATGTATTTGTATTTAATGTAAAGTCCCTCGAGTTGCTCAGGTGTCATCCATCAGAGACCGTCCAAATCCACGACCCAGACATCATGAATTACAGCAGCTCATCTGCCTCAAGCATGTCTTTACTTATTTCGTTCTCCGCCTGCATGAAGGTGAGAGGGCCCGCTTTGTTTTTAATGGCCTCCGATGAATTCAGGGGTCAATTAGAGTCTGGATTCCACAGCCATGTGATACCACTCCCCCTACCTTGACAAAAGAATTCTCAATCCCAGTCTCCAGGCAATTGCCAGGCAAAGTCGTATCTCGTTTCAGTTCTCCTAAAAAAAACCTAGAACATTCTCTTGCAATGGAACTAATTGACTTTTGTTTAGCTCAAAACGGGGATACACTAACACCCACGTGCTAAAAGAGTTGTGTGTCAGGGGGAAGGCAGCACTATTTCCCAGCAGAGAAACAGACCACGGTTAATAGGCTATACTGGAAGCTGGAGGCTGTTTGTTTAACAGATTTTCACCCCTGCACCCCATTCCTCTCCCACAGCTGTACAAATGATTTATCAGGCCTGATGGGAACAATGAAGCATTTTGAATGAAAAGTAAAGCTGCCTTCTAATGGATGGAAATAAAGATAAAGAGATCTTTATTGTCAAGTGTTGCATGAACAATGAAAATCAGTTTAGCAGCTCTCTGATTAGCAGCAATTATGAAAAAAGTTCACAAAAGACAACTAAGGTAACTACACTAAGCTATATATGTGCATATACCTACATGTACACATATTGACACATATACATACATATATCCTGTATATGCAACACATATACATCTATCCACATATTTACACATGTACAGACTTATACATTTATCCACATTTTCACACATTTAGAGACAGAAGGGTGCATGATATGTCAAGGGTGCATGGTAGAGCTTTTTAATCATAAGGTGCATGATGCTAATATGTTATATGATGTTTGAGACCTGCTCTAAACATGAGTATTGCACTTAAAGAGTAATATCGCACAGTCCAGGAAGATGGTCTGAATGATGGTTATCCATGGTTATGGTTATACAGCTGTTGAACCACACTGTACAGCAGTAGGTCAGGAGGCTCTCGATGGCGAAGCGGTAAAAGTTTGTTAGTAGGGGTCGGGGTAGGCGGGCTTGTCGGAGCTTTCTGAGGAAGTACATCCTTTGTTGTGCCTTCCCCACCTGGTGAGAGATGTTTAATTATTTGTGAGAAATGTGATGTGAGAAATGTCAAATTATTTACAAGCTTGAATACCAGTGCAGGGAAGGAAAAGGGTTAGGAATATAGATGTGACTCTAATATTTTTTAAATCTATTTATAACCTCATTTTTAACTTGTTGGTGATTCCTCTGGATGAAATTTCTCAATTACGTATCCAGCGAGGCAGCAATCCTCAGTACTTCAGTACTACAGCTGCCCCAAACACATATATGTCGTCCATCCTGTCTACAAGACAAAGTCAAATGAGCAAATTTTTTTTAGAAACCAGAGACAAAATTTACTAGCATTTGTGCCAAGACCATAGCTCTCACTGTGTATGATATTTTAAATTCAAACGCATGCACTATACAAACAAATTTTTTCTACCATGTTATATTATATATATGAACATATATCCTGCTTCAAGCTACATGAATTGCCCATTTTATCAGGTGCATCAACCCTTGTGACCGGCTCTTGATTGGCCCCAGTTCCACTGCAACTGTAACCAAATTACTAAAGATGAATGAATCTACCATATGGGTCAAGTTTTTTGTGCATGTTATAAATTGTAGGCAGGTCCAAGTGCAGCTGATAGTGTCTATTGTCTATGTAAGCAAACAGATCCAATCATGTGGCAGAAACATGATTGAAAAACAGGCAAAGTTCGGGCAATTTACAAACAGAACTTTGAACTGGGAAGGCCTGTTGGTGTAATGGTTAGTCCTGAGATCGGTGAGGGCGTTTCTGTGCAGGGTTTGCATGTTCTCTCCATGCTAGTGTTGGATTCCTCCAGGTACTCCGGTTTCCTCCCACAGCCCAAAGACATGCACAGTGGGCTAACTGGCTATACTAAATTGGTGTGAGTGTGAGTGTGAATGGTTGTGTGTGTGTGTGTGTGTGTGTGTGTGTGTGTGTGTGTGTGTGTGTGTGTGTGTGTGCGCGTTGGCCCTGCGATGGACAGGCGAGCTATACAGGGTGTACACTGCCTTCTCACCAGCTTCCCCACCAGCCTAATTAGGATTAAGCGGTTCAGAAAATGAATGAATGAATGAGAAAAAAAATTAATGAATGGAAGAAAAAAAAATCTAAGAAAAAGAGAAAAAGGAAAAATCAACTCAATAACAAGTGGTGTAGGACACAGAACACAATATTTAGGAAAGAGCAACAGGAAACATTGGGGTTAAATATGCAGACTACTCACAGTGTAAATAGAAACACGTGAAGGTGATCATGACACAATAGGAAGGAAACCAGTGGCATGACATTGGAGGAGACAAGACAGGAACCAAAACTAAGCACACGTTATAACGTAAACAAACTAAAAGCAACTCAGAAGTGATCACTGAAGTGTGTTAACATGAGTGTTGCGAGCCAAGGCACGCTGAGGTCTTTGTGTGTATGTGTGTGTGTGTGTGTGGGGGGGGGCGGGCATATATATAAGAAAGCACAATTGCCAACTGTATCTATGCTGTTACTACAGTTTATCAACCCAGCTGTAACATTTCTTCACAGTAGAACCACAGACCTGGTTATAAAAAAAATAATAATTTCAGTATCATTACTCCACCTGATTCACTTGTACCAATGTTCTAAAATGGCGAAACGCGGTGATCAGCAGAAATCCATGGAAACACCATTGCTTGGCAGCTGGATTAAAATTAAAGTCAGATGGTAGATTTGTTTGATATGACGACATGACCTGTAGTTGTAACTAGGAAAGTGTGTAAGTAGTCATTGAATGCTTAATGCTCTCAGGATCAATTCTAGTAAAAATTACCCCGACTAAGAACCGACAAAAAACAAATCTCTAAAGCTTCCACCCACTGAGGTAAAACTATTCTGATTTACTCACTCAATCATTTGCTGAACCGCTTAATCCTATTAAGGTTACGGGGAGGCTGAAGCCTATCTCAGCTGACACTGGATGAAGGCGGGGTACACCCTGAACAGCTCACCATTCACACTCACAACAAGGGGCAATTAGGAACCGCAAATTAGCCTAACGTGCATGTATTTGGACTGTGGGAGGAAACCGGTGTACCCAGAGGAAACCCACGCAAGCACAGGGAGAACATACAAACTCCACACAGAAACACCCTGGACTCGAACCCAGGACCTTCTTGCTGGGAGGCGAACGTGCTAACCACTACACTACTGTGCCGCTCTTATTCTAATTAAGTTTTTAATGTTTGGGAAGCAAGATTCTATGACCTAATGATAGCACACACTTGGTTTAACTGGGTTAAAGCCCATATCCGTGAACATCTTAGTGGCAAAACAGTCACTTCTGGTTGCCACCAAGCTCTAATACAGGCAAGGAAGCAATTAGAAAATTTAGATTGAAGTCCAACCAAAATCAATACAAACCAGATACAGCTCCTAATCTGGTACATCCTTGGACAGGCAAGCCATGGCAGGTCCTCACTTTGTTTTTGTCCATCTGTCTGCTTAAAAATAGGACAATACCTACCTTCATTGGGGGTAAAAACATAACAATGTCTGTCTGTTCTTCTGTAAATTACTTCAGATTTGATGCAAATAAGTCTGCAAGAATATGCCTACTATCCAGGATAAACATAATATACATTTTATTGAGCACGATTCAATATGCTCTTAAAAACTAGCTGGTCCTTACTACGGAGGTAAATCTCACAGAATGACGCCTAATGATGTTAAATAAAATTTTGGCAAAGTAATGGATTTGTTTTCATTCCCCAGTTTCACTTTTATAGTCTCAGTGCCTGTCACAAACCTTTAGCAGGAAAAGGATTACCAGGGAGATGAAAGATCAATACTGACCCTTTTTAGAAAAGTAAGAAAAATCCAATGGAGCCCTGTATAATTTGGGAGTAAGTCAGCACTTCCGTACAGGACTAGGGATGTTTGTGCCATCAGATGGAGCAGAAGGCTAGCTCACTTCGAGCTGGCCCCTCTTTAGGGGGTGATCGCAGACCAATAAAACTTTATAACAGATAGCAGAGAGGAAGTAATTTATACAGGAACCACACCGAACAATTAAGAGCTGTGGTGTATATAAACATGGACAAGAATGTATTTTATTTTATGTGGTCAGAGGTGAGATTTGGTCATATTAAAGGTTTGATTAAAGGACAGGTGTTAAGTAAGTGCGAAACAGCTGGACAATATTACGTAAGTCATATAGCTAACACTAATCCAAAAAAAAAAGGGACACTCCTGCACCTTTAAGAGTAACGTGATCCTTTTTAATCAGCATTTGCTTCTGTGAAATCTAACATGGGCTTGCTGACACTTTGTTTCTGTTTAGCATTAGCAGAATCTGATGACCTTTGACCTGCTTGAAGCCCCATCCCCCACTTCCACTTCGCCATAAAACAGTGTTCGCAGCTCATAGATTCCATACTAGGTCAGAGATCATTAAAAAGATCAAAGACATGGGGTGGGGTGGGGGTTTACTAGTGGTGCACGGAAGTCATTGGTTGGGTAGAGGGAATCTGCAATGATGATTTAAGTTAACATATTTTGCTTATGTTAGCAAAGCCATAAAAAAAACACAAGTTGAGATACTGCATGTTAGCATTATGCATGTATATAATGTTATAAGTGGGGGAAGCACACTGTTAATATCGTTTATAATTTGAGTAATCTGTTTCTCCATTTGGCTACAGTATGCATGCTCACCAGCGTTCGTCTGCGTCGACTGCTGAAATGTTCTAGTGCGCTCAGATAACCTGGACTCATGTTCCCATCTTTAATTATTCAACGCCACAGCCATAAAACTCTAATTTAAAGCCCTTCTCGGCCAAACGTACTGTATATATATATGAACGTACAACGTGACTCGTAAATCGTCTCAAGTATGTTAGTTTAATGCACGTGCATTCCATTTTAGCGTGATCACGTGCTTCTGTGGCTGCATGGAACATAACATGTATAATGTATAACTACACTTGTATTACTCAATCCATAAATAATAAATGCAGTATATCCTAAAGATAGTGTGATCATAAGTTCGAAAGGTCAACGTGTAATACATGTTATAGGGTTCCCCCGTCCACACACTGTACTAACGAACTTCGCTGCTTTATTGCAGAGCAGCACTTTTGGTGTTACATACTCCCTGAAAGGGAGGCTTGGTATTTAAGTGAATAAAGCTTCTCCCTTTGGGTTAAACAAGGCGTTCAAATTCCAAAGCTGCGATAACTCTGGCTTTTAGTGCTAATACAAAATTCAGGGGGGAAAAACAACCCAGTGATGTTTTTTTTCCTTTAAGTTTTTCTGTTTCAGCTCTCCCAAACCAGTCTGTATCTATATCTATAAACACCTGAGTTTTTAATGTGCAGCAGCCTATGCAATGTTTTAACCAACAACAAGGGGAAGTGCCTTCGTCTGGGTGTGGGCCCTGAGCGGATTAGATGACAATCACAGGGCTCTTCATTTTTTTTGTTTTTGATTGAACGTGAATAGAAGCCCTGGTCGAGGTATACACTGCCATGATATCTTCACCATCTGCTTACACAGTACTGGTCAGACCTGTCCTCCTGCAGGAAGGAAATGGCACCCCCCCACCACCACCACCCCCACCTCATCCTCGACTGATGATGTGGCAGCCTGAGTCATAAATTTAACAGCCTGCACTCCCCGCCTTTTTCCTCGCCACTCCTCCCTCATTGCCTCAACCCCTTTTCACCCCCCTTCCCAGGATTACCAGCCTCCCTTCCTTCAATTATTTGGCATCCTGATTTTTTTTTTTTGTGTGTGTGTGCCCCACTCCAATTTGAGTAGTGCAACAGAAAGTGGGCACGAGGGACGCATTTGTCGGCTGAGCCACAGTCCCCCACTTTTATGTTATGACATGTAGATTTCTCTGGCTTGGGGATTGTTTTTTTGTGTTCGGCTACACAAGGAGAGAATTGATGAGATGGACCCACTGATTTCCTGTCATTTAATGCCTTGTCGCCATGGGTCTGCTGATTTATGGGTTGATTTATAATCATCTATTATATAAATTAGGTTATCATAATGAAGTTAGAACTTGTGCACTGGTGGTGGGGGGCCATTATAGGAGAAATGGCTGTGTGTGTATTTGGAAAACTAGATTGCGATCTACATTGAATTACAGATACCTAAAACGGGTTTTAAAAAAACAATGCAAACATGCACACACATGCTTGAACACATACAGGCTATATTTACTGTATCCATCAGAAAAAAAACAGCTATAAAACACTGAGACAGGAATGCTGTTTAAAGCAAAGAAAGCGAATGTGAGAGGAGAGATGAGAGAAGGTCAGAACAGAATAAAATGTTTTAATTTCTGCACAGAAAAATTAAGAGCCTTTTCCCTGTTGCATCTTCTCCACTTTCCAGTGTAAATATACTGTATAATAGATTTGATTTTGACATTTTGTATTTTTGTGCCATGTAGCAGCGTGCACATTTTAAAAACACTGCCACTACATTATTTATTGTTATGCATCCTTTCTTTTATATTCTGTAAGCACTTGTGAGAATGAGCAAACTAACATTACATTGTACAAATAACCCTGTGCATATGACACTAAAGATGAATGAATGAATAATGTTTATTCCAAATGTGTAAAAAAAAAAAACAGAAAACAAGAAACAGATCTTATCAAAAGAAACAATGACAAAATGAACTAACAATTAAACAAACGACAAAAGGAAAACAACACCACCACCACCAACAACAACAGCAATAATAATAATAATAATAATAATAATAATAATAACAACAACAACAACAACAATAATAATAATGCTACTACTAATACTACTACTACTACTACTACTACTACTAATAATAATAATAATAATTCAAGTCATATTTATAATAATAATAATAATAATAATAATAATAATAATAAGGCACTGTCACGTAGTGATTAGCAAGTTTGCCTCTCGGGCGTTTCTGTGTGGAATATGTACGTTCTCCCCTTTCATGGGTGGGTTTCCTCTGGGTACTTCGGTTTCCTCCCACAGTCCAAAAACATGCACAGTAGACTAATTGGCTGTTCCAAATTGTCCCTAGGTGTGAGTGTGAGTGTAAAGGGTTGTGCATGTGTCGGCTGAGATAGGCGCCAGCCTCCCCGCAACCCTAATTAAGATTAAGCAGTTTAGAAAATGGATGGATGGATAATAATAATAATAATAATAATAATAACAACAACAACAACAACAACAACAACAATAATAATAATAATAATTAAATGAATAATAATAATAATAATAATAATAACAACAACAACAATAATAATAATAATAATAATAATTAAATGAATAATAATAATAATAATAATAACAACAACAAATGAAATTGTCAACAGTAATATATTCAAAAAGGAGTGGGAATAAAAATATAATTTGATTTAATTTCACCCTGTACCTATCAATTATTGATTGTTAATAATGTACCCTCTTTCCAGCTGATATCTCCCCTTTGTGCACCCCTCATATCTCAAAATATGTACAATTCTACCATATTATTTATAAAGATAAAAACAAAAACATATCATTAAAAATAAATAATAATGTAAACTAATTAGCAGTGGTAACTCAGTGGTCTGGATTACTGATCTGAAGGTCAGGGGTTTAAGCCCCAGTACCACCAAGGTGCTACTGTTGGGCCCTTGAGCAAAGCCCTTAACCCTCACTTGTTCAGTTGTATTAAAAATAAAAATGCAAGTCACTCTGGATAAGGGCGTCTGCCAAATATCATTAATGTAAATAAAAAAATAAACTAGAAGAGAATCAATAAAGTAACCCAATTAATAAGTAACAGAATGTAAAGTTTTTATTATTTATTTATTTATTTATTTAAAGCTTAAATTTAGTTGCTATAAATAGCGGACACACTGCACATGTGCTATAAACGAAATCCCTTTATCGTTATTATATAGTATTAAGGACATGCAAACCTTTGGACTCGACTGTATAGATTAGGTATTGTGAAATGTCTTTGTACATTGTATAAGAGGGAGAACTGCATAAACTGACCTTGCCTAATAAGTCTCCCCATACAGGCATGGTAACCATCTCGAGTCCTGCTGTCAAAGGCCATAAAAGGCGACTTCACACAGGAGCCAGATTGTTGATATGTCACAATGGCTCCTCCTCTATATATCTGCACATCCTAACACAGAGCTTACGTTTAAGAAACCTCAGTCGCCTTTTTTCAGACATCAGTGTACATCTTGTTAGTGACATGGAACATGACAAACATGACCTTATTCATTAAAAAATAGCTGCTTTAATAAATAATTTCTACAGCTTGGTAATACTGAGGTGGATCATCTGAAATCAATGCTTTAAAATCCATTCAAATCGTTACTAGGAGGCCAGTCAATGTTATCTATAGGACGGACATATTTGAACTAATCACCTGATGGAGGAAATCATTATTGACATATTATACATTCCAGGAAGACATGAAGAACACATGCCTTGGAAAATTGATTGTTGTAGGTTTTTTCCTGCTTATTATTGTTCATTCATTCATTCATTTTCTGAACCGCTTAATCTTAATTAGGGCCGACTCTGGGTGAGGGCGGGGTACACCCTGAACAGCTTGCCAGACCATTGCAGTGCCAACACACATACAACCATTCACACTCACACTCACACCTAGGGGCAATTTGGAACAGCCAATTAGCCTACTGTGCATGTTTTTTTGGACTGTGGGAGGAAACCGGAGTACCCGGAGGAAACCCATGCAAGCGCAGGGAGAACATGCATACTCCTCAAAGAAACGCCTCAAGCTCAGGAATCGAACCCAGGACCTTCTTGCTGTGAGGTGGACGTGCTAACCAGTGATCCACTGTGCCGCCAATGCTTATTATTACTTTTAATATCATTATTGTTTTTAATATCATTATTGTTATTAATATTTTTCTACTGTGCATATGTTTAGACTGTAGGAGGATACCGGAGTACCCGGAGGAAATCCACTACACCACAATGCCACTATTATTATTATTATTATTATTATTATTATTCATTCATTCATTCATTCATTCATTTTCTAAGCCACTTAATCCTAATTAGTCGCAGGGAGGCTGACGTCCACCTCAACCGACTCTGGGTAAGGGCGCAGTACACCCTGAACAGCTCGCCGGGCCAGTGCAGGGCCAACACACATAGAACCATTCACACTCACATCTACGGGCAATTTGGAACCACCAATTAGCCTCCTGTGCTAGGAGAAAACCCACTACACCACCATGCTGCCGCAGTATTATTTATTTATTCATTCATTCATTTTCTGAACCACTTAATCCTTATTAGGATCACGGAGAGGCTGGTGCCCATATCAGCTGACTCTGGGCAAGGGCAGAGTACACCCTGGACAGCTCGCCAGGCCATCAAAGGGCAATTATTTATTTATTTATTTATTCATTCATTGATTCATTTATTTATTTATTTAAAAATTTCTTAGTTTTTTTTTTTTAAACACAAAAGAAATTCTGTGTTTTTGGTCCGCCACTTGGATTGACAGTTCAGACCCAAGAGAGCAACTGGAGAGAGAGAGAGAAAAAAAAAACAGCAGCTAATGACTAATCCAGTCTCTTCCTGTATTTTTTTTCCACACTGTAATTGTAAATTATGATGAAAACTCAACCTGACTGATAACCTGCAGATGTGCAACCTTACAGGATCATTATTTGAAGGGGACAGCGCCGGGAATAGTGCCAGTCCCACTATGAACCAGTCTGAATGATATTACCAAACAGTAATGCAGTGCAGGAATTAGAAAACCTGAAGATATTTTGTAGACACGTTACATTTTTGTCCCTTATTACTTAAGGCTGGTTTTCCCCCCATAGAGCTTGCAGTTACATTCTTGTGCCTAAAACAAGCTGGAGACATGTCATGTCAAGTTAAGAGCAAATTTATCAATTAAGCAGATTAGAAAGTTATCTTAAAAAGACCTATTCAACGTGCAGCTCTGTTTGTATAGGCCTCCAGACTCAGCAAGCTCGTGTTATCCCTCTTCTTTAAAATCCCAGGCTTTTGCCAAGGTCTGCGTCATGCAACACTTTGTTTGACCTCTCCCCCATCATGTTTGCTCACACTTGTGGCCCTCTGACTTATCTGGCAGCGTTTAGTTGGCCTGGCTCCAGCTGGCTGCTCCCACTGCTGCAGCGTGCAGACGATCCGCTACAGATGCCTGAGAACACAGAGCGAGATTTATGCTTTAAAGCAAAAGACAGCTGAGGCTGAAGGAATAAAATAGTGTAGTGTGAGCCAAGTGTTCACCTGATCCTATGTTGATTCAGCTCATATAGTCCGTAGCTTATCTTCTTTTTTTCTCTCTCTTATGTAATGTTGTATTTTTGGCAAGCCTTCAGAAAGCTTTGAAGAGCAAACTGCTTCCTCTGAGGATAGGACTGGTTTTACGTCTCACGTTTGCTCATTTGCTCCTCTTTTGCTTCACTGTGGATGTTCAGTAGGGGATGTAATGCAATAAACTCTTATCGGTTTATGGCTCCAAATATTCTTATCTATATCTATATTTGGATTTAAATACAAGGTTGGCATTTTAATGAACCATATCACTGTAGTGGGCAGCGTGGTGGCATAGTGGTTAGCACATCTGCCTCACAGCAAGAAGGTCCTGGGTTCATTTCCTGAGCTCAGGTGTTTCTGTGGGCAGTTTGCATGCTCTCCTTGTGCTTGCTTGGGTTTCTTCCCACAGTCCAAAGGCATGCACTTTAGGCTAAGTAGGCTAATTGGCTGTTCCAAATTGCCCCTAGGTGTGAGTGTAAGTGTAAATGAATGTGTGTGTGTGTGTGTGTGTGCCCCGCCTTCGCCTGCTCCCGGCGACCCTATCAGAATTAAGCAGTTCGACAAATGAATGAATATCACTGTAGTCCCAGGAACACCGGAAAGCGCATGGTGTTTGGGGGGTAGGGGAGTCGGGGTTCTGATAATAATGATTTCTGTTATTATTTAAATTTGTACCTAACAGCAATAATTTATAACAAATTTACTTTTTTCTTTTTCTCAAGTTTTTAAACTAACTAACTAAATGGGTGCCACCCTAAGCAGTATAAATGAAAGAACAGTGTGTAGTAAATGCATTGCCTACCCATGTGTGTCCGCTGCAAGCTCTAACGCTAGCATGTAAAAACTGCCCACCGTGCGCGACTTTTTTAGCTGCATCTTGCAGGAACCTCTAGTCTCCAGCGTAATGCACTCTGAACCCTTCTGTCAAGTTTCCTAAAAGAAAAAGCAATATTAAGCCTTATATTAGAAAACACGATCTGTTAATTAGGAATAGTGTATCGGTGTTATGCTGCATCCTTAATGAGAAAGCATGAAATAAGCAGAAAGATTTCAGTTACATGAATATCTTTTTGATAACATCTCCATCATTTCTCATCTTTCTCTACCTCCTTTCTACTCTTTCTATCTCCGAAAGGCTACTTAGCGCCAAGGGGAGGGGTCCAGCTGACAGATTGAGTTGGCCGGCTTGGGGTCAGAGGGGTTAAATTGAACAAATCTGTCCATTGACGTCCTGTCTACTCTACCTTCCTCTAATGTCATTATTGCCAGGTGTCAGGGGGCCAGCGGGCATGTCGCCAACACTGACAACACAGAACCCTGAGTGGCCACTTACACAGACGGGACCTCCCACCATGGCAGGCTCCTTTTGTCTCAGGATGTGTCAGCAGAGGTAGCAAAAGAAAACATTGAGTCCTCCCTGTTCATCCTGCCAGATATATTATTTAGGGCATACAGCCTTTGTGCTGTCAAGTGCTAGGGGAATAGTAATGTGTAACTAAATCATTTCTAAACACCTACTAGCAAAAGATATAATGTTTTATGTTGATGACTTCTTTTTTCTTTCTTTCTTTTTTTTAAACAGTTTAAGTTACAAGATCCCAGTTTTTGTTTAGCAGGTCTGGGAAGTCTGTCCGCATCTTAAAAGTATGAACATTCAGAAGAAATCATTACATGGTCAACATGGTAAAGACACAAAATCAATTCATTTTTGGTCTAACGCAGCCATAAAGTGTACACTTGAAAAACATTCTTCGTTCTTGACCTTTAACTGCTCTCTGGTTGCTCCTCTGTATAAAGAAAAACAAAATTCCTATCAGAAAACCATTCCAAGATGAACCTCTTTAGAAAACCAAAAAACGTTTATGACATTTTACATTTCCCTACATGCACTATTTTCAGAGTTTTTATCATGTCATGTCATGTGACAGGGCAGCACTGTGATGTAGTGGTTAGCACATCCACCTCACAGCAGGAAGGTCCTGGGTTTGAGTCCCAGGCTCATCGAGGTTGTTTCTGTGAGGAGCTTGCATGTTCTCTCAGTGCTCGCGTGGGTTTCCCCTGGGGAGTGTTACGCTAGGAAGGGCATCTGGTGTAAAACCTGTGCCAAATCAAACATGCGATTTCAAAATAGAATGTTCATACTGGATCTGTCAAGGCCCGGGTTCACATTGACCACAACCAGTACTACTAGCCAGCAGGGTACCAGAGAAAACTAGGCTAGTGTTGGGCCAAGGGGAAGGAGAAGAAGAGGAAGATGAATCAGGAGACAAGGAGAGAGGAGAAAGGTTAAGCTGGTGAAGGGAAAAGTTTATAAGATAGTAGTGAGGCCAGTTATGCTGTACAGTTTGGAGAAAGTGGCTCTTACAAAAAGACAGGAGGAGGAGCTAGAAGAGGCAGAGATGAAGATGCTGTGATTTTCTCTCAGAGTGACAAGAATAGACAGAATTAGAAATTATTTTGTAAGATTTACAGCACAGATAGGAATGTTTGGGGATAAAGTGAGAGGGCAGATTGAGATGGTTTGGGCATGTCCCGAGGAAGGATGAAGGGTATATTGGTAGAAGAATGTTGAGGGGTGAAACTGGCTGGTAGAAGGAAAAGAGGAGATTTATGGATGTGGTGATGGAGGACATGCAGGTGATTGGTGTGAAGGAGAGGGATGCAGAGGACAGAGTGAGATGGAGAAGCATGATCTGCCATGGCGACCCCTAACGGAAGCAGCTGAACAAAGAGGATGATGAAGATTGAGTCAATAACTCGACTTCTCTGGCCACAGTAGAGCATCAGATAGCAGAAGCAGTGCGGAGTGCTTTGTAAAGTGAGCAGAGATCTCGGATCCCATTTGCGCCATTTCTTGGGCTTTAATACGGAGCAGGCGAATTGTGTTTGACTAAAAGTAAAGTAAATTGGGTTCATACATTTAAGACTTTATATAGAGTGTTCCAGTATGATCAGGTTTAAAAAAAAAAGGGGAAAAGGAATCTTTAATGGAAACTAGATTATTTATTATTTATCCATCAGTAGCGCAGAGGAATCTGAAGCCAATCCTAGCTAAATTCGGGTGAGAGGGGATTTCACCCTGAATATGTTGCCAGTCTACGCGAACAACCATTCACACTCACACCTAGGGTTGCCCTAAAGCATTCTAGAGTCTACAGTTTCAGCAATCTTATAAGATTATTACAAATCACACTGTGCTCTAATAAAGTTGAGAACGACAGGTATGTTCACTGTACGATAGTTTGTATGAAGGTATATGACTGAACAACCATAACACCTATTGAATCGTCAGCTACGATGCAAGTTAGTATAGAAGAAGAGCACAATGTCATCAG
Source organism: Tandanus tandanus (assembly GCA_039654325.1). Taxonomy (NCBI): domain Eukaryota; kingdom Metazoa; phylum Chordata; class Actinopteri; order Siluriformes; family Plotosidae; genus Tandanus; species Tandanus tandanus. The sequence goes on from JBCNYH010000025.1 coordinate 30,083,132, forward strand.
CATGCGTAAAAAAGCAAATAAAGGGGAAAAGAACAGCCAGAGGGTGCAACTTATTAACAAGACCTCTACTTCCACAACTCCACAAGATTTTCTTCTTTACTGCTGTCCCACAGGGCTGTACGGTGGCGTAGTGGTTAGCACATCTGCCTCACAGCAAGAAGGATTTCTGTGTGGAGTGTGCATGTTCTCCCTGTACTTGCGTGGGTTTTCTTTAGGTACTCTGGTTTCCTCTCACAGTTGCTGTTCCAGATTGCCCCTAGGTGTGAATGTGAGAGTGAATGGTTGTGTGTGTGTTGCACTGTGATGGCTTGGTGAGCTGTTCAGGGTGTACCCCGCCTTCGCCCTGTGTCAGCTCAAATAGGCTCCAGCCTCGCCGCGACCCTAATAGAACATTAAGCAGGTCGGCAAATGAATGACTAAGTGAGGGATTTCCCACATCCTTGCTTTTCACCTCTATGCTTTTTGGGTTTTGTGCTTTATGTTGCATTGATTGAGTCATGCATCATATCATGTTGCTTTTTCACTGGCTAGTCATTAGATGGAAGTCATAACAGCATACACACATTTTGAGATGGTCACAACACTGTGACAAGAGCTGTCACTGAGCCCCATTTACAGTAGGTGGTACAATAGTAGGACCACCATTTAGGAGCCCAAAGAAATTACCCTGATTTGTCATCTTTGTCTGTGACAACCCAAACTCATTTATGGCATTTGGCAGATGCTCTTATTCAGAGTGATTTTCATTTATCATTCTTTTTATACAACAGCAATTTAGGGTTAAGGGCCTTGTTCAAGGGCCCATCAGTGGCAGCATGGTGGTTCTGAGGATTGAACCCCCAACCTTGGAATCACTAACCCAGAGCCTTGATTAGTGAGCCACCACTGCCCAAACTCGTACAATGTATACCATTTACATTTACATTTATGGTATTTGGTACTCTTAGCCAGAGCGACTTACATTTACCATTTTTTATACAGCTGACCAATTGAGGGTTAAGGGCCTTGCTCAGGGACCCGACAGTGGTAGAACAGTGGTACTGGGGCTTAACGGAGCATAACGGCTTAATGTACGTATCTTTGAAATGTGGGAGAAAACCAGAGCACCAGGAAACAACTGAAACTGCACACAGAAAGGCAGAGATTTGAACCCAGAACCTTCTTGCTGTGAGGCGACAGCGCAAAATGAAGTGGGTAAGGAAATTTTCTTCTAGATTTGACTATTTTCCATTTCTAAATCATGTGAGATGCAAACATTTGCCCATGTAAGAATAATTTCTTTCACTATTTGAATGTTTGAACAAGTTCCACTAAGCATGCATTAAATAGATCATGTTTCTTAAAGCAGTATAATACTAAACACCAAATATTTACACTGAAAACAAACTAAGTATCTCCAGCTGCTATGAAATGAATGCCACAGTCATAAAGCTTCCAGAATGAAAGAGCACCACTTTAAACTTAGATAGCTTCACTATCGTTGCTGGAGCAAGCGTTCATTGAGGGGCAGTCAAGCATGTGGGATGACTTTAGGGTTTGTGCCCTGTCTTCCATGCAGCATTTGACTTGTATGTCAGGGTGTGGCTGTGAGGGGGGATGGTGGAAACTGACCAAACTGCTGGTCTGGATTACAGCTTTGGAACTTTATAACAGTGCAGTTAACCAAATCGCCTCATTCTGTTAGCACCATTTAATGCCCTCCATTTGGCTGATGGAGGATCTCAAATTTTGTTTGCAAATATTACATTGTAAATGGTCATATCAAGTCAGTAATCATTTGGACTGTAAAAAGTGTCCATTATTCATTAATATTGAAATCCATTTCCCATATTCTTGGGGTTCCTTCTCCAATAATAGCGAAGCTTCTTAGCATAGGCATGGACCATGGCTTAATGCTGATAAGCTCTTATGTATCACTGATGATGGGTAGCAATAAAGAAACAAACAACAGATTTCTTCTTAACAATCAGGAACGTGACTGAAAGGCAGTAAAAACAAAACCCGGTGTTAACCTTTCCTTCTTTTACTACAGACCATAGTCAGGAAGGGCAGGGGAGACTTTATTTGTTTCCTCCTGGGCTGAAGTTGATTCAGCCTTAAAAGTAATTATATTATACATCTATGGTGCTCGTCACTGCACTGAAAAAAAAAAACAGATTCGAGACATTACTTTATAATTTTAGTAACTGGTGTGGAACCTTATATCTTTTGGACCTTTAATATTCATATAATCAAGGGGGCAGTGGTGGCCCAGTGGTAGGGTGCAAGGTTCGGGGTTCAAGCCCCACTATCAACTGATTGTCACTGCGACAGGTTGTCAAAGGCCGGCCATGTCTTTCATTTTCTGTGGTGAGAGGCATGTAAAAAAAACCATTGCTGATTTTCTTCAAGAGTAGGCTGCATAGCCGTCAATGTGTTTCTGCCCTGCGATGGCCTGGCGAGCTGTCCATGGTGTACTACGCTCTTGCCCGGCGCCAGCCTCCCCGCAACCCTAATTAGAATTAAGTGGTTCAGTAAATGAATGAATGAATATGTATCATCAGTAATTATAAGTTCCTTTCATCCATGGTGCTTGCCACTACAATCTCAGAAAAAAAGTACCTTTCCTAGTCACTGAGAATTTTTTTTTTACCTTTACTGTGTATCATTGACTTTAAAAGGTGCGTACACCGATCAGTCACAGCATAAAAATACTATGACCACGGACAGGTGAAGGGAATATACTACATGGGAACAATGAGATCTGATTGGTTCCAGACATCCAGAGTGGATAATGCTTGAATCAAAATGGCAAACAAATACTCAAGTTTGTCATGGTCGCAGATTCTAAAATCCTAAAAATGAAACAAAAATCTGATCCAATAAAAATCGAAATATTTATGCACTGCCTAAAAGTGGAGCTTCGAAAATGTTTGCATGTGTAAGTTTACAGAAACTTGCATACGTAAGGGAAGAGAATAAGCTGCAATGTGCTAGTGCACTTAGGGCCAGATCTACTAAGATCCCAATCTGTGTGTACTAATTTGCATTCGCAATCTAGAATTTTGCGTGTGGGGTGGAACTGCGGTTTGCGGGTGATTTACTAAGAGTGATTGCGTAAATGACAACAAGTGCAAATGTGTTGGAGACAAGCCCATTTAAATGAGGGTTTTGCGTGTTTCATGTTTTTATGCGCAAAATGAAACTCGACCCTGCAGAATTAGAGGTGTTGGTTGATGAAGCCAATAAACACTTAAATGATCTACAGCAAAGAAATCTGACGATCACATAAAGGAACGTTATATGGGAGAAAATCTGAAAAAGTAAATGCTGTTGGTAAAATAATGCGAACAGTGGATGAAGAGTGAAAAGAAGACATCAAGACATCAGAAGAAGAACAAAAGAAAAATGAGCGTATAATAAAACGTCGGCAAATAAAAGTAACACTTTTTTCTGAAAAGATATTTATTTAATAAATGAAAAATGAGCGCAGTATCTGCCCTGACGATGGCCATCAATTCTGTGGCAAGAGGACTACAGGCAATGACTGCGCTCCATCCAGGTATCGAAGCGGTCCAACCAAGTCCTTCAGCGACAGCCGGAGAGGGAGGAGAGGAGCACACGGCGCACAAGTTCAACCTACGCAGAAGGAAGCAAGCAGTAGGCCTTTTAAAGAAAAGAGGGAAATAAAACACACAATTGTCACGTTTAAGTTTTCTTTTACACTGCTGTGAATATTTATTTTATGTAAAAATGGCTAGTCGACAAAGAGCTGGTTTTTTTTGCCACCTGCACGTTAGAGCTATAGTCTAATATATTTTGTGACTGAAGCAATGTGTGTGTGATATGATTTTCTTAACCGAATTCGACGTTAATGAGACTGAGCATTTCGTTTGATAACATGTTTATATGATTTTAGAAAGAAAGCTATGCGATATGGCCTTATACATGAAGCATGCGTGAGCATTGTGATTGTTTAGACGGCATGATCACTGTCGCGCTTCAAAAATAGAAAAATAAATCATAGAAATCTCATTCATTCATTCATTCATTCATTCATCTTCTTCCGCTTCTTCCTGGGTCGGGTCGCGGGGGCGGTAGCCTAAGCAGTGAGGTCCAGACGTCCCTCTCCCCAGCCACCTCCTTTTGTTTTATCTTTTCAAGTACGATGATATATACCAAAACTTAAATGAGTGCTGGCTATAATAGAGTAGTATCACAGAACACCCGGTGCGTATAGGGTTGCCTAGTTGCAGACCAGTCAGGTGGTGTTAATGTTATGGTGTAGCTTTAAAGCTATACTCTAAAAGGTAATCACAGTCCAATTATGTGCCATAAATCTTTTTAGAATGTAGTGTATACATGTCTCCAGGTGAAAAAACACATATTTAAAGTACAAAAGATACGGTACAATTTAAGATACAGCTCCAGCAACAAGGAAGGGTATTGTTGAGCTTTGAGTGTAAATATGTATTGTAGATATTTTTACCCATAGACACTTGGGTACCACTGGGTGGTGAAAGTATTGGGTGTAGTAGAATGAGATTTAACGTGAAGTAAAAAATGGGTGGTGTAGTGGTTAGCTCGTCCATTCCACTGCAAGAAGGTCCTGAGTTCAATTCCCAGCATTTCTGTGTAGAGTTTGCATGTTCTCCCTGTGCTTGCGTGGGTTTCCTCCGGGTACTCTGGTCCAAAGACATGCACATTAGGCTAACTGACTGTTCCAAATTGACCCAGGTGTGAGTGTGAATGTGTATGGTTGTGTGTGTGTGTGTGTGTGTGTGTGTGTGTGTGTGTGTGTGTGTGTGTGTGTG
>JBCNYH010000025.1:30090574-30102394 GCA_039654325.1 Tandanus tandanus
TATATATATATATAAAATGAAATATAGTGAAGTATAAATGCAAATATAATGAAATATATGCAGTGGCGATTTTCAAGCAATTGTCTGTCTGCAAAGTGTCTGTGTGCAAAGTGACAAGTGTCTGTAAAGTGACAAGTGACAAGTGGTATACAATACTATGTTACACTGTACTACATTAAAACCTGTAAAAGAAGATTATCAATGTGAATTATTATACTATGCACAATATACCAATAATATATTTTTTAAAATGTTAAGAATGACTCTTGGATCTTGTTAATTCGGGGCACTAGTTGTCTATGGGAGGACACGCTGTCACGAATAATCAGCGACCTGCATAAAAATGAAGGCACAATGTTTAAATTTAGAGTTTGAATTTTTTATGTAGGTCAACATTTGCAATAGGTGCATTAGCATTAACTATACGACTGACATTAGTTTAAAAATGGGCCAGGACACCTTGAGGAAATGTCCTTGCTCAGTACAAAGACAGCATTTCTTTTTTCTCTCTCTCTCTCTCTGCACTTCTTTTCAATCTGACCCACAATTTGTTACTCAAATTACTGGTTTGCAAAGTAGGATAGGTTAGTTGCTATTTCAGGGAAAAGATGCCACATGTCGGACTAGCTGTGGCTGCGGAGATGGCTTTTTAAAATATTACTTTATTGCACCCTGTAAGTCTTTTCCAAAAAAAAAAAAAGTGACTTATGGTCAATTTTTTAATCAAGTTATAGAGATCACAATGTACTTCAAATAAGTTTAATGTGCTTCTATTACCTTTTTCTATTAAGAAGAATATAAATGGTTATTTTAACACTGGGCATTAAACCAGTCCCTCATTTGGAACAGTTGCACATTAGACAGGCGGAAGGTGCGAGTATGTGAAACAGGGCAATTTTAAACAGCCTTGCTAAAGAGATTTTTCTTAAAAAACAAACAAACAAACAAAAAAAACCCCACTTTTTTTAACAGTTTGATTTTTATTGTGTTATCATCTGCACCTCCAGTTGTCATGGAATAAATTTGGTTTGGTTTACAAAAATGTTTAAACACCACTTCAGAATGCATGAGCGCAGGAGATACTGAACCCATGAAAACGCCTCTGGTTACAGGCTGTGTGTGTGTGGGTAAGTGAGTGGGTGGGTGGTGGGGTTGGTGGTGATGTACAGAGTAGGCATCTGTATGCTTGGGGCCTTGAACACAAATATTATAGCTTTAAAGTCATTACTCACCGTCTGTGTCAGCGAGTTTAAGCAGCAATGAAGAAGTTCTGATGTCATGTTTTCTGAGTTTGAAAATGAATCTGAAGGTCGTCCACTCTGACCTTTGTGTCCTTAATATTCATGAAGTCTGAAAAATGAGCTGCAAATTAAAGACCTGAATTTGAGATTTGTCATTAAAAACAAAAACCCGATAAGGCATTGTGCCTGAATTAGACTAGACAGACATCTGGACGTTGTCATTACTGGAGCGTCTGCTGTGGGTTAAGTTCCCTGTCCTAGACTACACATCTTCCACTGGAATATACAGGGAAAAAAGATATGATTTATGGTGGCATGGTGGCTCAGTGGTTAGCAGTGTCACCTCGCAGCAAGAAAGTCCTGGGTTTGAATCTCGTAGCCAGCTGTATCCTTTGTGTGTGGAGTTTGCATGCGCTTGTGTGGGTTTCCTCTGGGCACTCCAGTTTCCTTGTACAGTCAAAAGACATGCACATTAGTATAACTCACTCTTTCTCTCATTAAGTTGCCAAGCCGCTTAATCCTCTTAGGGTCACGGAGTGACTGGAGCCTATCTCAGCCGGCTCTGGGCGAAGGCGGGGTACACCCTGAACATATGGCCAGACCATCGCAGGACCGACACACACACAACCATTCACACCCACATTCACACCTAGGGGCAATTTGGAACAGCCAATCAGCCTAATGTGCATGTCTTTGGACTGTACGAGGAAACCAGAATGTCCAGAGGAAACCCATGCAAGCATGAGGAGAACAAACTCCACACTGAAAAGCTCGAGCCCAGGACCCAGGACTATGGGGACTACCCTAATGGAGAAGCGAATGGATATTGGATAGATGGGTGGATGATTTATTGTGTTGAATTCTTTCCAACAGTTCAGAACATGTTGATCCATTTTCAATAACAGCAGCTCTGACCGTTGGGACAAATGGATTTAAAGAAGTTGATATGGTGAACTTTACTGTAAGGAGATGATTATTTAACATTTTTGGAAGGAGTCTCCAGTGGTAGCGCTTTATAAAAGTTAAAGCTATGGAGGTTTCTCATTATACGGAAAGTCTACAGATCAGAAGGCTTTCTGGGTTTTTGGTATCATGAGAAAGAGGAAAGAAAGACTGGAAAAGGAAGTGCTTATAGCTCTAAGTGATAATAGGAAGTAGTTTTGGTAACATTCCACAACACTGAATGTAAAAATAATTACAAATAATAACATGTACTTTGATATGTACTTCAGTAATTAATACATTTTTATAATAATGGGCAAATTAGTGCAGTATAAAAGAAGTAAAGCACCAAGATATTATGTTACAATGAAGTTGAAGCTCTACTGTCGTGTTTTATCCTTAACAGATTGTTAATATGGTCAAAATGATGACACAGGACACTTTTTCTGAGCTATCATCAGTACTTTTATAACACTGATACTGAGCCGTTTAACTACTACATAAGTATTTTGCAAAGTGGCAAATCTAAATAACCTGATGCATCATTTTTGCTTTTGCACTTCTTTGAAAAGAAAGCCTACTATGCATTATACTATCATATATCTGTTAATGACTGATGACAAAAATGCCAAACGTTTAACACCATCCCACACGATGTGATGGAAGAGCTGTGATGACACTTCCTGCCCACTTCTTCATTTCTCAGCCATTATCGAAAGCTAATTACTGCTATCATGGTTTCACTCGCTGTAGCTGGACCGCATGTCATGTACAGTAGATGTTGAAAAATATTAGTGGTTTTTCAGTTAATCTTCACACGTTGTACACAAAGACTCCTGAGTAATCAGAAACACGGACCACGGACCTCGTGAAAAAGACTTCCGTGCATAGTAGTTGGATGTTATTTGGGTAATGTTCTTGAAGTTCAGGACTTAAGTGCTAAAATTTACAAAACAAAATGCAGTTTCAGAGGTCATGACATCTGTGGATTCAGTTTGACCCTGTGTTTAAAATAGAGAGAGCTTTTTGAAGTTCCTTTACTAGATGTAATGAATTGTGTAAATACACATTATAAGGCTAACAACTATTAATGTCCACACTTTGCTACAAAAAGCCTGACAATCGATACTCTCAATATTAATGTTGGTATGTTGGCTAGATATCATAGTGCAGCCTTTACTTCTTGGTCAGAGGGGATTCAAATCTTAAGCAAATGTGTTTTTACTTGGCTGATAAAAAGGTTGAAAAAACCTTACCATCTTATGCCTACACCTTAACATTACAAGGTCAATTGTGCGTGCCATCATATTTCTTTATTTATTGTGATTTCAAACAAAGTTAAAATAGCATATGGTTTACTTATTTTATGTAGCACTTATTATTTTCTAACACGCCTGTTAAAATGAACTGCATATTTTCCGTACTTGACCGGACACCACATGGTTTTCATTTAGCTTTAACTCCTAAACATTAATCCAGGACAGGAAACAGTCTGTAGGGAAAACAGGACAATTAAAATACATTGGGTTCAGATAGTGTTTTTACAGCCAACTAGCATGGAGCAGCATCTTAATATCAAATGCCTAACAGTTTATTCCAGTTACTGATTAACGTAAATGTTCTTGGTAGTTAGTTACTTATATACTTTATGAACACAACAGCAATAGCAGTGGTCTAATGAAGCTGGTTCATTTATAGGTAAGCTGAAGTCCTTTTCCGTAAGACCTACTGTCATGTATCTGCCCTGATTTTCTTTGTACACATAACCTCATTCGAATTAGATCACATTACAGTTTAACAGAGTTACACTAACGTACATATGACAGAAACCCTATCCAGGGCTCGATTCAGTCATGTGAAAATGAGTTGTACCAATACTAAACCGTGAATGATAATGGCCCCACCGTGAAATGAATATTATCAAACCTGTAAACATCAGCAAAAGGGAATTACGGAGCAGCTTCCACACGGCTGTGCAAAAAAGGCGCCTTCATTGTTGTAGCCTTTTATTACTCCTGCTGAGGTTGCATTTGTACTGTTCTCTGCTGCAGCCCCACTCCGCTGACTGAGGGCCTTGTAATGTTTGTGCATTAAACATTTGTGTGCTTTGTTAGCCTCTGACACACACTGTAGAATCAGCCTGGGCAAGTTAGCTTGCCTTATGCATGTTCATCAGGAAAGGCAATAAACAGACGTGCTACAATAGATTACTTGTCTTTGGTAAAATGTTTGTAGAACTGGTTAAAGTTTGCCCATTTAGTAGGTCTGTACCAGTGTGTAGAAAATTTTAACTGGGGATTATTTGTGGTGCATATAATAATGATTAACACCTTCTGTTAGCTTTATAGTACTTTTATCAGTAGAACAGCAGTGTAATCATGCACATACAATGCACTTCACCTATCAAAACTACACCTGTTAATACGCTGATTTAACAGATAATGATAAGGGGTTTCATTTTATTACTAAAGTGTGAAAAAAATAGGTATCTGGACAATAAGGTGTGTAACAGAACAAGTTTAACGAAAAATATTAAAATAAATAATATACTATTGCCCTGCGATGGCCTGGAGAGCTGTTGAGGGTGTACCCCGCCCTCACCCAGAGTCTGCTGAGATGGGCGCCTGCCTCCCCGCGACCCTAATTAGGATTCTGAAAATGAATGAAAGAAGAAAGCACAATATCCTGTTTTCATCTACATATTACATGCTTTGAGACCTGAAATTTAAATTAAACAAACAAACAAATTAATTTATTAATTATATGCCCAAAATTATGAATTTTTAAAAAAGAATTTTCTTATCTTAGCTATGTCTTTTGCAAAGATTACCTTAAGTAGATAAGAAGCCCATTTATTACTTGGCTGTAAAAATGACTGTAGGCCATGAAATAAATTATAAAATATGGTTGAAACAGATTTTTCATGGCTGTATTTACTTTTTTTTAAGAGTTTATATATAAAATGCAAATGAATGTGTTATAGAGCAATTTTTATTTTATTTTATTGTAGCTTATAGTGGAACAAGGTAGAAATCTTTAAATGCAATTTTCTCCTTTTTCAGTTTTGGGACTTCCCAAACTTTAAAATGCACAACCTGTACTTGTGGTTCAGACAAATGCAAAAGAGAAAAGTATCTCAACTCCAGGAACTTGTACAAAATGTCCAAATGGCATTATGTAAGGCTGCAACACATTATACCTCAGTGCTTAGTACATGAGAAAAGTGAAATGTAAACATAGTGCAGCATTGATTTGTAGTCATTTCACTAGTTTTCATGGCTGTTTTATTTATTTATTTATATGTAACGATTTGTTTAAAGTTTGTGTTTATGTAGTCAGTTAATTTATTTATATATAAAAAACAGCATAGTTAATAATAGATATTATGAAGAAAACAAAATCGGTGTGTACAACGTTCTAATAATTATCACACTGCACCATAAATTATTCACAATTTTAAGAAAGGATTTAGAAAGCTAACCCTTTTAGCCATTGACCCAACAATAAAAGCTCAAACTGTATTAAAAAAGGTGAAAAAAATGAGGCTAGGGAGATAACCGGCACACCTGTTTACACTGCTGGCTGGGCTTTGGACGACAGCGCTTTTTTTTTTTAATGACAGTGCTGGACATTCCAGTTTTCATGTGGGGATAATTAGAGACATGGCCTTGGGCGGAGAGGGCAAACATCATACAATTGCAGCGGGGAGGGGGAAGGGGTCCAGTCAAGCACTAGCTAAATGGGGAAGGTAGTAGAGAGGGGAAGAATTGGCTTAATGATTAAATAGTGCATATTGTATAGCAATAGCTAGAGAAGTGTTCCACTGTCCAAAGGGTGTCAACAGCATTTGGATGTGATATAATGATCACTTTGCTTATAGTCAGTACAGTACATAGTATATGTCGCTTGTTATGCCCTTATCAGCACCACTACCCTAGAGCTAGTTTGGTCAGGTAGCTAAGCTAAAGCTCCTTACTATAGATGATATCTGATATAGGTTTAGTGACACATGCAGACTTGTAATAATACCCTGGCTTAGCCAGAGGTGGGAAAAGTACACATGTTCTGTCAAGTAAAATCAGGAAATAGTCCTTACTAAGTGGAAATAAAGCTACAGATTCAGTTTGAATCACCAAAGAACTCACCAAAAATCTACATAAACCATGAGTAAAAGTGCAAGAAAGAGTCACAGTGGAAATTATTTTGTTACTGAAGATAAATTAGTGCTTCAAGGATTCAAGGAATGTGAGCAAACACCAATTTAAGCTGGCCACACAGGAAAACTTTCAGATTATCATGAACTAGCATGGTAATTACTCTTATTATACAAACTAGCTTGAATGCTAATAGATAAGCAATATACTGTAGCTTTTAGGTTACTTGTGTTTTTGTCGGTGTTGTTGAAATTTGCTACGAACTTTACTCAAATGATTTAGGACCCCCGTTTTGTCTTATTACTTTAAAATGTATCTGCACACCTTTTTTTACCTTCTGATTTACTGTGATGCTGAAAATGTTGTTTAGGTGACGATGTCATCCCTGTGCGAAGACGTACTTAAAGTGCGCACAAGGCTACAGGTTAGAGGAGTCAGTCCAATCGAGTGTGTATACATTGCTAATGTAAATGTAGCTACTGTTTTAGACCACGTTACAGGGTTACATACAATAAATTGTGATACGTATGAAAATACGTTGATGCTTGAAGGCAAAATTGTGATGTGACATTCTTCACATTCTTTCTCATGTTGTTCCTGGAGACTGTTGATATGTCCATACTACATCTTGTGTTTCCTGCTGGGGTACATTCTTACGGACTTGTTTATATCAGTAAATTAGTACTGCAGTATTCTTTTTCACTAGACGGTACTTAAATCACCGTAAATAAAGGTAATACTCCAGTTCATATTACCAGACGGTAGCCATCTCTATTCGTTTATTATTCTTGAACTCATATCTGATATGTCCAGTCCATGCTGGAGTAAAGAATGTAGAAGCAGCTTCCTCTTCTTTGTTTGTGTGTTATCAAGACACACACAGACATGCACCACCACCAGGAACAGCAACCCATTTCCCATGAGAACCCTGAAATCTACATCAGGCCACATTATTATGAATACAGAGCTCTACTTTTCTCCTTATGATTTCTGACCGAGGGAAACGCTCACCACTTTCAACTTAAGCACTTTTCAGAAACAAACTGCAGATTGTTTTGGTTGTAAAAATTTAGCAGAGCTACAGCAACAGGGACTGATGTAGGTTTGATTCACGTAGTTGCATTTAAATATATAACTTACATAGCGCTTTTCAGGGAACCCAAAAGACGCTTTACAGAGAGAACATAAGTAATAAAACAACTAATTTATAGAAACTATAGAAACAGGGTTTGAAAGCAACGCTGAAGAGGTGGGTTTGAATTTAGAAAGTGAGGAGGAGTCCCTGATGGCCTTAAGGAGTGAGTTTCTGCCAGTGGGAGCAGCGGAGGGGAAAGACCTGTCACCCTAGGTTTTGTACTTGGTCCGGATGGGGGGTTCAGGAGGTTATTATTAGGAGATTGGAGTGTACGAGAGTTAGTGTATCGACAGGGGAGCTCAGTCAGGTAGGGTGGGGCCAGGTTATTGAGGGCTTTGTAGGTCATTAGGAGGATTTTGCATTGAGCCAGTGGAGTTCGTAGAGGACTGGGGTGATGTGGTCACGGATCTGGGAGAGGGTGAGAAGACGAGCAGCATTCTGGATGTAGCTTATCAAGAGTTTTTGATGACGAACCTTATAGCAGGCTATGGTGATTGTAAAAAAATTTAGGTGATTAAGGCATGGGTGAGATTTTCTGCAACTGCCGAGGAGAGGGATGGAAGGAGGCAGGCTATGTTCTTGGTGTGGAAGAAGGCAGTTTTTGTCATGTCTTTAACATGCTGGTTGGGTACATGCTGAGACAAGGGTCTACAACATATGTAACAGGGGCTAAACTCACTTACTCTACAGCCCAAAAAAAGAATAATTTATTCTCCACTGATTAAACTATTTTTTCCATAAACTAATCAAATTAATCATGCACAACCGCAGGGGGAGTCAGTACATCAACCCTGCCGTCATGTCAAATGTTCCAGCCCACCCTTTACACTTTAAGCCTGTTTAAGACATCATGAGGTGATTATTGATTAACATTTTAACCTGTTAAACTGCTTTAAAACAAATACACCTGCCTTCTTCCATAATTCTCACACCTCGAAACTTAAAACTTAATTTAAGTATATTTTTAAAAAAACAACTATCATAAAGACAGCATGATAATTATCCCAGGAATATAAAGAAGGTAAAGCTACTTGTTACTTTTAAATACTGCTTTTCAGTTTGAAAGGACAGTGCAGGTCTTTTTGTCCAAGGAGGTTCTGTGACCCTTTTTGCATGCAATTAATTTTCACTGTAAATGTGATCTATAGTCCAGGAGAACATCCTATAGAAGCTAGGCTTACTATGTATACGTATTCAAATGCACTTTGTGCTTTACATTAAATTTCCTTATGCAATTTTGTAGTATAGTCTGTCTGCAACGATGACCTTTAGCCCAGTTGTAGCACTGTGAATAGCTTGTACAACTTTCCACCCTTACACTGATCTTTTCCATTTTTTTCCCCATTACAATCATAATAATTTTTTTAATTATATATATATATATATATATATATAAAATTTAAAAAATGATTATGATTGTAATGATAAACCATACGCTTTGGAAATATATATATATATATGTTTCCAAAGCGTATGGTTTATTAATAATTTTCAGGAGGTGATCACTAGCCTATTTACGTCTACTTATACTTTCCAGAAAGTGTGTTACGATTCAACAGCCTCCTTATGAAGCAAAGTGAGCTCAATACCATTTACCAAAAAAAATTTTTTTTAAGTGAAACAGGCTCTCTTGTCTAAAAAGACATTTCTCTGTCTAAAGGTAATAGAAGGCAGGTGAGGCTATATGTTGTCAGCTTAGTTTCACAAGGGCCTACGATAAATTTGGATCGTTAATTCTAAAGAAGAGCCGAAAGCTGACATGAGAAATGAGGCCAAGACATATGGCAAGGAATCTACCATGATAAAAGGCAACGAGAGATAATAAGGTAGAGCGAGTTTTGGCAAAAACGAATTGCTGTGGTGTTGAGTATGTCCTATAAGACCAGAGGGCATGTGGCTTTGAAGTGGTGAAGATTAAGGGAGCTGAGGTTGTCCTGGAGAATTTTGAAGGCTGGTAATAATAGGGGGAGAAATAATGGTGTGTGTGTGGGAGAGTTTAGGTGTTTGCTAACCTTTAACCTTTCCAGACATCATACGTTCAAATGATTAAATAAAAGATTTAGTTCTCAATGCAAGTTGATGAGCACTGAATGGCTTTTCTTGTGTTTTTGGTGGGGTTTGTACAGTAGGTTCACCCACATGCCTAAATCATAGCAGGTAACATTTGAAGTCAATCATTTGTGATGGTAAATTGTTAAGACAGGCATATAGTCATTGATTGGGTTTATAGTGTCTTCAGTATAGGTAGTTATCTCCAGTCATTGGTAATTTTGATTATCACTGTTTTCTTTGTAATAATTTTATTGTATGAATGTTTGTACTTTAAACTATTCAGGATTTCTAGCTTCTCATGAGTGTAATTACTAAATGGCTCAGTAAAGTTTATGGCTTTATGGGTGCATGCATGTTTTTTTTTTCTTCTTGTTGTTTACTGAGAAGAAAGGATAATTAACCCTGTCTAATACTAGAGCTTGATAGACGTCTGTGTTTAGCACCTGTCTGTGCAGGTCTTATTGCCCCTCAAAGGGCAAAGTTGATAAGGGGCATTCAACTCTCTCACACCCATCATAAAAATGTCCGTTTTCAAATTTTCTATTATTTTATTATTATTAATTTTTTTTTTGTTCCCTACATTTGGAAATAGCTGATAGTTAGAATATTTAAAATTCAAGATAATGTATAATGTAACAAAAGACATCTATAATGCTGTGTTTAGAGGTTAAAGTCCACACACTGTATGTGACATTTGTGTGAATTCCTTCATTACTCAAGGTGGTACAACAGTTTAAACTGTGAGAGTGTAACTACCAAAAATTATTAATCAGAGGTCAGGTTTTTACTTATAACCATGTACTTTCAAATTCACAACCGTAGTTCAACATTAGCTGAGGACAATGTGGAAACTAGTAGCAAAAAAACAAACAAAAAAAAAAAAAAACCTTTATTGCTGTGCAGAATACAGGAGTGTACTGAAATGTACTGAATGCATCTTTCCATTTTATGAGGCTGAATTATAGCATAACAGGAATCTGGCAAGGCTCTGCAATCAGGCAGAGTATGATACACGCAGTGCCGCCTGAGTGACCCTGACAGATTTACTGGAATTTTTTGTTGTTGTTGTTGTTCTCGCCTTTAATTAAACAGCAAAATGAAAGTGCTGTGTAGTTTTAAGGTCTAATCCCTAAATTACGCTACAGGGACATGCTATTAAAGTCTCGCGCTTTTGTCAAATTATCCACTTTCTTTTTTTTTTTCCTCCTCCTCTTCGTTCTTCTTCTTCTTCTTCTTTTTTTTTTAACGAATGAGGTTAAACGGAAGGCTAACCTCTGGAATCTGATTTACATTAAACCTTAACACAGCTAGCTACAGGTAAAGTCAGTTTATGAAAGCCATATGTGTATCAGTTTGGGCCTTGAGACAGGCAAAAATGCATGTTTTAGCGCAAGTGTTTGGAGATAGCACTTTTGAGTCACACAAATACCTCAAGTTGTATGAAAAGATCAAGATGGACCTGTTTGTTCTCATTCTTGTGTCTTCTTTTAACAACTATTCCTAATAGATAAGCATTTAACAGTGCTGTGGAAATGTTTTTTAAATGACTGATACTGATTAATCAGGCAAAAATAACCATGAACATAAACTAGCATGGAAAAGGAAAAAATACAACATCAGGTTTGTCTTTAATTTTTAGCAAACCAGGATGTTATAATGATCATTATAGGAACCTGGGTAATACTTTACTTAAAGACAATATCCGTAAGTCTACAAAAGAGTCATGATAGCTGATATAACCTACATAAACTTTTATACAGGTTTACTCTAGTAGGTCTCAGCTATCATGAAGACCACTTTATCTATGATACCAGATTGACGGTGCCCGAGTTAAGTGATGAAGATTTGTGTTGACATAAGGTTGGGTTTTGCCACTTTACAGGCTCACTTACATTACAGCTTCAGTTGCTGAGTTTGTAGCTCACCCTGGGTTTACACTGAGGAATGATGTCTGCGATCTCTGCAAGTCAAAAAAGTGTGGAGCGCCATGATTTATAACCACGCTAGGAGCACGATGGGGTACAAAAAGGAGGCAGGGTGCATCCAATAGATGAAACTTGAAGGAATCGTGTTTCCAAGTACATCAAAATCCCCTACGATGGCGCATCAAAGTCTGTCACGGTCTGTTAAGCTCTACTATGATTCCATGTTCTATCACAATTGGTATCAAATACTAATACATCGTAATAATCAACGTGATCATCATGAATCCACCAAGGTTCCTCAAGATCATCACGATTCCACCAAGTTCCCTCAAGATCATCACGATTCCACCAAGTTCCCTCAAGATCATCAC
>JBCNYH010000025.1:30152297-30167590 GCA_039654325.1 Tandanus tandanus
TGTGTGTGTGTGTGTGTGTGTGTGTGTGTGTGTGTGTGTGTGTGTGTGTGTGTGTGTGTGTGTGTGTGGGTGGGTGCATGCAATGTCTATTTTAGTGAGAAAAAAAAAATCTAATCATAACATATAAATTTATATTATTCATTCATTTTCTAAGCCACTTAATCCTGATCAGGGTCACGGGGAGACTGGCTCTCATCTCAGCCGACTCTGGGCGAAGGCGGTGTACACCCTGAACAGCTCGCCAGGCCATTGCAGGGCTGAAATTATATTAAATTTTTATTAATGGATATTTCAGGTGGCATGGTGGCATAATGCTTAGCATATCCACCTCATAGCAAGATTGTCCTGGGTTTGTCTGGGGTCATTTCTGTGTGGAGGTTGCATGTTCTCCCCGTGCTTGCGTGGGTTTCCTCTGGGTAGTCCAGTTTTTTCCCACACTCATTATCCCACATATGCACATTAGGCTAATTGGCGGATCTAAATTGCCTCTAAGTGTGACTGTGAATGATTGTGTGTGTGTTGGCCCTGCGATGGGCTGGCGAGCTGTTCAGGGTGTACCCTACCTTTGCCCATAGGCTCCAGCCTCCCCGCGACCTTGGTAGGATTAAGTGGTTCAGCAAAAGGATTGAGGATTCACAATATGTAAACCCCGCTGGAAATTTTAATTAGTCTTGCACCCAGTTTGAGGGCACAATTATCGAGGAAGGTACCATGCAAACAGTGAACATAATAAAACAGTGTCAGTGAAGCAAAATAACTTGGATGTATTTGCAATATGGTTCACTTGAAGACCTGACAGAGGACAATGGGACAGAAAATAACATATTCAGTTTCCAGTGAATAGCCATTATGATCAAAATTATTATTATTATTATTTTTATTATTATTATTATTATTATTGTTATTATTATTTGAGTGGCATGGTGGTGTAGTGATTAGCACTTCCGTCTCAAAGCAAGAAGGTCCTGGGTTTAAAGCCGCGTTCACACAATAAGCAACAAGTGACACTTTTATTATCATTATCTTATATTGTATGAGTTTATTTTAACTCATATTATCATCATATATGGATTATTGTTCAAATTTAGCTGTTAACACGTTTCAGTAGGAAAAGACGTTAGCAAAACCATGTGCTGGAGTTAACTAGCTAACCCACATAATGTACATTTCATGTAGCTCTAAATAACCGTGGACCCAGGCGTCACGTATCAGGTTATTATCCTTGTAAGATTTCTGCGTGCAGTCATAAAGTACACAATACTGAGACATGGAAATAATGAGCTGCTCTTCCGTGTTCATGTGAGTGGATAAATTAAACGATGCCTGTGTTTGGTGCCTTCTGTCAATTAACAGTATCTTTAAGCTCTGATTGGTAATCGCTCGACTCAATCGCTCGACTCATGTCACATGAAAGTTCAACTCAGTTGAAATCTGCACCCTCCCCTTTTTTGTCGCGTGAGAAAATTTCGCCTTTTGTCACACGTATCGTGCACGATCACTGACTTTGCATGTTGGCCTGTCGCTTGTCGCTTCCTGTGTGAATGTTCCTGTGGGGAGATGTTCTCCCTATGGGTTTTGTCCAGGTGCTCTGGTTTATTCCTAAGATCCTGGAATTGGCTGGGATGGGCTCCAGCCTCCCCGTGACCCTAATGAAGGATAAAGCAGTTTAGAATATGGAACGAAATTTATTATTATTATTATTATTATTATTATTATTATGGACTATAATGTATATGTGAACTATACATACTGAGGGGTTGACGGCTTGTTGACGGCCTTTCATATGACGACTGACTCCAAACATCAACACACCCAGTGTTGTGATCTAAAAAACTGTGAAAAGTAAATAATGGAGAGTGAATTGATGACACATGAGAGAGGGAGTGCAGTGTGTTCAGTTTGGTCTTAGCAAAAATACACCTGTATGATTTCATCTTTTCAGCTACAGTGAAGACGCTGTGGTATGAATTAATGCAATCCATGTCATCAAAACATGAAACAAAAATAAATATGGTAACCTGACTCACGCCCATAATTAAAGAGTAGATTCGCTCATAATAATATGTTAAAAAGCCTAGTTGCCTTAGATTCTGATCTTTCAACCACTTACAGAAATGCTGACTTGGCCCTGGCTGAAATTCAGTTCGCCAAACCACTTACTCCTACTAGGGTCGCGGGGAGGCTGGAGCCTATCCAGGCAACACTGGGCGAAGGCGGGGGTACACCCTGAACAAACCATCACACACAACCATTCACACCTAGGGGCAGTTTGGCGCAACCAATTAGCCTAATGTCCATGTCTTCGGACTGTGGGATTAAACCGAAGTACCTGGAGGAAACCCATTCATGCATGGGGAGAACGTGCAAACTCCACCCAGAAACGCCTGAGCCCAGGACTTGAACCCAGGACCTTCTTGCTATGAGATGGACGTGCTAACCACTGCTCTACCATGTTGATCTTAGTTGAAAAAATGGAAAAGGAAGTAAATACTGTATTTAAATATAGAAGTAAGGTCTATAAATGTTACAGCACTATTCAGTGAATGAGTAAAACGTTTGTGTTTTATAAATAATCATCCCTTTAAGTCACATGTTGTATATGGAGTGAGTCATCAGCTGGAGGGAACTTTTTTAAACGTAGATCTTTTTTAGCCAAATACACATGCATATAATTTTACTGTTATATCATCCACCTGACAATCTCCTCTACTGAGTGTCTGTGGTGCATGAATAACTTCCTCAACTCCACAGACAACAGACTAAGAAAAATAAGAAAGAAAAATTATCACAATGGTATAATATTAGAAATTATTCAATCATTCATGTTTTAAATCTTATGCCAAATCAGGTGAAATACTAACAGTTAAACAACGAAGGAAAATGCTGATGTCTCATTCCAAGGAAGACGATAATGATTCCACTACACCTCAAATCCTGCATCTCATAATAACAGAGTCTGTGAGAAGATTGCGGCGTCTTTTTCTCTCATGCGTAATACGCTATTTCTGCATGACTGTACCTTTCGTATCATTATGACAGACTACGCTTTATATACCATATGATGGGGGGGAATAGAATATAATTCTATAGCACCGTGTAGAGCTTGATGTAATGCAACCAAACACTCTACAATTTAAAGATTATTGTTAAATGTTATTTGCTGAAACCAGGTCTGAAAATACATTTCGGAGTCCCTGGTAATAACACACACGAGAGAGAAATGATAGACATTAAAACCTCCTTTAATGCAGCTGCAGCGTCCTAAAGAAATGACGGAACAAATAATTTTGCTTTGGTCAGGGCTGCAATCAGAAACGTAATGGATGTTTTAATGTTGTTAATGAGTGGGCAAAGTAAGACAGCTTTCAATAATGGGATGAGTTTTATAATATAGACCCTCGGTGTAGTACCTTTTCTTGAGATAACTGAAAAGTTCAAAAGGATGTGACATGCTTTTGAGTATTTTTTTTCCTCCCCCTTCTTCCCTCTGAACTCTTTTAATAAACTGCTCCTTATCCTGTCACTCATGAGTTATCGCCAATAGTTGGCGGCGCGCTCCTCTTGCTTCTTGTGTTCCTTTTATAAATGCTCATATTGAGTTTTTCTCACCCTTGCTCTCTCCGGCTCCTCTCTTGACAGATGACAGACAAGAGACTGCATTGAACCTGTCTACCAACGGCATTAGCAGCATCAACATGTCAATAGAAATAAATGGAGTTGTCTACACAGGTAAATAGAGCGGCCGTTTGCTGATGTAATTGCGGGCAGGAAATTCAATAAGATATAGCAGCACCCCCGTGCGTTTAGTCCTCCACACAATTTGATGTCTTTGCTATAAAATCTATCGTAATGAAGTGGCAAGTCCAACAGAGTTAAAAAAGTTAAATATCTGGAAATTGGCGTCCAGCTGCTGCCAGGTCGATGGGGCTTATTGTCTTTCGTGCCTGAAAGGAAGAAGCCCCTGCTTAAGGTGGATACAGTGCTTGTGCCTGGCAAACAAGTGACTGTAATTACCTGGAGATGGCCCATTGGAGTGCACTCCATAAGTGCTGGGAAACTTTTGCCAGAAAAGACATTGAGTTAAAGTGGGCTTTTTCAATTGAACCAAAAGAGCGCGGTTTAAAATGTTCTTTCCTCGTGAATCAATTACTGTTTCTCGTCGAATGGCATGATGTCCAACCCATTGTGGAAGTGATAGATGTCAAAATGTAGCAAATTTTCAAAGGCAAAATAGGCTACGCTAGTATATTTTTAATTTTGATCAAACTTTACCTGATTACAAGAAGTAAATATATATATATATATATATGCAAGCTAAAAATAATTATTTAAACAAAAAGTAAAATTAAAACCAAAAAAACCCCACGATTTACTTATTATTTATGTATATAAAAATATTTAATTTATTACAGTATAAATTTTTTTTTTGATGTATAGTTCTCTCAACACATCTTTACACGATGAGATTCAAAATTTGTGTGACACATTTATTTAAAAAAATGCAAAAGTTGGGGATTAAGGATTATGGTTAGCAGTACTATTTTTGTTCTTCAGCAACATTATCTTTAAGTGTTTAGGGACCTTAAAGGAAAGTCTGTTTCATAAAACTTTAGATTGTTCTTAAAATCATAGTCAGTTAAGAATTAATTAAAGGCAGTTACATTCATTTCTAAATATTTAAAATGGAAAATTTTCCTGTTACAATAATGTGCACTATAGATTGATTTCATTACTTTGTATCTCCTAATTTACTTGGGGGGGGGGGGAGACAATTAAGAATAAGAATTTTTATCCATCTTGTTAACTTTAGTTGTCTGACAGGGAGCTGGGGATTAATTGATTCATTGGTAAAATTTATTTCTTATAATTAAAACTTAATTATCATAATTAGCTCTGGTAATTACAGTTGAAGGCTACTTAATTCATTTACTTTGATAATTTAATTGGTGTTTGGGGTCAAAGATTTATGTTATAAATTTATTAAACAGTGACATGTGTAAATGTCAATTTGTAAGTAAATGTGACTTTGGAAATTCAAAGTGAAATCTTGATGACGCTTGATTGCCCTGCCTTCAGGGATCCTGTTTGCCCGTAAACCGGCCATCTCTGTGTTGCCAACAAACCAGCGAGTTCATCTTCATGCCAGCTCTCAGGGAAAGAGCAGCAGCCCGGGTCTCATCAGCCACAGCAAGCCGTCCTCTTCCTCCCCCTCCACTTCCTCCTCTTCCTCCTTACACGGACCGGCTGCCTCGCCTTAAACCACTGACCCCTACCAAGCCCCGCTCATTTCCTTTTCCCCAAAAGACGTAAGGCAGGCTGCTAAACTCTCCAGAAACTGTATGTTTTTTGTATCCTCCGATGGTGAATTCCCACTCTTTCTTTTCTACTCATCCTTCTCCGATCCATGCAAAGTGAATCTCCAAAACAGTACTTCCACGAGAAAGAGAATCAAACACGATGTATCATTCTGTCGGCGTTTATGAAGCATGTTCAGTATCCATGCACATAGTGCGGGTTTCGATGACTCATTTTTGAGTAACACTTCTTTGGAAGTCTCACCAGAAAACAGTGCCAAGAAGACAAGAATCTGTTTGATAACAGAAATGAACAAGGAAGGGAGATGATGTTCCATGGACAGAATGCTTGAACAAAGATTTAGATCTGCTGGTAAACGTGAAAATACACCTTGTCCTTCTTTATCTTTCCACATGAATCAGGCTGGCTTTAATACCAAAAAAACAAACAAAACCAAAGAGCATATGAATAACGTTGTGATAATGCACACATGCATATTCTCCCAGTGTCGTCATGCTTAGATGATGCCTGTGCAGAACTAAAATATGCAACAGTAAGGATTATTAAACTAAAGTACAAATGAATATATCAGTGGTAGAGAAAGCACATTCCGCTTAACAGGGGGCATCAAATAGTCAGGGAGTTAAATGTACTTTCTGTGTCATAATCTAGATTTATCTTCTTTCTTTGGAGTCTGAAAAGAAGGAAATAGATTAGAACTGAACGGACATGATTATTCCCCTGAAGGCCATTTAATTCACAAAATATTGGGACAATCATAAGAGTCAGTTATTTCTGAAACAGATGTAGTGGTATTTAGTGATACTCTGTTACCTCAGTATAAAAAATACTTTGACACCCCCACTGCCTCAGATTACTACCAAGGTTCATTAAATAAGTGTTCATTAAATGCAACTTTATATCATTAAACATGTTTTTTCTTGTCAATATAAGTTTTTCATAGCTACATTAGACGTCATGTCACATAGTGGGATTGTGTAGTTAAGAAGCATGAAAAATGGCTGAGCACTTCAATGCAACTCCCTGCTATGAGGAAAACATATAGATATATGGTTTGTGGGGGGACGGGACAGGGGGGCGACTCATCCCAAACAGTGGCCGATGAGAAAATATATTTTATTGTGAGTTGAGTCTGATTTCTGATTTCTTTTCCCGTTACTTTTTTCCCCCCTTTTGCTCCATTTCGTCTTTTAAGGAGAATTTAAGGATATTCTTTTTTGTTTGTTTGTTTGTTTATTATTCTTTTTCATAAGTTTGTAAAGCATATAATTTCAAATTCTATTTATTATTATAAAAGATTTAAATTTTTACTGTATTTTCTTTTTCTCTTTCTTTTTTTTTATCCTTGGCTGCATCCCTGCCGCAGCTCTATGGTTCAATTTAAAAGAAAAGAAAAGAAAAGGTTTATTTTAAATGCAGCCAGATACCTCACAATTGTACCTGTACATAGGTGTAATAGATTATGAATTACAAGGTATACCTCATTTTATTTCATTTTTATTTCTTGTGAAGCCACTTGAAAATCAAAGCTTTCTGTTTTAACAGATCACTGGATTTTTTTTCCTATTTTGTATTATTATTATACCAAAGAAGGGAATTATATTAATACGCATCTACCTCATTTGTTGTAGACTGTGCCAACAAACATGACCACAGTCACCCGTTTTTAAGTGTAGCGTTTAAGGCTCTACATGGAACACAATACATTAAGAAAGATCTAGACGAGTCTGTGGACAGCACGGGGCTTTGATACCGTGTCATTTGCATTGCTTGTTAAAATTTATTTCGGTGGCATTTTTATGTATGGGAAAAGAAATGAAAGAAGGATTTTATTATTAGTACACAGTCTATTATCAGCTGTTTAATATGATGGGTTTGTAAATGATACAAATGATTGAAATCATTGGTGTACGACAAAGGGTTTTATTCATCACCAAATGCTGCCGTTCCAGCTTCATAAGAAAAGCTGCAACCAAAAACAACCATGTCATTTGGATTTTTGAGAATCTGTATATGCACAGTTCTTATAATTGTTTGTTTCCACTGTTTACTTGAAATCACTGTTTGCGTACACGTTCATTGCATTTGGTGGACACCCTTACCCAGAGCAACTTACAATTTTAGCTCATTCATACAACTGAGCAGCTAAGGGTTAAGGACCTTGCTCAAGGGCCCAGCAGTGGCAGTTTGGTGGTACTGGAGCTTGAACCGCTGATCTTCTAATCAGTAACTCAGAGCCTTAACCACTGAGCCACCACGGCTACATACATGACATTACCTTGGTTTTAAAGATGACCAGAGGTATGGTTTTCCAAATGTTGGTGGCATGATTCCTCACATGGCACAAAGTAAAATTGTTCACCTGAGCCACGTTGTGTGAAATCTTAAGAGGTTAAACATAAGAATAAAATACAAGGACAGCACAAGTTCTACATACTTCTTTCACACAAAATTAAACAGCATTGCTCTTCATGGTAATAATTCCATCATAATTGCTTTAGGTTTTTTTGGGCTTTTGCCTTAGCTAGGTTTTATTCTCCTGCAGTTGGTTGCAAGTAAAAAAAACAAACTCAGAAACTTGTTTTCCTCTGTGTATTGACTTAAATTTGTAACCTGAATCCATAGAAAACTCTACCAACCTCTACATTTTACTAAGGATGAAAGATTTCAGTTACATCATCTGCAACTAAATGACGAGTTTTATTCCAAAGCGCTATATATCCATGTTCCAAGATAAATCTATTTCTCTCGTTTGATATGGTGAACAAGAGAAGTCAACTTGTTTTGTCCATGAAACCTTTAGTGTAGATATTTGAAAGACAACCAGCAAGAAAATTAAAATCCAGAAACCTCTTCCAGCATATAACCAAATAATTAATTAATTGAAATAAGTCATTATTTGAAATGGGGGGTTTTTTTCCCTCAAAATGCTAAATCCAGACTAGTCCCTTTTCTTTTTTTTTTTTTTAAAAGGCTACATATCTATTTTGTTGGATAAGATAATTAATTAATATTGATAATAATGTAAAAATGAAATTAATTATTTATAATATAGATGACCTTAGATGACCTCCATTTCTTGCCAGCTGGAGAAAGAAGCACTGGTTCTTCTGTTCATTCTCCTGTAGTAATCATAAATTCTACTCAAAAACACAAGAGGATGTTAAATTACATCACGGCAATGGCTGACTCTTAAATGGTCGAAAGAGTTTTTGTGGAATGAGTGGCAGAATTATGGAGTGAATATACAGAATTAAATGCGTAGATCTAGGATGGAGAGTGCATTTTGGAAAAAAATAATTTAGACATATTAATATTGTCCAACATACTTAACCTTTTTTTTGCCATTTATCACCTACTCGAATCAAACTCTTCAAATAGAATTTTTTGATGTGGATCCTCATATTAGTTTGGACACCTTCGCACACATTTTTCTGTGAAAATAACTCAAAAAATATTTTAAAATGATTATGTACATTCATTTCAGGCCTTGGTTGACAAATGATAACCGTAAGAATGTAAAAAAATAATAATAATTTTAAAAATGTAAAAAAAAAAATGTCGTGAATTTAGCACAACATCACATTAGATCATGACCATATTTTTAAAAAATCACTGTACAGAAACAAAAACTGAAGGGAACATGTGGCACAGTTGGCCTGAATGGGGCACAGTTGACACCCAGCTGCCAAAATGTGATGTGCTCTAACAGACGTTCTCTTTTTTTTTATTCCTTAGCAGTGGCACAGCTAAAATCTTTTCACATGGTTGTCACTTCGCATCTCGTCTCTAAACTGCAGAGATATTTGTGCAACTCTGGAGTATTTGTCGACTGTGAAACAAGAACATGAGTCTGTGTGATTCTTGTAAAACCAAAGCTTTTTCTAAAGAAACTGTTCACCACCCGCAAGCTTGATAACAAGGATGAAATCATTTTGTTGAATGTTAAAAAAAAAAAAGAAAAAAAAAAAGGTTTGCTCATGTGCTTACAAAAACTATGTTTACTTTGTTAAATATGTACACATTGCTATGATGGTAGAGTTTAGATTCTTTTTCGCTGTGTATGACGCTTCAAAAACATTTCTTTTATTCCTCTTTTTTTATTTTGTTTTTGGATAATCCAGTGCATTATGGGAAAGCTGGATTGTGGTGCTCAGGGGTTTAAAAAAAAGTACAAAAAAAAAAAAAAAACACAGGTGAAAGATTTTGTTTGTTTGTTTGTTTGTTTGTTTGTTTTGCCATTAACTTGTAGCATAATTAGAAATAAAGTACTACTTACAACTTTACGAAACAACTGGTTTTGTTTTTGTGAAATAATTTAATATAAAAATAAAAACAACCCCTTTTTGAAGTGTATGTGAATTGTTATCTTAAAATATTCTACTTGGAAACTACTGCGAGTTATACAGTTATTACAGTAAGACTAATGGATAACATATAGTTAATAATAAAAGGTGACCAGGGACAGGAGTTGTGCTGTGTGATTAAATGATTCAGCATCTAGTAAGAGAACACAATTAATTGCACTTAAGACCTTCCGGGCTAATTTATTTTCATGCACTTGGCTTAGCAATTGATTATTAGTGATGTATTCATGGGAATTAAACATTTTGGGATGTGGCGGCTATATGTGTATAAATGTTCTATAAGAAATGGGCCCCTCACAGGCAATCTCATGTTCTTAATTCACTCATCTGTAGCTTATGCCACTATAATTTTTGTTATAGAAACCATATTAGAGCATAAATGCAACAAAACAGAACTATGATCTCCATTACAGTTGAACTATTGCCCAATGCCTTCTAATCAATCAACTGACTATATGAACATAGACACCAGCCATCTGTAGACGTCCGTATTATAGAATTGAAGCCTTTTCCCCAACCCTCTTGCCAAATTCCCTTCCTAGTGAGCACAAGAGACTTATTCTGGCTTCAAAAGTAAATTGACATATTAAATGATCAGAATCAGTTTTGGATATATTAAGGAAGCACATTTATCTATTGGACAAGAAATGTAAAGTGTATTTTTCAGGAACAGCAGCTGCCTGGTTGAACATAGCAGTCAGCAGTGCATGGAGAGTTAGAATCTTATTTGGGACACATACTTATAAAATCGATCCTAATGTTATTAGTGGTGTTCAGGTTCACTGTTAAAAAATGTTTTTTGTGCAAATTGTAAGTGATGTATGGCGAGATGTTGTTAATGAAATAAATGTTGCTAAGTATACTTTAAGGCTAAAGGTGAGCTAATGTGTTCCTCCCATTTTTAATAGAAATGGCTAACAGTTTGTGTTAGTGCATGTGTCCAGAAAAGTATAAATAAGTAGGTATATGGCAGTAAATTTTGTGGGAAAGTATGAAAGGTTCAAATAATTTGCACAAAGCAAGCTGCTCGAGATCCAACTGTCTCTTCTGGGATTTCTGTCAGT
This sequence comes from Tandanus tandanus, assembly GCA_039654325.1. Taxonomy (NCBI): domain Eukaryota; kingdom Metazoa; phylum Chordata; class Actinopteri; order Siluriformes; family Plotosidae; genus Tandanus; species Tandanus tandanus. The sequence goes on from JBCNYH010000025.1 coordinate 30,163,045, forward strand.
CAAGTGTATCCGTGCATTCCTAGTTATATTAAAAAGTTTTAAAAATTCATTTCTCAGGGAAAATATATATGGGTATATATCAGCATAAGGAAACTAACTTGAATTAGTAGATTGGAAGACAATTAGTATTTTCACTGAAACACATAGGGATGAGTGCTGCATCTGCCTAAAGGAGCATAAACCTGTGGAAGCTTCAACTTATACAGACGATATGGTGTCCACTTCGATATACAGTCAATGGATCCATCAGAATCAATCACTGACTGTATGGAATTCAGTATTTAATAATCACTGTGAAACAACTGTCATTTAATTACACACTGCTATAATGTATTGTCTCTCATAATAACCAGACTTAACCATATGTGCATCTTCCTTTTCTTGATGCTAATTTGATGGCTGTCATGGCGATTATTATTATTATTTTTTTTAGGATTGCAAATGTCAGAAGTCTGAACAAGTTGAAATAGAGATATGAAATGCACTTCAGTGTGACTATCATGTAGTGATAATGTGCAAGTCCATCCATCCGTTATCTACGCCGCTTCTCCAGCAGAGCCGCAGAGGAAACTGGAGCCAATCAGCTGACTTCAGATGAGAGGTTGGGTACACCTGAAACAGGTCGCTAATCTATGGAAGACCAGGATCGTGTGGGAATTAGCAAATATTCGGGCATTGTTTTGCATTACCACGGTGAAAACAAACTGTCATAGCAGCTACATTTTAAGTGTCCAAATTACATATTATTGCCAGCAAATAATTGTATCATTTAAATATTCCAAAAGGTTGTGAAGCAGTGAATTGCACATCTCATAACATGCAGGAAAAGAGAATTTATTTCTTTACATTTACCAGTCAAACACACATTCCAGAATGGAGACCTCCACTTAAAATATCAACAGGTTTAAATTTCTACAGTGTCGTTTGGCACTTGAGTATAAACAGCTTTGAGCACAGAACAGCTATATACACTTTTTTCACTAATTTATTCTTTATATATATAAGCTTTCCCTTAGTTAAAGCTACAGTTTTCACTTTTAGACACCACAGAAAATATCTAGTCTAACTACTTGCATTTCTTTTAGCACAGTGCCATGTTTAGCTAGCTAGGATGTCTACCTGTCAGATTTGCTGCTGTTTCACTAAGCTAGTTCACTCATTAGGGTGCATATTCATCACATTATGTACTACCTACCCTAAAATTAATTTGTTAACAAACCTGGTTAGCTTCTATATAATCTCCCAAATTCCAATTCAGTTCCATGAATTTGAATTGAATTTGAATTGAGGTTGCAAACAAGAAGTAGAATTGCAATTCAAATTCGAATTGAAGAAGGTAGAATTGAAATTCCATGTAATTCCATCTGATAATTTTGGTGTATTCCAGAATCATACTTTACAGTATATTTCATACATGACTATTTTACATATTTCATACAAATATTATTACTATGTATTTCATAGTTTATATATTATATTTAGAATTATATTTTAATTACAGCAAACGTTTTTCATCGACAATTAAGAATAAAAGGATCATCTATAAAACAGATAATTTAATTTGATGTATCAAATTATGGAAAATGGTGGAAAAGTACTTAATTTCCCAGAATGCTTTACTTTATCCAAGTATTCAAAATGGTTTCCAAGCCATTTCAGGACATTTGTTTGAAAGCCTCTCTGTTGACAAATTTGATGGTCAGAGTTAGTTTCCAGAAAAAAGTTCCCAAGTTTGTGATAACCGCAACATGGAAAAGGATAATAGACCTAAAAGGCCATCTGTACTAGATAATTTTGGTGAGCTAATTCCCACAAGGACACCAGGAAACCACCGAGCCATCTGAAAGTTACTTGGCTATAAGGAATTTCTCTGAATTGCAATGAATTTAATTCCACTTCCTGGGATTCCAATTCAAATTTCAATTCAACATCCTGTGGGGTGGAGCCAATTCAATTCAAATTCCAATTCCACATCCTGTGGGGTGGAGCCAATTTAATTCATATTCCAATTCTTCAAATGAATTTTGCACAAGCCTGGAATATAGCACCTTACTTTTCTAAAAATTGCTAAGTATTTAGCTTAGCTAATGTTTCTAAAGACAGACAGCTCTTTGTTTGGAGTGGAAGACTAATGGTGGAATGGTGATACATCTCTTATTTAACATATAATCAAAAAGCTTTATGTGTTTATTAAGTTTAATTAAGAATAGGATCATGTATTTTGATCCATCATGGCAATCACTGCCTTGCTGTGTACTGGGGAATATCCAGTCTAATGCTCCCCGTGTCTCCCTGCTCATGAGTGACCCTACTGTGCATGAACCAGCAGTCAGTGCGAAGCTGGTATGTATGGAGGGGAATGTGTGGCTTTGGAAGGACCTCGGAGGGCAGGGGAGGGTTTATCCAGTGCCCTGAAGACATGCTACTTTCAAATTTTGCTAGCTTTCCAGATTACCAACCCCAGCTTTAAAGCAGGAAAATCAGCAATTACTATGAAAAAGGGGAAAGCAAAGCAGGGAAAGAGATGACTTGTCAGGACAAAGGTCAGAATCCTACTCTGCAAACACTGATAATTAAACTAATGATGCCAGGCGTGTGTGCAGCATTAAGCAGCTAAAATGGAGTAAAGATTGGTTAATTAAGGGTTGAGAACCTGATGTAATTAGGAGCCGGGCCAAGATTAGTGGCTGTCAATGATTCTGCCTGAGTTTTGCAGGTAATAGAGTTATCATGGGGGAAGATGGGTGGAAGAGGAGGGCTCAAGCAGTGTTACATTACGTTTCGGAATAAACAAAAACAAATTAGCAGCGTCGGCCCGATAATGGGTTATCTTGTCAGACCCTGACAGAAATCTATGCCCTATAACACAGTGTTAATTTTATGCACCACTGACGAGCACCGTCACAATCAATATAGCTACTATAAAGTAAGGAGGCCATCAATCCCTGTTGAGGACAGGCAGAGGGGGAGATTTTTCTTGCTTTGGTGCTGTGTTTGTAGAGTTTACAATTAGCACATTATCTTCTGGAAGAGAGTTTACTCCTAACTAAAGCACTTAACATTATTTCACAAAGATGGCAGTGATATCAATCTCTGTTAAAGTACGTTTATAATGTATGAGTCACTATATATCTTATAAATATAATTTATTGTATTCAGCATCCAACAGTTCCAATAAAGCACAGTAAATGCACTGTAAACATATACCTTGAAAAATACTGTGTCACCCTGAAAGCATAATTATTGTATGTCGTATTTATACCATTCTGTATTAATATTTCTCTGCAATAATGGCATGTTGTGCTATATTTTTTAAAACAAGTTTTAAGATTCCTTTATTTGTCATAGGTCTTTGTGCACATAAATTAATAAAGAAGAAAAGGGGGAAAACAATTCTCTACCAACCCCTTTTAGTGCTATATTCAATATTTATATAATTAATAAATAAATAATACATAAATGCCTGCTTTGAAGTACCTATTAGTGAGTGAAGTGCAAAAACAGAGTGCAAACCTGTTTTTATTTTTCATGAATGCATACTGATAACAGCATATTACTGAAAACATCACAAAGACTTAACGGTGTTATTGTTTTAACTGTTTTATTGCAAAAGAAAATCAGTCCTGAATTATTATTATTGCTATTATTATTATTGTTGTTGTTGTTGTTGTTGTTATTATATATTTTTATTTTTTTATTATTTTTTTTTTTTTTATGTGCAGATTAATCATTTCATCCCTGTTAATCAGAATAGATAGAATGTTTATCTATTTATTATATTTTTAAAATTATATAAATATGAATCTTAATAGATATGATTATACCGGTACAAGATTTAAAACTAGAAAAATTCATGAAGAAATTTTGAAATGTGGCTTCAACTTCTGCTGGAAAACGCCTGAAAACTGGTGCACTGAACTGTAGACCACAGAAAAATTCCTCAAAGTTTACACAGGTTTCTAAGTAGCTGTGGCAAAACAGGTGGGGATAAATCAAAGAATCAAAGAAAATATGCTTTGACTGTAACATTTATTGTGGGGTTTAAGCCAAGCTCTATGCCAGGGCTATTCCATTAATTTGGAATGAGGGCCCTGTTATGAAAGCAATCCCAAATGAGGGGAGGAGAGCAGATACCTCGAAAGGTGATTGGTCCACTATAGCAGGTTGTGACACCGGGAGGCAGGGCAAATGAATTTGAATTCTTTTAGTTGAGAGGGTTAAAACCAATTTAAATGAAGTGTTAATACAAAGAACAAAGGTGTTGTCAAGATACTGGGTACTGGGTAGAAAAATCTTATTTCTCTTGAAACAATAGAAATGGATTTATGGCATTTTGGAAAAGACCTCTTCATATATTGTATTTTGTAAATGCATAATGACATTAGTATACTGTATTATATCAAGAGATATAGGCCTAAAGCATTTCTACATTCAAATGATAAAAAAAATACCCCATGCTGAGTAATACACCAGGTGAGCCGTATCACAGACATTTAGAATTTATAACTAACAGACAACATCCACTTCACACAACTGTACCAACAAA
>JBCNYH010000025.1:30185646-30198891 GCA_039654325.1 Tandanus tandanus
TCAGCAATGGTTCTTTTACATGCCTCTCGCCATAGACAGTGAGAGACATGGCCGGCCTTTGATAACCCAGTTAGCTGAATGGGGGAATAGCGAATGTTAATTTTTCCAAAGATTAAACTAGAATGTTAATCTCCTTTGGATAGCAATAGAGAGTGGAATTAGCACTTATTTGTTATTTAGGCTTTATACACGACAACATAATGAGCCCTCATGTTGTAGCATCTTCATACAAAGATTGTATAAGATCCTGTATAATGTTTTGCATGTTGTGAGAAATTAAATGGTGGAAATTCTTTGGTAACAGATAAAGTTACTACATCACACTTTCATATAGATCAGTGTCAATAAAGTGGTCCAGGTATTATTATTGTTGTTTACTCATTAAAACCTTATCTCAGGAACTGTATTGTAGGTATAATTTTTGCAAATAACCAATATTTATTACCTTAATTATTAGCAATCTTTTGTAAATGATAAAATTATTTAAATATACATTATTTAACTCAATTATTATTATTAACTCAACAACCTGAGTGGTAAGTCAAGATCTTGTTTCTAACATCAGCAACAAACCTTTCAAGATCATTGTACAAAGATGAATGAGGGATTTTGCCCTTTGACCACTACAAAAACAGTGCTGGGCCCAGTGCTGATAAATAGACAGAGGTCATGAATCAAGGGAGAGTTTCGGGATTAGTAAACGTGCCAGAAAATGGGCAAAAACAGAAGCCCTGCTCTTGAGTAACCTTGCCAAAAAACAAAAAAAAAGGTTTCATATCTTATTTAGACATTGCGAAGCAGTTGGTTTATGTAATGTCTGAGATAAATATTAATTTCCTTCAATATGTTGACCTCTGAAGTTTGTTCATTGTCTAATATGGAAAAGCATGTTGTTGATTTTTGTTGTTTTGACTTTATGTTGGGCTGCACGGTGGTATAGTGGTTAAAAAGTCTGGGTACTCCAGTTTCCTCCCACAGTCTAGTCACAGTCACAGTCACAGTCACAGTCTATCTGGGTACTCCATGTCTTCCTCCCGCAGACATGCACATTAGGATTGTGTGAGGTGGACATGTAGGATTAGGGCTGTTCCAAATTACCCCTAGATGTGGATGTGAATGTGAATGGTTGTGTGTGTGCGTGTGTTGGCTCTGCGATGGTCTGGTGAGCTGTTCAGGGTGTACCCCGCCTTTGCCCAGTGAGATAGGCTCCAGCCTCCCTGAGGCCTTAGTAGGATTAAGCGATTCGGCAAATGAGTGAGTGATGAGTGACCATAGTCTTTTTTAAGGAAAGCTGAATGGGATGTTTAAACAGATGCAGAGAAGCCCATGGTCTCACACATACTCTCCTATACTTCCCTCTGCTGGACAAATGAAGTGTCAGCAAAGATTACAGGCATTAGATGTTGGATTTTTTTTATTTTATTTTTTTAATAATTGGCAAATTAAGTTCGATATTTATATTTGGTTTATGGTGCCAAAATTAGATTGTTGAAATGATCAAAGTCCAATTGTTATCTGAAGCATGTTGCTTTGTACCCGATATGGCATTGTAATTTGTTGTGGGCCTTATCCTAATGCAATGTAACATACAGTAAACTATATATTTATTTATTCATTCATTTTCTGAACCGCTTAATTCTATTTAGGTTTGCGGGGAGGCTGGCGCCCATCTCAGCCAACTCTGGGCGAAGGCGGGATACACCCTGAATAGCTCGCCAGGCCATCGCAGGGCATAAACTATATATTCACTCACTCATTTGCTTAGTCCTACTAGGGTCATGGGAGGCTGGTGCCTATCTCAGCCAACATAGGGTTAGGGCTGGGTACACCCTGAACAGCTTGACAGATCAATGCAGGGCCATCACACACACAACCATTCACACTCACACCTAGGGGCAGTTCAGAACAGCCAATTAGCCCAGTGAGAGGTTCCTGTGGGAGGAACCCAGAGTACCCAGAGAAACCCACACAAGCACGGAGATAACATGCAAACTGCCCGGAACTCGAACTCAGGACCTTCTTGCTGTGAGGCAGATGTACTGCACTAAGCACTACACCCAGCAAGCTATATAGCAACCCATAATGTGCCGTTTGACCTTCTGATTCTTAATTTATTCCACCTTTGCCACTAAATAGCCTCCAATCTTCTAGGAAGGCTTTTCGCTACATTTTGGAGTATTGCTGTAGGGATTTGCTCACTCAGCCCTAGAGCATTAGTGAGGTCTGGTACTGACGTTAGATGAGGAGATCTGTGCACTCTGCATTCCAGTTCATCCTAAGGGTGTGTAATAGAGTTCAGGTCAGTACTCTGTACTTAAAATCTATCATTCTAGACATTGTGGCAGAATTTTGGGAATCCAAATATTCACATAGGTTCCACATATGGATCTGATGATCATGTATCTATATATTTTGGCTATATAATATATTCTGTTAGTTAACGTGAATAACCTAGGCTCTAAATAAATTAGAATAAATTAGAAGAGGATCCTGGTAGGAAAAAGAACAGCTCACATCCAGCTCTTGCAGTGGTTACATCAAATAGTGTGAAAACGCAGAGGAGTGGAACACGACAGTTAAAACAGCAGGTGGTTTCAACATATTTTTTCACATTTATGCAAACCAAAAGAAATGAGTCAGGGAGTTGTATATTTAGTTTATCAAATGTGACGTACCAACTAGGTTGTGTCCCAGAGGCTCAGTGGCAGCACTGTCACCTCAAAGGGAGAAGGGTCTGGGTTTGGATCTCAGCCAACTGCCTTTCAGTGTGAAGTTTTCCTGTTCTCCCTGTGTTTGTGTGTCTTTCCTCTGGGTGAACTAGTTTCCTCCCACAGCCCAAAGACATGCACATTAGGTCAACTAGCTACTTTGAATTACCCATAAGTGTGAATGTGAATGTAAATGGTTGCTTGTGTTAGTCCTGCAACAGACTGGTGTCCTGCCTGCGCGTGTACTTGAAACTAAACTGCGTCTGTCATAATTTCAAAAAATGTAAGTAATGAATCTGGGGTACACCCTGAACCCTCGCCAGACCATTGCAGGACCAAACACACACACATTCAAGCCTATGTGCAATTCAGAGCACCCAATTAGCCTGATGCAATTGTCTTTGGATTATGAGAGGAAACCCAGGCACCCAGAGAAAACCCACGCAAGCACTAGAAGAACATGCAAACTCCACACAGAAACGCCCCCACCGAGCCCGGGACCTTAACCCAGGCCCTTCTTGCTGTGAGGTGGACATGCTAACCACTACGCCACTGTGCTGCCCCATCTCAAATCAATTGTTGTTATCATCTAGGGACTCTAATATTTCCCCAACTATAGTCTCATGACTATAAAAATTTTCCTTATCACTCTAAAACTATATGGAAACAAATCATCAGTCACTCATTTGACCAATCCCAGCTGACTCTGGACGAAGTGTACCCTGAAGAACAGGAAACCGATACAGTGTACCCAAAGAACAGGAAACCAGAGTACTCAGAGGAAACCCATGCCAGCATGGGGAGGACATGCAAACTTCACACAGAAATGGCCGAGCCTGGGAATCTAATCCGGGACCTTTTTGCTCTGAGATGGACATGCTCACCACTATGCCAAAACATTAACATTATTGCAAATGTTTTAAATATAGCTCTTTTCTTTTACTTTTTTTTTTCTTGGTGCAATTCAAATTAACTTCATAAAAATTGATTTAAAAAATAATTATGAGTAAATTAATTGGGGCAGCACGGTGGCATAGTGGGTCCGCCTCACAGCAAGAAGGTCCTGGGATCAAGTCCCAGCCTTGGCGTTTCTGTTTGCAGTTTGCATGTTCTCCCTGTACATGAGTGGGTTTCCTCCAGGTACTCCGGTTTCCTCCCACAGTCCAAAGATATCCCCACATTAGGAAATGGCTCTTTCAAATTGTCCCTAGGAGTGTGTGTGTGTGTGTGTGTGTGTGTGTGTGCCCTGCAATGGTCTGGCGAGCCATTCAGGGTGTACCCCACTTTCGCCCAGTGTCGGCTGAGATAGGCTCCAGCCTCCCTGCAACCCTGGTAGGATTAAGTGGCTCAGTAAATGAGTGAGTGAATAAAATAATTGCAGTTAAATGATTTAATAATAATAAAAATAAAAAATCCTATTATGCAGTGCTGCCTTAAGCCACGAGTACCCCTGGTGGACATGCACCAAAGCTGCAGGCAAACATTCACAGTTTTATTCCCATTTGTTCCCCCTGTGACACCACAGCACACAATCTATAATTTGTGACAGTAACAAAGAAAACATATCAACACTCATCAGGTTAGTGCAAATCACTAAACACATCACAAATATTTCAACATAAACATAGTTACTATGTTTGGAGTTTTCCTTTAAAGATGGAATGGAGATGGGAGGGGGGAGGGGGTGTGTGAAGTGTAGAAGTTATAACTGTAGTGCACTTCTATAAGGAGTTACCAGCGGTTTGGAACCAGACCCCTGGTCAGTAAGGAGCTCAGCCTTGACCAGGTCACGTGGGTTAACCTCTCGCTTGGCCGTGATGAACACAGCCAGAAAATGGCGGATTTTGAGCAGTTACGGGTAGGAGAAAGTGCTATGATAGCTGTCAGCTGCTAGTTTGAAGAAAGAAAAAAAAAAGTTATTTTCCCAGACTGTAAATGTTATCGTTTTATTTCTTAACAACAGTCAATTCGTATCGTTTTGTAGCCAGAAGAGCGTCAGTATGTTCTCTCCCAACCGTAGGCCCGAGAGTCAACGACTCTCTGAAGCCTGGACCTGTTCTAAACTGCTAGCACTAGCCGTCTAGCCTGCTAGCTTCCAGCTGCTTCGCTAGCTATCAAGGTGCTTGGGCTTCAGCTACATGTCTTTTATCAGTCTGCGTTTAGGTTATTCGTGTTCAGTTCTTAGTAGTATTAGTGGGGTGTATGTCAGTTATTGGTGAATAGTTTTTAATAGATGGAAAGTTTAGTCTGTGTACCTGGTTAATCTTTTGTTATTGTCTGTTAGCATTGTCAGTTAGCTCGGTAGCTAACTAACAATTTCTTCAGAGATGTGTAACTGTTCAGCACAAGCTTTACATAGTAAGTTAACTTTGTGTTGTTGTTGTTTGTTTTTGTTAATGAATGTTCTGTTCTAGTTAAACACGAGAGCTTAATAAGCACAAACGTTGGCTGTGGCTAGCTAACTTGTTCAGTGGTTAGCTAGCAGCGGTGTTATTATTACTGTTGTTGTTGTTGTATTTGAGGTTAGCTTAACTGCTTTATAACCCGTGTTTTCCTGTGAAAAGTAACTTTTTTTTGTAATTATTTGTCATATTCAGAAAGTTAGCTGTCTTAAAAAATAAACTTCCCTGCCATAGTTTCAGATCTCTCAGGTTTATGTATATTGTTATCTTTCAGTGGTTATTGCATTGGTCTTGAGGTTATTCTTAACATTAACATTTTAAATGTTGAAAACATTTTAAAGATATTTTCTCAAAGAAAAACAAAAAGCACAAGGGAAATGGAGTATGAACAGTATATCCTGAAGGGTCAGTTGAACTTGTTTATTTGAGAATTCTTTAATGTTGTGCTTCACAAACACTGGTTCAGCTTTAATAAAGTCTGTTTTCTTGTTTGGATAGGTGAAATGAATTGACATCATGTCCCAGAAGTCTCTGTACATTAGGGAAATAAACAATTTCTTTTATCAATTTTTCAAATTGTCATCTTCATGCTAATCATTTTACATTTACATTTGTGGCATTTGGCAGACACCTTTATCCACGTGTAAGTGACTTACATTCATCTTTTTTTTTTTTCTTTTTTTTTTTTAATGCAACTGAGCAATTGAGGATTAAGGGCTTTGCTCAAGGGCCCAGCAGTGGCAGCTTGGTGTTTCTGGGGCTTGAACCGCCAACCTTCGGATCAGTAACCCAGAGCTTTAACCACTGAATCACCACTGCCCATTTTTTTTTGCAAACCCACACACAGAGTTGTGTCTCCTGCTAATAATTATGAACATTTGCATTTATGGCATTTGGCAGACACCCTTATGCAGAGTCACTTACATTTATCATATTTTATACAACTGAGCAACCGAGGATTAAGGGCCTTGCTCAAGGGCCCAGCGGTGGCAGCTTGGTTGTACTGGGGCTTGAACCCCCAACGCTTAGAGTAGCCCAGAGTCTTAACAACTGAGCCTTCCCTGCCCATGATGAATTCATGTTAACACATATGATGTTATGGATATAATTGCACATCAGGGAGTATATAATATATACATTTTTGTGGCTTTCCCATATGTATGGAGACTTTTGGGACCCCTTGTCGTTTATTCAGATTTTACAATTTATTCATTGATCTGTGAAGCCATGCTTAAAGTGCAACACACTTTGATTTAAAATGTTAGAAGACCCAGACAAATGTTTTGTGTAAATTCATGGTGCTGATAATCAGGTATTGATCGTCCACCATGCACATACGTGAGGGGACTGACACTTCCCTACTTTTAACCATCTGGCTTTGCCACATTGATTTGCATGCTGTGTGTTTTTGTATTTCAGAATATGATATCAAGTTTCCGTGTCTCGGAGCTCCAGGTACTGCTAGGTTTTGCTGGAAGGAACAAGAGTGGAAGTAAGCATGAACTCCTGCTGAGAGCTTTGCATTTGCTAAAGAGTGACAGTAGCCCTGCCGTGCAGCTCAAAATCAAGGACCTGTATCGCCGGAGATACCCGAGAACATTAGACAGTGTCGCAGAATCATCTGCTCTAAAGTCAAGCATAAATTCACACCCAAAGTCTGAAGAGAGATCTACAGCTGTGAGTCCGGACTTTTCCTCTGGTGCTAGTCCATTAGACCTGGCTCATCAGCACACGGTGCCCCTTAAACCGGCTGTGTTTCTGGACTCGAAGTCCAGGATGAACATGCAGCAGCCGACACCACTCATGCCTCCCGTCCACCCAGATGTCCAGATGAAGTCCCTTCCTTTTTACGACGTGTTGGACGTTTTGATCAAACCTTCAAGTTTAGGTAGTTGTGGTTGGCTTTTATTATTTTAAGGACAGGGTCAGATTATGCATAGTTTAACAAATAATTTTCAACTAACAGATGCCTGGATTTTGAAGTTTAGATTTTTATATACATTAAATCCTATGACAACTTGTAGAAAAGATATATAATTTTGCATAGTCTAAAAGTTAAGGTTTTACATATTAGGCTGGATTAAAAAAAAAAAGGTTTCTCATCAGTGAACGCACCTCATTTCTCTATATATTAAAAAAAAATAAATAAATAAATCCTGCGTGCCGCGTTTCGGTTTTCAAAAAGTTCTGATGAGAACCCGGGATCTTTTATTTATTTATTTATTTATTTTATCTGGCCTTATGGTTGACAGAACATCACCCTCAGTTAATTTTATTTTACAAATAAAACATTAATTGTATGCAAGATGTAGTAGATTTCACAAAGTTGTTTATATATGTGTACGTGGCTTATGTTTTATATGCAGGGGCCAGTACTATTCAGAGATTTCATCAAGAAAAATACTTTATTTTTGCTTTGACCCCTCAGCAAGTGCGTGAAATTTGCATTTCGCGGTAAGGACCGAATTTGAAGCAACCTTCTGTCCGGATTTGTTATACGGCATGTGTTTCTCATTCTCTTCCATTCTTTGTTGAAAGGGATTTTCTTCCTGGTGGTAGAAGAGATTATATGGTTCAAATACAACTACGGTAAGTGTAACATTGCTCAAGATATGAGTTCAGAATCAGTTTACCGTGTCAGCAACAGTGGAATAACTTTGTGTTTGTTGGCAGGTTCTGCCTTTCAGAGACTAGCTGCCCTCAAGAGGACAACTTTCCAAATAGTCTTTGCATCAAAGTCAATGGGAAGCTCTTTCCTCTTCCTGTGAGTAATCACATGGCTGGGATTTTCAGTGTGTTATTGGAATATGTTGTACTGTAGGAGGTTTTAACGTGTTGGTAGTCTTGTGGTGTACCGATTGATGTGTATTATGCAAGGATGATAATTTTCCGCCAATCGGCGGATTTCCGCCTTTTTGAAAGTAGAATGGGTCATGTTTGAGATTGATGCAAATTGGGTGTAAAAATGATTTGGGGGGGTGGTGTTTATCTACAGGAGCGCTGCCATTACTGGTCATATTTTATCCAAACACATGCAGTGCTACCTTCGTTTTGTTTATCTGCGTGGTTGTTGATATCACTAGTCGAGGGAAACACAGCTGTTTCTAGTTTATTGCGCGTGTTAGGCATCGTAATATGGTATGCCAGTCTGGTCATCTCGCCGTGGCACAGCGAGCAAAGGTCAGATTATTAACAGAAGTGAGCAGCGCCTGGTAAATTTTGAAGTCGAAGCAGAAAGAAAAGCGACAATTGGTTGTTTCAGAAACGAGGTCAAACGTATTATCCAAACACGAACAACTTTATATGGGATTCTCCTGTAACAAAGATGGTATTTGTAGTTTTTCAGTAAAATGTTCGTTCTATCCTGTGTAAGTTTTCTAAGTTTCTGACTTCAAGTTATTGTCGAAGTTCACCCCGATATTAAGAGGTAATGTTAGCATGTAGACCCGTTTGCTAGGTGAGAGACTTCGTTGGTCCCCCTTTTTGATGTGTTTTATCAGGGATGTATGCGATTGTGTTTTATTAGGGATCAGCAGACCACACACAAACACACACACACACACACACATACAGCTGATGGATTTCTATATTTGTCTGTAAATGCAGGTATAGAGACGTTTGTGTCTCTTAAATACTATTAAAATATTAATAGTATTAAAATGAGATTATATAGTGTATTAAGGCAGCCTATGCTTTAAAAAAGTTGTATATGGAGCTGCTTTGTAAATGTATTTGCATATTAATGCATATGTTAATTTCAGTACAGAAAAAATAACTAAAACACTGGATTTTGGACTTCAAATTATTAATTTGGTCTCAGACATTTTATTAGATGTAAGTTTCTTAAAATATTTTAAGTTATTTTGTGTAATTATGTGTATTTTATTTTATTGTAAAATATATTTTTTTAATTATTTGAGATACACTTAACAAAAAAAAAGCAGCACCCTTGATTGCTGCCGTTTTCCTCTTTTTCTTCTAAGCCTGTTCTCATCCCTGATTATGGAAAAAAGTATTTATAAGTTGCTTGCATTTGTACCAGGGTTACGCGCCACCTCCTAAGAATGGTGTAGAGCAAAAGAGACCAGGCCGACCTTTGAACATCACCTCTCTCGTCAGATTATCATCTGCAGTCCCCAATCAGATATCAGTCACATGGGTACCTGAAATTGGAAAGGTAAGTTTCTCCCAGCTTCAGTGTTCTACTCATCATATCAGTGCCATTCTCACTGTTCTTTTAACACACCTGCTATCCATTGCTTTGCAGACATACTCCATGTCTGTGTATTTGGTACGGCAGCTGACATCACCGCTGTTATTACAGAGATTGCGAATGAAGGGAATCCGAAACCCTGATCACTCAAGAGCACTCAGTGAGATCAGCTTCTTATTTCTTTTTCTGAATTTAATAATTGTTTAAAAAAAAAAAAACTATTTTAAATTTCTCTCGAAAACAGGTGTTGTACAAAAATGATTGTTGATATTAAAATAATTTCTAATATATATTTTCCTTCTCTGTGTTAGTAAAAGAAAAGCTCACAGCAGACCCCGACAGTGAAATAGCCACAACCAGCTTGCGAGTCTCGCTCATGTGCCCAGTAAGACCTGAAAACAGTTTTAGTCATATCTTGATACATGTCCTTTATTCACTTTATCCAGTTATTTTCTAAATCTATGCCTGTTTCCTTCAGCTTGGGAAAATGCGGCTAACGGTGCCCTGTCGAGCAGTGACCTGCTCACACCTCCAATGTTTTGATGCTGCCCTGTACCTGCAGATGAATGAGAAGAAGCCCACCTGGATCTGCCCTGTGTGTGACAAGAAAGCTGCATATGAGAGTCTGATCATAGATGGGTAAGTAACTCTCTCTCTGGTATGCCTGGCCTGGTAAAAGAATGTTTACGGCTTACTTGAGATCATTCTAGCTTGTTTTTTTTTTTGTTTGTTTGTTTGTTTGTTTTTACTATATTACTTATGCCCTCTTTATTTATTAGGCTGTTTATGGAAATATTAAATGACTGCACAGATGTGGACGAAATCAAGTTCCAAGAGGACGGAACCTGGTGCCCAATGAGACCAAAGAAGGAGACGCTCAAAGTGTCATCTCCATGTTTACCCAAAATTGACTGTAGGTTTTTTTGCTATTTTTTTTTCTAATTCAACTGATTTTGCAGGTTTTATCTAAGCGGATACTGAAAAAAATTAATAAATGCCATAAATTTAAAACAACAAGGCTGTATCCCAATACTTATACTTCTATGTTATTAGTATGCAAAAAAATGTGTATACTGTTTTAAATGTTTGAATACTCACTGCATTTTTTCACTCCCGCCATCACTGATGGTGAACCGAGAGGGAGCTATAGAAATGGGATCTGTGTGTCCGTATGATTTATTAGTATGATCAATTTGGAAGAAAATGACATTGGATCACCAAATTTGGTGGATGAGTCCCCCTCAGGGGCAAATAGGGTGGGATTGTATATGGGTCACCTTGACCTTGTTTCAAGGTCAGAACGTCCCTTTTTTTATATTCTGCTTGTCAAGGATTTTTAATTTAATAACTTTAGAAGGAAATGACGTAGGATCACTAAATTTGGTGGATGGATTCCCCTCAGGAAGGTTTACGGCTGGGATTGTATATGGGTCACCTGGGGGGAAGGAAGTAGGTTAAGAGGCGAAAAGATAGTTAGTAGTATTGTCAATAGTAAAAGTTGATAATTAAACCAAATTTGGTTTAATAGAAAATCCTTACACAGTGTTAGTGGTTGATTTTAATTGCCATGTGTGCTCTTGCATAGTTTCAAATCATTGACCTCTGTTTATGTTTCAGGCACTACCCCTGTGCGTCCATGTGCAGTTGTTCCATACTCAGAACCCAGCAGCACAAAAAAGGCTGATGTGATCGACCTGACGCTCGAAAGCTCGTCAGATGAAGAAGCAGAGCCTGACCCTCCCCTGAAAAAGCGATGCGTTTATATGTCCAAATCTGAGGAGATGCATAGCAGTAAAGGGTTAGTGCTAGTTTTCATCCTTCTTTGATGTAAAACAGAAAGCCTTGTACCCCTTTCTCACTGCCGCACCTTGACCTGCGGAAGTTTGCGGAAATACTTCGGCAGAACAACGTGTGATTTTTGTCACATGTATTGCAAGTTGCCACAGAGAACCGTCAGCAGCGCAGCCTTCTGCAGCTACTCACGGTAAATTATTGTGTTTGAACTTTCTGCCGCATTTCTGCGGAAAGGGCAAAGCGTGTCATTTCCAAGTGACAACGTGACACCACCATTGCATGACCACCATGAACATCGACAAGCACCGTATTGCTGGCGGTGACTGTACGATGCTCATGGTGATCATACGTTTTTGTTTTTTTTCCACGATCTAAAATGCTGTAAATCTTCACCTCAGCTATTGTTGCAGAAGGTGGCCAACGTGAGAACACGTTCCATTTCCGCATCTACACTGCAGGGTGTTCCTCCTCGAGGTGCTGCGGGTATCCGCGTGAAAGTTGCATCAGTGAGAAAGGGGTATTAGCGTTATATTGAGTGCCGGCCATTTAACGTCTTGAGACCCTACTGTCCTGACAAGGGTCTCAAGACGCAGCGAGCTTATCTTGATTTATGAAGGGTGAAGCAACTAGGAGTTCTACTCCTCCTGGATGGAATGCTTGTCCATCACAAGTTACCTTCCCAGTATTTACTGGCACCCATTATGCTGCTGGGTGGACAGAGACACGTTGCATGTATCTCAAGAACCTGATATGTAGACTCGCCCCAGGTGTAATCACCACCGATTGCAGTGGCTGATGATGCATGTGGTTGTTTGTGAAACATGTTTGATTTTTCATATGATATGTATGGAGAAATGAAATATCATACTGAATAATAATAATAAGCAGGAAACATATTGTTTCTTTTCTTTTTCCATTTTTTCAGGGTTTTGACTTATCAGCCATCAACGGTTCGCGTGCCAAACGTCCAGCCGCTGGACACTTCATACTTGACTTCTTCCATTGCAGACTATGCAGTTCCATTCCACCATTCAACACTGTCCACGATTCCTACCGATATGCAAGGTATACCGTTACGATCGAGTCCGATATGATTCCACGTTTAGTAATTTGTTGGAACCTGTCGGCTCACAGAGACGTGTGTTTTCTTGTACAGGTCTTGATTTATTTTCGTTACTTCAAGCAGATTCTCAGGTAATTGTTTCCAATCTATTACAATCTGTAACTCTGTTTATCAGCTCTGCTCTTACTTTAAAACATCTTTAAACCCCAACTCTTAGATTAAAAAAAATAATAATAATAATTCTTATTTTATTTATTTTTTAATTTTTTTTACCTACTGTATTAATCCCACAAGGGTAATTCGGCTTCTGTGTTTAACCTATCCAAAGTGAGCACACACATACACACACTCGGAGCAGTGGGCTGCCATACATAGCGGCACCCGGAGAGCAGTTGGCACTTCAGCCATGAAGGTGAAGGAAGGGAATGTGCTGCTCACTCCCTCTGCTGCCTCACATTTTTCCTGCTGGTTCAGGAATCAGACCAGTGACCTTTAGGTCCCAAACTCAGGCTGCCCCCAGTGCCCCTCATATTTGAAAACGAGTGTGGTTTTACAGACTCTCATTCAAGACAAGGGGAGGTAGGAGGTGGGTCAAAAACCATTATTAAAGGCAGCATCCATGTGTTTTATCTTAGTATAGTCATATAATTTAGTCTACAGCTAAAAGAAAACACATTTAAATGCCTTTAAATATTTGCCAAGTTGTACTATTTTATCCACTAATATTATTTGCACTTCTTTTTATAAAAGGCTGTATTAACTGCGTCAATGTTGGATTTTATTTATTATTGAATGAGTTACATTTTAAAAAAGTAATGTAATTATAAGTCATAAACATGAGTTGTAACATGGGTGCTGTCCTCTTGCAGCATTACCGGACCCCTGTTTTCCTGGAGAATCTGTCCAGCAGCATTCAGAGTGGCACCAGCAGCTCCAGTCTAATGGCCTCATCTGTCCAATACGATTCAACTTCACATCGAGGAACCTCGAGCCACGAAACCGGTGTCATCACTGGAAGATCCTCAACTCTGTCAGACATTATCTCACTAGATTAAATCATGGTTC
>JBCNYH010000025.1:30247452-30264197 GCA_039654325.1 Tandanus tandanus
AGCAGATCTGGGGGTTCTCAGGCATAGAGAGTTCTGGTAAACTGTGATGTTGGGATGCTGTCACTTCCTTACTCTCACATGCTCATCCAGGTCTGTCAACAGTGGAGTGGCTGATTGCCTGATGTCACAGGGTGCCCTTATGTCTGTCTCCCTTCTGGTCCCTGCTTGCACTCAGCACTTATAAACTCTCTTCTTTTACCATTACACTGATATGAGCTCTCGCTCTGTCTCTGTCTCTCTCTTGGTCTCTGTCTGTCTGTCTGTCTGTCTGTCTGTCTCTCTCTCTCTCTCTCTCTATTGATCCTCCTGATCTTTTTGCTTTCTGAGTCCTGTGGTTCGTCCTGGTGTGCTGCTGTTGGCTGGAGTTCTCATCTTGGAAGCCCCTCGCTCCTACTAATGATGATCTATATGGAGCTAGATGTGCATTCGGAGACTGTGAAGATGACTTTTCACTACTGGTGATATAAACTCTTTTGCTAAAATTATTTTGAAACTTACAGTTGTGGTATTACCAACTGGACTTCATGTGGAAGTTTCTGCTACATGGTTGGTATTTTTATTCGGTTTCACCCAAATACGGGTGGGTTTCTCTTTTGAGTCTGGTTTCACTCAAGGTTTCTTCCTCATGTTGTCTGAGGGAGTTTTTCCTTGCCACCATTGCCACAGGTTTGCCACAGTTCGGGATATGAAGGGTTTGTAGAAGAAATGTTTAAATTATTTTTTTTTTATTTGTTTTACTATGTAAAGCTGCTTTGTGACAAGGTCAATTGTAAAAAGCACTATACAAATAAGACTGAATTGAATTAAAATCATTATCCTGAGAAAACAGCATAATTAATCCTTTATCATGAGAAAACATGTATGAGTGCACGTCTCTTTAGGGCTTCCATACTAAAATCATGCAGGCATGATGAGTACACTTACCAATTTAATGTGATGCCTGAAGTTTCCATAATTTTCTTCATATTTTTGAGCTTGCAGCCCCACACTAGTCATGTGGCATGTTGAATTTCACAGTCTAGACACACATAAGATGACAGCCACATGAATACATGTAAATAGCACATGCACCACTTCTACATGTATATGTTCTGGGTTTTTACTTTTTACTATTTTGTTTACCTGCAGCCAAACATACTGTTATTCTGTATACTTATAGTTTCACTACACAAATTAATGTGGCCCAGACTGTTGAGAGGGGGGGTGGGGGGACTGTATTGAAACATAGCATGGAAGGGGATAAACAAAAAGACTACATGTAAACAAGGCTCAAGACATGATAAAGGACAGACAGTTGAAAAAACATACAGCGAGGAGAAAAGCTATGATAACAATGGCGACGCTGACAAGGAAGTAGCTAGCCCCGTCAAGCGGGTCATCTCTAACGAGATTTGTGCACTCAGGTCGGATCTTAAAAGTGAAATGAGTGAATTCCGGCCTTCCTTTCATGACGACATGAAGAAAGAGTTGAACGAGTTTAGAGGAGAAATCAATCGGAAACGCCAAGAAGCTACAGGTGAGCTACAGGCTACCATGGCAAGAGTGGCGGAGGCAGAACAGCGCTTCAGACATTGAAGAATGGGACACGGCAGTGAGGGAGGCTCTCACCCAGGCGTTAGAGAACCAAGAGGCTCTGCAGGCTAAGCTAACCAAGCTAGAAGCACGCTCACGTCGGAATACTCTCCGTATATACGGAGGAATCAGAGGGGTCCAATCTAACGGAGCTAGGCACCGCCTAGATCAATGGTGATTTGCTTCCTCGAGTTTAGAGTGAAAGAACAGGTTTTGCATACTGTGTGAAGAAAGATGTTCGGTACGAAGGGAAAAGGATTTACTTTAATCAAGATTACCCTCCAGAGATACTGAAAAAAAGAAAAGCATATGTGGGGATATTGAGAGAGCTTAAAGCCAAAGGAATCCGCTTCCAAACGCCACATCCAGCTAAGCCGAAGGTGTTTTTTGACAGCGGCACCCAGGCATACGAAAGCGCGGCAGAAACGGAAGTGAGGATCTCCTCTCAACTCGGGGTTTTATTTGAACTTCTGACTTGGAAATCTTGGGGTTTTGTTTTTCTGTTTTATTATTCACTGTTCTTGTTTGAGATATCATGGGTAATGTTGTACAGGACTACACAGGTTGAAAAGAGTATATGCATCATCAGGAATATAAGATATTCACTAATTTTCTGAACCGCGGAATATAAGATAGTCACACTAAATGTTAACGGGCTGCATAATCCGATTAAAAGGAGTAAAATTATAGCTAAAATTAAACGAGAAAAGCTGCAGGTAGTTTTTTGGCAAGAGACGCATCTGTCTTCTTTGGAACATGAAAAATTATAAAAACTTGGATTTCAAAATACCTATGACTCATCTCATATATCAGGCCATAGGAGGGAGTGGCTATACTGATCCCTAATGCCGTAAATTTTGAATTTATTTCATAAGTGAAAGACTATTAAAAGTTAAGGAGATTTGTTTTAGTAAAGGGCAAATTGGACAATGAAGAAGTAACTTTACTTAATGTGTATGCCCCCCAGAAAGAAATTATTTGAATTGATAGTCTTGGAAACACAAGGAATTCTAATTTATGGTGGCGACCTTAATGTCCAACTACAACATAAGATGGATACATCTAATCAGCGCCAAAAGAAAAGTCCAATTGCCATTTTAGTCCAGTGGATGCTCGCAGAACTGGGTATGATTGACCTGTGGAGGGAGTCTCATCGGGGAGAAAAACAATTTACCTATTATTCCCCATGCCACTCTGTACATTCACAAATTGTCTATTTATTTATGTATAAATCAGACTGGCACAGAGTCAGGGACTGTAAAATAGGGATTAGGGACATATCTGATCATTCAGGGGTGTATCTTACACTGCACCTAACTAAACAACGTAAAAATACACTTTGGAGACTTAATACAAGCATTTTAAATGACAAAACAATCCAGAAACAGATTCAACAGGAATCTGAAATATATTTACAAAATAACGATAATGGAGAGGTGTCTCCAAATACTTTATGGGATGCAGCAAAAGCAGTCGTTCGAGGTAAAATTATTGCCTTTACGCCTTTTAGGAAAAAGGAAAAACAGAGAAGACTTGTTGAACTACAAGAGGAAATGAAGTCATTAGAAATTAGACACACTGAACAAAAAGATTCTCAGATATTAACTCGAATAAACAAAATTAAACAAGATATAAACGATATATATGATGAGGAAATTGAAAAACAACTTAAATTAACCAAACAGAGGTATTATGAGATGAGTCCTAGGGCAATGAAACTACTTTCCTGGAGGATACGAAAACAATGGGGAAAAAATACAATTTATAAGATTAGGAACCCCAAGGCACAAAAGGTTTGCAGTGAATCAGAGGATATTCAACAGGCCTTTGAATTATATTATAAAGACCTATATACCCAAACGGCCATGGCAGATATTACAATAATAGAGACTTTTCTAAATTCACTAGATCTACCATCTATAGGAGAACCACGGCTTCTTTATCTTTTCCAGTCACTGCCTCTGGAGGTACCCCAAAAACAATTTGATGAGTAGAATGCCTGGATCTCAAGGTTTGTTTGGAATAGTAGAAGACCTAGGGTCCAGTTCAAGACACTGCAGCTGAAAAAAGAGCAGGGAGGAAGAGCTTTACCATGCTTAGAGGATTATTATTATTATGCTGCGTAGTTGAAACCCTTAGTATACTGGTGTGCTCCCAATTATGAATCTAAATGGAAATTATTGGAAATTACACAGATTCTAATAGAGTCTATAATAGGAAATAAAAGCCAAGCTGAAAAACATTATAACAGTTTGAATCAATGGACTTTATTCACTCTTAAGCTATAATATAAGGTTCTGAGGAAATTACAAATAGAGAAACAGGCTAGGGTCTTGAATTGGGTAGCATATGACCCAGAATTTGAACCTGCTAGATTGGACAGGGGCTTTAAACAGTGGGCTAGGAGAGGATCACATCTTTTTGTTCCCTCACCTACATTTCAGAGTTATGAGTCAATTTCAGACACATTTAAACTGGAAAAGCAGGACTTCCATAGATACCTGCAAGTCGGAGACTATTATAATAAAAAATTACAAATCAAAGAGGAGAAAGAATATAATTTGATTTCTATATTCCATGATGCATACCAAAAAAAAGACAATAAAAAGTTGGTCTCAAGGATATACGGAAGTATACAAGCTTCTAAAAGGCATTCTACGATATACATTAAACAAATATTGGAGAGGGAGTCACAAACACAAATATCAGAAAAGATCTAGATGGAAATATGTGAGACACAAGCAACCACTACAAACTAAAGATCGTTGAGAGAGTTGGACGAATGTAGTGAGATTTTTTATAACTCCTAAAATAACAGCACTGCAAACAGGCACACAGAGCCGAGGCTTCTGTTGAAGACAATGTGGAAACTCTATGGCTAATCACTTTCACGTTTTTTGGGCCTGTCCGAAAATCCAGTCATACTGGAGGGCAGTGGCAACTGAGCTAAATAAAATAATAGGGGTGGACTTAGATTACTCTTTTGTTACTTTATATCTCGGTAAAATACCGGAAACAGTCCAACACAAGGATAAATACCCTTTGAAGATACTTTTGGCAAGTGGTAGGAAAGCTATAACCCGAAAATGGTTGCGACTAGACCCACCAACATTGGACCAGTGGCGTGGTATCATTAAGGAAATTTACTGTATGGAGAGACTTACTTTTGTTTTAAGACTGGAGTTGGAGAAATGTACTGAACACTGGGAGGAATGGATGGTGTATGCACCTTGAATAATATGACATTATACCATGATGTATGTGTAAAAAAATATTTTGAGTTTAACTGTAACACCCATGATGTTCTTTGTTTGTATGTGTAAATGAATAAATTAAAAAAAGTTTAAAAAAAAATAAAAATTACAAATAAAAATCTGAAAAGTGTGGTGTGTATTAGTATTCATTCAGCCCCATTTACTCTGATACCCCTAAATAAAATCCAGTGCAACCAATTGCCCTCAGAAGCCATCTAATTAGTAAATAGAGTCCACCTGTGTGTAATCAAATCTCAGTATAAATACAGCTGTTCAGTGAAGCCCTCAGAGGTTTGTTAGAGAACATTAGTGAGCAAACAGCATAATGAAGCCCAAGGAACACGCCAGACAGGTCAGAGACTGAGACTGAAACACGGACCACTCCATGGTGTGCAGCAAAATCTGACGAAACCAAAGAAGATCCACCACACCCAGCAAAAATGATGCACAGGTATCAACACTGCCAGGGCTCACCTGGTGAGTAGAAGAGGCTTATTTTCATCTGGAAAAGATCGGGTGCCCTCAAAATGTGTTAAACTTCATCGCCTCTTTTCACAATGGCATGCAGGGGACAATGCAGTTTGACGGCTCTTCCTCAGAGCCCTTTACCATCCAGGGCGGAGTGAAGCAGGGCTGTGTCTTTATCCTAAAGAGTGTTGGGGCAAAGACACAGCCCTGCTTCACTCCGCACTTGCTTGTCAAGAGTTCGGTTTCACCATCAGTCTGAAGAAGACGGAGATCATAGGCCAGGATGTCAGTGAAGTCCCCAACATCAGCAATGGAGCAGTCAGCCTTTGTATGCAGCAGCTATGCCAAGGATTGTCACTCACATATCGGCTTGTTCAGCCACAGCCAACTGTTCCACATCCAGCTGAGAGTTTAACGAGGCACGTTCTCACAAAGACTTCTCAGACAGACAGAGCCAATCACAAAGTATTTTCTCGCCATTTGACATCTCTCTGTGACATAATCACTTCCTCTCTGTGAGATCTTTACACATTCTAACCCCTCATTGGGGCATCATGTCTTCTTCATGACCACCATGTCTCTACATCACACCTTTTCCTCTCCATCACTTACTCTAAAAACTGAAACCATTGATTACTCAATTTTTTTTTGGTGAAACATTTCTACACCTTATGAACGGAGTAAATGTAAATTCAAAATCTAAGTAGATCTGAATAAATTAATTCATTAGTCAAATATATAAAATCAAATAAATATAATTTAATTTATAAATTAATGCATTAGTAGCCCTAAGTCAAGACCACTTACCATTCTCTTTCTGTGTCAGTTGTTGCATGCCTGTGATGCTGTGGTCATCACAATCTGTCGCCACCTCTCCCTGTTGGCCTTAGCATGAATTGCTTCAGCCAAACTCATGCTCATTGACTCTGTGATGTCCTTGAGCCTGCCTCTCTCTTTTGCCGTTCACTTTGCCAGTGATGATAGTTCGCTCTAGCCCTCCTTAACGACACTGATGACCACAGAATTGAAGTTTTTGCTTCAAGCTCTTTTTCCGAATCATTAATCCATCTGGTCTAACACCCAAGAGTTGGTTTTCCTTTCCGTCCAAGACACAGAGGATTCGCCAGTAGCACCACTTCTCAAAAGTGTCCACTCTAAGTTTGTCAGCTTTATCATGTTCTACAACTCGCTACCATATGTTGCACTGGGGAAGGCAGTGGCACATAGAAGCCGTAGCTTAAGTACAAGGCTTACTCCGCGACTCCTCCAGATGGTTTCCATGTTTTGAACTGCTTCCCTAGCCACTGCGAGATGTCTGCGAATCTCCTGTGTGCAGCCTCCTTTGTTGGTAATATTAGAACCTAAGTACACAAATTGATCAACCTCCTTTATCTCTTTGCTATCGATCATAAAGTTTCACTAAACCATTACTAACTACAGTTAAAACGCTAGGTTGATGTAACTGAAAATGAGACAATTGAACAAAACCAAACGACCTTTTACACTTAGGGGCAATTTGGAACAGTCAATTAACCTAATTAATGTCCATGTCTTTAGATTGTGGGAAGAAACCAGAGCACTCAGAGGAAACCCATGCAGGTACTGGGAGAACATGCAAACTCTATCTCAAACTTTGTCTAGCTCAATCACTTCAGTGATGTTCAAGGAATTTTATTAAGTTAATGTTAGCCAGCCACCCACTACCCTAATTAAGATTAAGCGGTTCAGAAAATGCATAAATGAATGAATTTTTTCCATTTATGGTAAAAAGCTCCTCTCTGCGGCATCACCACTTCTTCTTTGTGACATCTTCTCTCATAGACATCACTTCCTTTCTGTGACATTGTAGCAAATTCCAACGTCTGGGACACGAGAGACTGGGAGGCAGACGGACAGCTTACTCAGTCTCCAGCTTATCTCTCTTACATATAGTACATAAATAGGCTTATTAGTTAACCACATTTACATTTAATCACTCACCCGCTGACATCACCCAACTCCTCTCTGCCTGCTGAGAGCGCTCGATCACTTCCTCAACACCACAGACATCTTCACTGATTCCAACCCCAATTTGGGACTTCATGTTCCCTTTATCACCATCATACCTCTTCACCGCTCCATCACTCCTCTTCATTACCACGCTCATATGCTTCATTGGTCTTTTTGCTTGGACCCCAGCAATCACTGCTTGTAGCTATCTATTATGTTTGTCTGCCACTAGTAAACAGGGGCATAGCTCTAGGTAAGTAAAGTCCAAAGCCTTGTGACCCATTTAAAGTTTGAACTATGTTTCTACGATAAAGTTTGGTGATGTGACATGGCTCCAAAAAAGGCTGGGGTTTTTTTAAGAAAATTTGCCAACACAAGGTTTAAGTTGAAGCTTTCTTAAGCAGGTGCTCGGCTGTAAATTAATTTGAATTTGTTGCTTGAATGCTTTTGTAAAATTAAAAAAATCTTTTTTTTTAATTGTCACAAACTACAAAGCTTTAAGTTTTAAATAGGCTGGTTTCAGTGTCCTTGGCAACTGTAGCCATGCAACTCAGTTGTGCGTAACAGCCAATCAGTGTTGCTTGTCCTAATGATCCTGGGAGCTTTGTTGTCGGGGGAATTATGCCTCTGGTAGGGTCACCCAAGACAAACAGGTCCTAGGTGAAGGTCCAGACTAAGTGAGGTTCAGAAGACCCCTGTGAGAGGAAACAAATGCAAGGTTTCCCTTGCCCAGACTCGGGTTACCGGGGTCATGGGTCCACCCTCCCGTGGACCCACCAACTGTGGGAGGGGCTAGGGTTGGGCGCAGTGTAAGCCGGGTGGCAGCCAAAGGCATGGGTTCTGCCAGACCAATCCTCGGCTACTGACTCTGCTGGACCTTGTTTCATTCTGGAGTTGCTCATGGGGAGAGGTGGCAAACCGGTGGGGGCATCCTTGTTGCCCCCCATCTCTGTGCCCACATATTGGGGTTCTCCCCAGTTGACAAAAGGGTAGCCTCCCTTCACCTCCAGGTGGGGGGACGGGTTCTGACTGTTGTTTGTGCTTATGCACCAAATGACAGTTCAGAGTACCCACCCTTTTTGAATTCCCTAAGGGGTGTGCTAGAGGGCGCTCCCCCTGGGACAGTTCAACGCCTGGGCAACAACAGTGTGACCTGCAAGGGTGTGATTGGTAGGTACGGCTACTCCGATCTGAACCTGTATGGTGTTTCGTTGTTGGACTTCTGTGCTCGTTAGGGTTTGTCCATCACGAACACCATGTTCGAACATAAGGGTGTCCATAAGTGCACTTGGCACCAGGACACCCTAGGTCGCAGTTTGATGATCTTTGTAGTCCTGTCATTGGACTTGCGACCACATGTTCTGGACACTCGAGTGAAGAGAGGAGCTGATCAGTCAACCGATCACCACCTGGTGGTGAGCTTGCTTCAATGGTGGGGTAGGCTGCCCTCCAGACCTGGAAGACCCAAGCGTGTAGTCAGGGCCTCCTGGGAACGTTTGGCGGAGTCTCCTGTCAGAAGGGCCTTCAACTTCCACCTCCGGCAGAGCTACAACCATATTCCAATGGAGGCCAGAGACATAGAGTCCGAATGGGCCATGTTTCGTGTCTCCATTATTGAGGCGGCAGCCCAGAGCTGTGGCCGGAAGGTCATCAGTGCCTGTTGTGGGGGCAACTCCTGAACCAGGTGGTGGACACCTAACGTGAGGGGGGCCATCAAGCTGAAGAAGGAGGCCTATCGGGTCTTTTTGGCCTGTGGGACTTCTGAGGCAGCGGCCGGGTACCGACAGGCCAGACGTGCTGCAGCTTGGGCTGTTGCCAATACAAAATCTCGGGTGTGGGAGGAGTTTGGTGAGGGCCTAGAAAAAGACTATCGGTTGGCCTCAAAAGGGTTCTGGACCATCATTTGACTCCTCAGGAGGGGGAGGCAGTACTCCACAAACACTGTTTACAGTGAAAGTGGGGAGCTGCTCACCTTGACTGGGGATGTTGTCGGGAGGTGGAAGGAATACTTCAAGGACCTCCTCAATTCCACCAACACGCCCTCTGTGGAAGAGGAAGAGCCTGGGGGATTGGAAGGGGAACCCCCGACCTTCGGATCAGTAATCCAGCATCATTCTCCTTTTTTTTTTTTTTACAATTAAAAAAAAAAATCAAATAACTCAAGTTTTTGTTTTATGTAATTTATAAGGAAGCAAATAATAGTGGGCGTTTAGACCACCATAGTCGATGTTATTCATAATAACTGACTTATAAACAGTAAGAACATTGCGTCATGATAAAAGAGTTCATGCTATAACGGCATGATGAGTATGCGCATGCGCGATGAGTTAGCTGGGGTCGTAAACCCTTAACGCATGCGCAGTAGAGCTCAGGCAGGCGACCAGCTGCCTGTTTATATGTGGAGTGGAGGAGGGAAAGTTCAAATCAGGAACTAAAATGATTCAAGTTGTTCACGGATTTTAATGAGGTTATGTGGTTGAATTAAGTTAATTCCGCTGAGATATGTCTTTGAATTTGGTTGACAGATGGACCGAGGAGAATGACAACCTCGCCAAAAACTGGAAGGTATTATTAGCATTTTTAGCTAACAGCATCAGCAACAGCATCAGCAAACTGCTCCTGACCTCCACCCTATATATTATAATGCATATAGTGGCTGTAAGGAATCCCACATAGTTTATTCATTTACTTTATTATTACTAAGAGCTCTTTATATGATTATCTGTTTCATTTCAGGAATATGAAACTTGTCAGCAGCCTCTTCAGGACATAACAAGAAAACACTGTTACACAGAGTGTCTGAAACTTCAGCAAAAAGTGCAAGGTACAAGTGATATTTTCTGTTCATCAGTATTGTGTAAGAAAAAAAATAACCTGCTGGTTGTCTAGTTAGATATATTCCCAGGGCTGTGGAAATGTTCCTATGTGGGGTGGCAAAGCTGGGCACATGTCAAGATTGGTTTTACAGAAGGGCATGATCCTTGATCAGTATGGTGTCACCCAGTGACAATAAGCTGCTAATAAATTGATAATAGTTGCTTTGCTCAAAAGACCTCCAGCAAAATTAGAACTCTGTTGGGGGTTTACACCTGAGCCTGCTGGCCTATCAGGGCTTGAGCTTCAACTCCTCCTGGATGGGAGGCTAGTCCATCGCAGGGTACCTTCCCAGTGTTTTAACTGGTACCCATTGTTAGGTAAAACTGGGCACACACTCTGTTTTCTTTTATTTCTGTAATCCAAGGCACACCTGTAGGAATTACAGACTTTGTGCTTGCGTAGAGTGAATGCTGTAAACGTATATCAAGGAGACTGGACACAGTCAGATTTTGGTATGTCAATTTGCCTCGGAGTAGTAGCATTAAAAATACCGTACTGCGCTTGGGTGCAACAACGAGAGAATGTGGAATAACATTTCACAGGTAATATTTCACACTTTTTAGGGGATTGATAATTTGAAAATAGATCATTTATCGACTAATATAAGTTGGGAATCGGAGAACAGGAGCTGTATTTATCAGCGGTTACGCCTGAATGTCTGGAATAATAATAATATATCTGAAGCCCCAAAGCGAAGTGAGAGCATGTACCATCTCTTGGTCCTCCAAAATAGGGGTGGTCTCGTCATCCCTTCTTCAGGCACAGTCACTATACTTCTGGGCGCTGGAAGAGCCATACGGCAGCTCATGAACGTGCATTCTGTTTGTGCTATTTGTTCAAAAACACAGATCATGTACACGTTGAAGGCACAGTATGGTGCATACGATCCGTTCACTGAACAGCTGGTAACTGTGTACTATAACCTTAGGCAGTGACATCAAAGTCTATCAGTGAGCCATAAATTAACTAAAACAATTCTGTTCAAAGGTCATTAAATATTGAATGTATGTACACTTATAGCTGTTCCTAGATGTTTAGTGTAATATTTACCTACCTTAAAGTTTTACCTTATTGATGTTAATTTATCACTGTATGTTTCAATTAATTACGTTCATTTTATGTTATTGTGTTCTTTGTTCTCAAAATAACATGGGAAATCTCTGTCAACATTTCCTTGCTTTATTTGAATTATTAATTACAACTTTTTCTAACAAAACACAGTGATGCTTCCTCCTTGTTTACATATTGCCAAGGCTTCGGTGCGCCGAGCCAATATGGCGGCCGAATTTGCATACAGCAATACGAAAAGCGGATAGCGGAAAGCGAGCGTGCCCGTTCTCCGTAAGTCAATTTCTATGGTGAATGCTTTGTAACTTGCCACACCTATCCTGTGTGAGCTATGTATATAGCACTTCCTTTGAACTGACCAGTGCGGTGTTGCCTTACCCCAGTGAATGTGTATAAAAAATCTGAACAATCATAAATTAAAAGAGAGAGCTTTGTTGACCACAAACCTGTGTACTGTGGTGTTCTCAGTCCTAATGAGGTACGGTCATGTTCTGAGTGGATCGAATCTGGGGGTCTTTGTTGAATTGCAATGTAATCACGTCTTTTTCTCTTAATATTCAGTGTACACAAAATCAAAAGGTGTAATCTAACACCCTGCTGCTGGGTGGTCAGAGGCACACTTGTGGTTAAGACCTTGCCCGGAGTCTTAGCAGGATGGGGGTCTCCAGCAGGATTGGCTGTTACAAATTGTCCCTAGGTGTGGATGTAAGTGTGATTGAGAATGGTTGTGTGTGTGTTTTCCATGTGATGGTCTGGCAAGATGTTCAGGGTGTACCCCGCCTTTGCCCAGTGTTGACTGAGGTATTCCTAGGATTAAGCGGTTTGGCAAATGAGTGATGAGTGAGTACCTCCAGCAGTACAATGATTTTAAATACACACAAGCAACATTTTATTTATTAAATCAGCCCAAATTGCAGAAAAGCGGTAAACTACAAACTGATGTAATTTGAAGTCACGATTAGGCACATTTTTTGAGGGTGCCAGCTGCCCCCCTTTGCCACCCATGTAGCCACACTCCTGCTCACCATGTTTAAAAACAGATGTTTTGTTGTCTTCCTGTAACAGGTCTGCCAGCCCAAGCAAGACACCTCAAGCTTGAGATTGCTGTTACATACAACACTTTGCTGTTTTCGCTGAGTTGCGGCACTCTAAATGAGACAAAGGATGGCATCAAAAATATCCTAATAAGAGGTACAACACTGTGATGATTATAATAGGGGAATTATGTGCGGATAGGAGTTGTGTTGCTGAATACTTTGTTCTCTTATTTGTTTCTTAGCTTTAGAGGCTGTATGCAAGCCGGTGTCCAGTTATGATTCGGGTTCGTTATGGCAAGTTGTGCTGAAGACTTTTGGTGATACGGTATATGAGCCATGGATCCACAAACTTCTGCTGATACAGTGGGCAGTCTGGCTCTCAGAATGCCACTATGAAGAAATCCTGAATTTGCTTCTGCAGGTTAATCATAAAGTATGTAATGTTAAAGATACTCTCTTACAGCATTAAAGCAAGACAAAAAGACACCGCCAGTCACATGGCAGGCTAAGGACAGTGTTGAAAGGTCAATGTCTAATAACGCTGCATACCTACTAGCCATTATAACATAATCATAACAGTTATTCGCTTCAGGCACAGAGGTTACCGCTGAATAGTCCCCTCAGTGTTCTTGCTCGTAGACCACTGAACAGTTATGTGCCAAAGGTGAGGTGCATGTCAATTCAGCGACATCTCCTGAGCCACACTTTTGGTGTTTAAGCATATACCACACAGAAACATCAAGAAAAACAAACCAACGCAGGATTTTTATAGTTTATAATTACATATTTTAACCATGACAGAGACAGGTCAAGTGAGCATTTCGCTTTGAGTTGGGCTAAATGCTATGTAAACGATGGCGTCGGTTTAGGCTACTTAATCAAACGCAGTATATGCTACAACGAGCTCCATAAAGGTTTCTATGCAGTAACACAAGAAAAACAAACTAAATTGAGATTTTTATTCATCAACTTTTAGTTCATTGGTTTGACTCAAGCATTATCCACTTGAAATATATATTTTTTAATCCCCTCATAGTGAGAAAGTCAGATTGCATCATTCATGTGTAGTATATACTAAACCTCCTTAATTGTAAATAACCTTTAAGGTGCTTCAGACTATAGCCTACAAAGTGATTGATAACTTTATTGTCCATTTCTGGGAAAAAATGGAGTTTGCTTTACAATAACTACATCGAAAACAGACCACTTTTCTACATTCATGAGACGTTAAAGAAAGCATAAGATCATTTACCAAAAACACTACAAATATTTTAGCCATAAGTACACTATATCACCTGCCAGAGGAAATCTTGTCAATTTCACACACACAAAAAAAAAAGGGTTCCCTGTAGTTTTCTCTGTCACTTCAATTCAATTCAATTCAGTTTTATTTGTATAGCGCTTTTTACAATTGACATTGTCACAAAGCAGCATTAATAACCAACATTAATAACCCTGGACATTTTATTTATTTATTTATTCATTCATTCTTTAGGATCCAATCTGTCCAGTGATCTAAATGGAAAATGGATGTTAGAGAATATCCAGTGAATGTAGCTATAGTACATGGTGGGTTTCTAAATATCTCACTGGGCAACATAGTGGTTAGCACGTCTGCTTCACAGCAAGAGGGTCCTGGGTTTGAGTCCCAGGCTTAGCAGGTACTCTGGTTTCCTCCCACAGTCCAAAAAGATATGCGCATTAGGCTAATCGGCTGTTCCAAACTGCCACTAGGTAGGAGTCTGAATGGTTGTGTGTGTCTGTGTGTGTGTGTGTGTGTGTGTGTGTGTCTTGCCCTGTGATGGACCGGTGATCTGTCCTAGGTGTACCCCGCCTTCACCCAGAGTTGGTTGAGAGAGGTTCCAGCCTCCCTGCGACCCTAGTGGGATTAAGTGGTTTGGCAATTGAATGAATGGAATTTGTCACTAACCCATAAGTATCCTGCTATTGTGTTTCATACACTGTGATGTGATGCTTATTTTACATGAACGATTGTATTTCTTTACACTGATCCACTTTACTTTTATGTCGTTGTTTATATATATATTTTAACCATCTTGCTCCTTCACCCAGAAGCAGAGCACACCATCACCGGATCTGCTTGCAGAAACCCGAAACCTTACCTTGTCTATCGAAGAAGACGCCACCCTGCTCGTTGCTTTAGCAACCAAGGACCTCAAGGAGATTTTACACATGTGCACTTTTGTTTCTAATGGTATGTTACTAAGCTTGATGTGGTCATACTGAAAAAAAAAATTACAAAATGTTATTGTGTTCATATGGGTACATAATTAAGTGTATATGTTTTAGGAGTGAAGCAGATCAGGGCAGAGAAATATACAGAGGCTCTCGTGGCTTTGCAGGAAGCCAGCACTCAGCCCTCCCCCAGAGCTCTCTTGGCTCATGTTCACATGCTCACTGGTCTTTGCTATGCCAGGCTGGTAAGACGTTAATGCACTGCCAAACCTCCTCAGATTTCTCCACTCTCATCATTATGTCTTTATGCAGGGTCCGTTCGAGGAGCTTGAGGTCATGGAAAGTACTTGAATTGAAAAAGTACAATTCCAGGCCCTTGAAAGTGCTGAAATTTTATTGAAGTGTCTTGAAGTACTTAAAAGTAATTGAAAATACTGTGCATGCCCCGGCGGTTGCCGCAGCAATGTTTTTAATACACACGTACCTCCTCCTCTTTTTTTATTTTTGATTTTTTTATTTGGTGCGTGTATTTTATTTTTGATTGGCTGATGCTAGGAAGGGGTGTGTCATGCCCCCACCCCCACTTCTTGCTTGAGAGCTACTTTGCTTAGATTAGCCCGGTTTCACCACATCAAACGCACACCAAACGTGATGGGGGCATTCAGGAAAAAAGCATGGCATGAATTATTTGTCATAACTCTGATTTTACTTATACCATTTACAACTGGTATATAGTTTGAAGTCTGAAGACACATGTTGAAACTGAGGCCAGACTGCGTTTTCCTGTTACGTTGCCTTAAATCAATCATGTGATTTGGATGCACCGGTGCGTCCAGCGACTCCTGGAGGTTAAAGTTTTGTTGTTTTTTTTAATGGTTCCTTGAAGCACGCGTCATACATTTTGACCAATCACAGATGCCGAAACTGACGACTCCAAATTGCCCCTAGGTGTGAGTGTTGTCCCTGTGATGGATTAGCAAGCTGTTTCTGGTGTTCCCTGTCTTCACCCAGAGTCGGCTGAGATAGGCTCCAGCCTCCCTGCAGTTCCTAATAGGAATACGTGGTTCAGCAAATAGATGAAATAAAGGTTCTAATTAGTACATCAGAAAAGTGTTATCTATGATTCAGTTATATTAGCAAGCATTGCCGGCTAGCTAGGGCACCATGGTGGCGTAGTGGTTTGCACGCCTACTGAACATCAAGAAGGTCCTGGGTTCGAGTCCGGGGCTCAGGTGTTTCTCTGTGGACTTTGCATGTTCTTGCATGGGTTTCTTCTGAGTACTCTGGTTTCCGGTGAATGGTTGTTTGTGTTTTGCCATTCAATGGTCTGGTGAGCTATTCAGGGTGTACCCCGCCTTCGCCCAGTGTTGGCTGAGATAGGCTTCAGCCTCCCCATGACACTAGTATGGATTAAGCGGTCTGGTGAATGAATGAGTGAGTGTTGGCTAGCTGAGGATTTCTATGAGCCACAAATTATTTCCTGGTTACCATGGCAACCAGACACTGTATTTTGATTGAATTTTGTCAGCGCTGTTCAGAATGATGACATCGTGTATCTCGCACGTTTTTTCTGTTCTATATGTTTTTGTAGATTTCTGAAACACATGTAAGTGTAAACAAATGTGTGTGTGTGTGTGTTTTCAGAAACAGCCCCAGAGTGCTCTTCAGTGTTACAGAAAGGCCTTGAAAGTGGACTTTAATTGCCACAGGGCTCTTTATCAGAGCTCACTGGTATATAAACAGCTGGGTAACACTAATGCAGAAATAGAGGCCTTGCATCTCCTGTACTCTGTAAGTGACCCTATTCCAGCCAGACAAAAAATAATCCATACAAAAGAATTTGCTAATGATTTAGCTTTTTATTATTTTTTTTTTTGAAATACGTCAATCAGCCATAACATTAAAAACATGATGATCAGTGCAGTGGCAGCTCAGAGGTTAGGGTTCTGGGTTACTGATCCAAAGTTAGATCCAAAGATCCGGTTCAAGCCCCAGTACTATCAAGCATCGTCTTTACCCCGAGCTCCGCCTGGATGTCTATCTCTAATTCTGAGCCCAGATACCTTACGAAGGAAACTCATTTCAGTTTCAGTGGTTAAGGCATCTGATTAGAGTGCCTCCTGGTCACCTCCCTTTAGAGGTGTTCTGGGCACGTCCAACGGGGGGAAGGTCATAGCCATATTTATTCATTCATTCATTTTCTGAACCTTAATCCTAATTAGGGTCGCGGGGAGACTGGCGCCCATCTCAGCCGACTCTGGGCGAGGGCAGAGTACACCCTGGA
>JBCNYH010000025.1:30282522-30299662 GCA_039654325.1 Tandanus tandanus
CCCCCCCCCCCCCCCCCCCCCCCCCCCCCCCCCCCCCCCCCCCCCCCCCCCCCCCCCCCCCCCCCCCCCTCCTCTTTCTTTTTTTACTTTTAACAATGTATTTTTTTTTTTTTCTGCAATAGGTGATATCTTCTTGGTGAGAGGAGGCATGCGTGCTGTTGAGTTTAAAGTGGTGGAGACTGACCCCAGCCCTTACTGTATAGTGGCTCCAGACACTGTCATTCACTGTGAAGGAGAACCAATTAAGCGTGAGGTAAGGGTAGAGTTCAGTCTCCACATCAATAACATGCTGAGTATATCTTTTAAGCCATAGATTTAGGAAATATTCTTCCCTGCACGGATCCTGCCTGAATACTTGAGCGGTGTGTACTAGAATGAAAGCCCATGGTCTCTAGAAATGCTGCATTGAACCCTATATATTCAAAAATTTATTACTAGTTTTGAAAAATGAAAACGAATAAAAGCTATTTGAAAGGTTTCAGTTCTCTATATTACCAAGTCAGGCAGTAAATATTAATGCATAATGCAGTAGATCCTACAGTGGTTGTTGGCTATTCTCATGCTTGAAGATTGGTGTAATGCTGACGCTGCTGCTTTATTTTTAGACTGCACCCCAGGTACCTTCCTGTCTAGAATGTTAATGACAAATCATCCATAATGTCATTATGCTGAGCAGGAACGCCGTTTTTATTGGGAGTGTTTCGATGTTTTCAGGGTATTAAACTACAATAGCTTTTTATGGCTGTGGGAACACATTTAAAGAAGTTGTATCAGGATTTTTACCGCTTTACTTGAAGTCATCTAAATATGCCATGAATGTCCAAAACTCTTGTCTATATTTGGTACATAGAATTTCAGCTTGCAGATGTAATGGTGTCCAGAGTTTTTGAGCACAATATGAAGTGAA
The DNA here is from genome assembly GCA_039654325.1 of Tandanus tandanus. NCBI lineage: Eukaryota > Metazoa > Chordata > Actinopteri > Siluriformes > Plotosidae > Tandanus > Tandanus tandanus. The sequence continues at coordinate 30,283,430 of JBCNYH010000025.1, forward strand.
TGGAAATGGATTGTGTTATGGCCTTTTTTGAAATCTTGTTGAGCTGTACAGGTTTCAGAGATGGTGTTGTAAACCCCTTACAGATTTAATGTATGACCTTCATTTCTAGTATTCTTCATAAACCAAATGTAATCTATATGTATGATTATTTAGGACCACCAATCATAATATTAAGGCTATTTTTTTCAAACAACTATAACACTGTTCCTTTAATTGTATTAAAATAACTTTTATAGTGTTTTGACCAGAAATGTAATAAAGGAGGAGACAAACCACTCAGTCCTGCACCCACCCAAAAAAAAAGCCTCATCGACCAACCTGGAAACATTCAAGCAGTCATGTTGCACGAGCATTAATGTAGAAATATAGTGATGTAGTAACAGCCTTGCGCGTATGTAGTAGAAGTAAAACCTGGGTGTGGTGAGGGGAGCTATTTAAATCTTATTTTGGTGCAGAGTCATTAAATTTCAAGTGTTTGGTGATTCCGTGCATGTAGTTTTTATTTCCCAGTGACCACTGAAAGTGCTGTTCTGGCTCACTTCCCATTCATTTAGATATGGGGCTGGTCATGATGGCCCAAGATAACTACCCGGGTGCTTTACCAAGTTTTAAGACTTTTCGCTGTAAGGTTTTTTTTTATGTAACCACAGTTGTCCAATCAGTGCCCCTCCTAAACATGAGTTACGTTTTCAATATTTATATTATATAATATCTTATATATAATGTCATCTTGTAAACTTAGGTTTTTGATTCAAACTGGTTACACACCTACTACCAGATCATAAATCTTAGTAGACCGCAGCCCAAAGGTCTGCACCAAGATCCATTTTTTTTATTTATTTTTATTTTATTTTTTTTAATTTTTTTAAAGCAGATAATGAACACAGGTCAACCATGGTAGTCGTGTGTTCTGTGGTCCATCTTGTCATGTTTAGTGCACTTCTATATTATACTAGTATAAAGCAAAATAAAAATGCCAGCCAAAAGGAAAACAATCTGGCATCGATTGATTTGTCCTCTCCGCTCTCATCTTTGCTTAAAAGCCACAACTGTTGTTGCCTACTTGTTATCTTCTTCTTTTTTTTTTTTTTTTAAACACTCTGCTTTCTCAGGTCATTCTCTATTAAAGTTTGTTGGTAAAGGTGGAATATGACAGTGTAATTGATAGGATATTTGAATCTGTACAAGAGCAACATTAAAACGCATGTGCTTTGTGTTGTCAGGATGAGGAAGAATCTCTGAACGAAGTAGGCTATGATGACATTGGAGGTGTGAGGAAGCAGTTGGCTCAAATCAAAGAAATGGTGGAGCTGCCTCTCAGGCACCCAGCACTCTTTAAGGCCATCGGTGTGAAAGTAAGGAACCAAGCAGTTTTGTTTATTGATTTGAGTGAGAATTGATTAGTTGCTTATTATTTTTGTGTGTTTTAGCCTCCTCGTGGTATTCTTCTGTACGGACCTCCCGGAACTGGAAAAACTCTGATTGCTCGTGCTGTCGCAAATGAAACTGGAGCATTCTTCTTCCTGATCAATGGTACACCAATCATTAATGTTGAAGTCCAAATTTAAGAGTCAAGCTTTATAGGTATCGCTGTGCTCTGATGATCTCATGTTTGTAGGCCCTGAAATTATGAGTAAACTGGCTGGCGAGTCTGAGAGCAACCTGCGTAAAGCTTTTGAAGAAGCCGAGAAGAACGCTCCCGCTATCATCTTCATTGATGAACTGGATGCTATTGCACCCAAGAGAGAGAAGGTAAGAAATGATGGCATTGGGTTAATTATTACCTTCGGTGGTGCTCAAATGCATTCGTAGGCTGGTTTTCCTCTTTCAGTAATAAAGGCATTGGCTTAATCATAGATTTATGTTTTATTTAATATAAATTGTTTGATGTTCATGGCCCTTTTGTTTTTGAGTGGCTGTACAGGGTTAAGCTTGGTGAATGGTTTCTGGTGCAGTAATCTGATCTGTCTCTTCAGACTCATGGTGAAGTAGAGAGGCGCATCGTGTCTCAGCTGCTCACCCTGATGGACGGACTGAAGCAGAGGGCTCACGTCATCGTCATGGCTGCCACCAACAGACCCAACAGCATTGACCCAGCTCTCAGGAGATTCGGTGGGTGTTCTAGAAGGATTTTCATCATCCTGAATAATTTGTACTTAATTCTTACTTAGTGGTCCTGTGATGGTATCTGTGCAGGTGAGGTAGTCAGAGCCTGACAAATTATAACACGGGCTACAGTCAGTAATTTGTAATGGTGAGTGTTTTATATGATTAAGTTATTTAACGAAATTCAGTCGTGCGTGACTTGACGGCAGACAAGGCACTTGGTGCTGGTATAGCTACTAGCCATGTACGAAGAGATTGAGAGGAATTTCATTAAATTAAGTGGATTATGAGAAATATAGTATTTAAATTGTTTTATTTTGATTTTAGATTATACAAGAACGTTTCCACTTTGCAGGCCACATGCCTCATCGGCTAAAACACAGACAGCTGCAGTTTTTTGGGTAGATTCAGTCATTCTTGAATTCAAATACTTTAAATCCAAATTTTGTATCCTTTTTTTTCTCCAAGTAGAGTTGATTTGTGCCACCATTTTGTTTTTCTGTGCTCATTTTACATCAGCTGATAGGCTGGTAGTAGTTGGGCCGGTCAGACCATGTGATTGCTTATATTCCAGTCCAGGTGTGGATATAATAATCATCTGATCTCCTGACTGAAGGAGTTTGAAGGAAATATTTATAGATTAAGTTGTAGACCTGGGAACGGAATTTGTGTGTAACTTCATGGAATTCCCATCATGTATTATGTTCATGTTGATTACTACATTGATTATACACCTTATATTTTCTGATAGAAATCCGGGTTCTAAAGTTCAAATGAAATGTGACTGAAGTCACAAGCCCATGATGATGATGATCTCAAGCTTGAATAGCTTTGTTTTAGTTTGAGCACTATAATTTTTTTTATATGATGTCAATGTTTTTATTCTCTTCTCTTACAGGACGCTTCGACAGAGAAGTGGACATCGGCATTCCTGATGCTACAGGAAGACTGGAAATCCTGCAGATCCACACTAAGAACATGAAGCTGGCTGATGATGTTGACCTGGAGCAGGTTTGTGTCTTGGTCTGTCAGAGATAAAATTAGGTAGTCACTTACTAGTGTTAATTAGTTTAAAGCCTTCAAGGGATGCATTAGCTATTGAATTTCTATTCCTGGATTTAGATCATGGTGGTCACCTTAATTTGCATTTTTAAAAATGGGCAGACTGGGTAGCTCTGTTTGTCTACCACTAAAGGACCGTTCCATCTGTGCACTACAGTTGTTCCCCCAAGCAAGTAATTAGCACTGTAAGTAGATATCATAGCAATCAGCTGTGTACTTGTAATTGCATATTTGCCTATGGCTAGTTTTGTGTATACACTGTTGGATCCTGTCAAACAAACCAGCCAGTCGTGTAACATCTGTTTCAGTGTTTTTTGTGGGTAATCTCTTTTCACTGCTAATTAGTGATGTGTTGTGTTCAGGTTGCCAACGAGACCCATGGCCATGTGGGAGCTGATTTGGCTGCCCTCTGCTCTGAGGCTGCATTGCAAGCCATCCGCAAGAAGATGGACCTCATTGACCTGGAAGATGAGACGATTGACGCTGAAGTCATGAACTCTCTGGCTGTCACCATGGATGACTTCAGGGTATGAAGACTGGTTTTAAAATTCTGTAATCTGTACTAATAAATTCAATCTTGGTAAATAATACGGAATATGAAAGAAAATGTTTTCGGTTTGCAGTGGGCTCTGAGCCAGAGCAACCCATCAGCTCTGCGTGAGACTGTAGTCGAGGTGCCCAACATTACCTGGGAGGACATTGGTGGACTGGATGATGTCAAGAGAGAACTGCAGGAACTGGTGCAGGTAATCCAGTTTACCTTGAACTCCATGCAGGTTCTTGTGACTTGTTAGGCTAATGAATCCACCTGTCATCTGGGGGAGTAAACCTTTCTCTTATTCCTTTCAGTACCCAGTGGAGCACCCAGACAAATTCTTGAAGTTTGGTATGACTCCATCCAAGGGTGTGTTGTTCTATGGGCCGCCAGGTTGTGGTAAAACCCTCCTGGCCAAAGCCATTGCCAATGAGTGTCAGGCCAACTTCATTTCCATCAAAGGCCCTGAACTGCTAACCATGTGGTTTGGAGAGTCTGAGGCTAATGTCCGTGAGATCTTTGATAAGGTGAGGGGAGCTTTCATCTGCATGGTAAATGTGTGTGTTCTAAACGAGTAAGGCCAAATTAAAAGCCCTCTGTTGCTCTAGCTCACGAGTCTGTTAAACTGTGTATTAATTTATGACTTTCATTTTAAAACTGTTAGATTGCTTACTCTGAACACAATATTAAAATAGTTAGCTTGGATTCTTTTGTTCTTAAAGAAGGAATTTATCTTGTATAAAATATTTAATGTATTTTTTTTCTTCCCCAGGCTCGTCAAGCTGCTCCCTGCGTGCTCTTCTTTGATGAGCTGGACTCCATTGCAAAAGCTCGTGGTGGAAGTGTGGGCGATGGCGGTGGAGCAGCCGACCGCGTCATTAACCAGATCCTGACTGAAATGGATGGCATGTCCAGCAAGAAGAACGTCTTCATCATCGGTGCCACCAACAGACCAGATATCATCGACCCTGCCATCCTCAGGCCTGGACGTCTGGACCAGCTTATCTACATCCCACTGCCTGATGAGAAATCTCGCATGGCCATCCTCAAAGCAAACCTCAGGAAGTCTCCAATCGCCAAGGTTAATAAAACAAGAACCTTTGTTCAGGGCTTTATTCATCTTACATGGCTTGGATTGCATATGTGTTTTTATAACCTTGCCTTCTCTGACTGTAGGATGTTGACTTGGACTTCCTGGCCAAGATGACCAATGGCTTCTCCGGTGCTGATTTAACAGAAATTTGCCAGAGGGCCTGCAAACTGGCTATCCGCGAGTCCATCGAGAACGAGATCAGGAGGGAACGTGAGAGGCAGACAAACCCATCAGCCATGGTGGGTAACTATTAAAAATAATAAATGAGTAAAATCTTTATGGTGAGTGTTCGGCTATTAACAGTTATGCACATTCTTCTGCCTCCATTTATGTTCAGGAGGTGGAGGAAGATGACCCAGTGCCTGAGATCAGGAAGGACCACTTTGAAGAAGCAATGCGTTTTGCCCGCCGATCCGTCAGCGACAACGACATTCGCAAATACGAGATGTTTGCACAGACCCTGCAGCAAAGTAGAGGCTTCGGCAGCTTCAGGTAAATCCCTTGCCAAGCAGGACCTCAAAAAAAGAAATTCATTTCAAAGTAGGGGGTCGTAAGTCAAGGAAGTAATAGGGAATAAGTAATGAGATTTAGTGCATTTTAATTCTTCTCCTGAAATATTCAGCTGCAGTCTGATTTAATATGGAGCTGTTCAGTATAATTAGCAGGTTTGGTAGTTATATGATGGTGTTCTGTCTTCTCTTAGATTCCCTTCCAGTAATCAGGGAGGAAGTGGACCAAGCCAAGGTTCTGCAGGAGGCAGCGGGGGGAACATCTTCAACGAGGACAACGACGATGACCTTTACGGATAATTTGAATAAGTGTGACCTCTTCAGAAGGGGTAACCATGTACAAAAAAAAAAAAAAATGAAACCCAACTGATAAATTCCACATTTTTAGGACTCTGTGCTTCTTTGATGTTTTTTTCCTTTTTTTTATATATATATATATATTATCCTCCTCCTTCTCTCCCTGTTGGAAAAAAAAGCATGTAGCTGCTTGTATTTTGCTCTGGTTTGTGAAAGGATTATTATTGCAGAACCTTGATCCTGATGTACTGTTGGTGGGGGCCTGTCGAAATGAATAAATACACCGGGTGGACTGGCTTCATTTATTCTCAATGTCACAATCTCTACAAGCAGCTTTAGCAACAGGATTTAATGCGAGCCTGTTGAGACATTACAAAAAAAGGGGGGTAAAGTAATTGCTAATTACTTCATTTTTTTATGAATGTAGCATATGTATTACAAGTTTGAAAATGTTAAACAAAAAAAGAAGAAAAATAAAGTTCACAAAATGGCCCCAGATGTCAAATATCTAGAGTATGTGTATACTGTGTTCTACCACATTTAATAAATTGTATTAAATTTGCTTAAATGGTTATTAAGTCCCGAGGACTGAATTATAACTTTCTGCTCTAGAAGTAATTTTAGTCCATATTTATCACCCATCAGTGTTTAATAAAACGTGTACTATTTCATAAGTGATTGTTTAATACAGACAGGTTCAGCAGTGAGAGTAGATAAAGTAGGCAATTAAGTGTGGGGTTAGCAGTACAAACATCATACGTACAGTACTTTTCAGTTCTGATCTGAGTACTTGGGACAAGTTCATTTGCTTCACCTCTTAAAAGGCTTACATGTGAGCTCTAGGAATTGAAGACGGATAAATGTAGGAATTTTGCAGGTAGACTGAAAATTCAGTTTCTATTTATTGTTCAATAAGTTTCCATTTATTGTTCAAGTGCTTCATGTTTAGCAGAAATCAAACTGTAGTGATGACATGCCAAATAAATGTTCTTTTCCCACCGCATAGTTAGCACGATTTTTAGCAGATGTGCATTTTGGGATTAAACTGCACACTTTGGATTTCTATATGCTGAAGAGGACACAACTGATCTATTTGCTACAAACGTACGGTGTAGATTTTTTTTCCCTGCATGTATATGTTTTTGCTACAGTAAGGTTTTAGCTCAAATGCAATCAGATTTTGGACCAAGGTTTTGCATTTTTCTTGGTCAGGTTGTAGTGTAGAGGTGTGCAATATAAAGATGGTAAAAGGCGATTTATGTTGACATGAAACTGAAGTATATCCAGAGAAGGTTTTTATATTTAAAGGCTAATTAAAATTTATTAATATCCATCCCTAGTTGTGTGGAATCAATACATGCTACTGGAGAAGATTGTGGTAGATTCCATGTTATTTCAGACATGACCACAAAGCGGTCCCAGCAGCAGACTGAATAGAGGGAAAAAATTGCTCTTATCTAAAAAGGAGTTGAGGGTGCATTGTGGCGTAGTGGTTAGTACATCCGCATCATAGCAAGAAGATCCTGGGGACGAGCTCTGGCCTCGGCAAGGGTGTTTCTGTGTGGAGATTGCGTGTTCTCCCCATACTTGGGTTTCCTCTGGGTACTGCGGTTTCCTCCCTCAGTCTAAAGACATGTACATTAGGCTGTCTGGCTGTTCCAAATTGCTCTGCAATGGTCTAGCGAACTGCTCAGAGTACACCCCATCTTCGCCCAGTGTTGGCTGAGAGACTCCTGCCTCCATGCAATCCTTATGATTAAATGGTTCAGCCAATGATTGAGTTGAAAGGAATGAACTGTGAAGGCATATATATTATAAATGAGGGCTGCTCAAGGATTTCCTATGGACCATGTGCAACCGGGGAATCCATCAAAATGGTGGCCTTCACTTGGCAGATGGTGTCTTTATCAATGGTGGACTGTGGTCGCCTGGAACTGGGAGCCGTTTCCACCAAGGTCTGACCACACTTGAACTGGTGTTGCCAGTGCTTGACTACATCGTGATGTATCCTTCCCATAAGTCTTTCATCTCCTTGAATGTCTCCCATGGTGTGCAGCCTATCAAATGCAGGAACCTGGTGCCTGCTCTGCATTTAACTGGTTTTATTAAAACACCTCTAAAAGAAATTGGAATTCAGTGCTGCAGATTACCACGTGACCTGTAGAGATACGTTATTATATATGTGCACTTTCAGCATCCTGCAATAACCAGAAGTGGGTAAGGGAAATATTTAATAAAAAATAAAAAAAATAAAACATCTCTTAACAGCAGTCTTTCTTAATTTGGATTGGTCATGGTGTTCATTTATTTTCCATTATTTCACATTTGTACATGTTAATTTGTTTATGGTGATAAATGTGTAATTGGTGAAGTGTTCTGGGTGGCACGTCTGCCTACAAAGTATAATGGAGGGGGGGGGTTTCAGTATGGAAAACAGTGGGCCAGAAAGATTATTTCTCACAGATTCAATGATAAAATGTACCTGATGTGAAAGAAACCTGCCCATAGGGGGCGCTCAGCAGCATATACATTTAAACAAACTCTCCTCTTACATCCCATCCATATGAGTTCAAATGCAAAACCCAGCAAGTCTACTTGACCTCTTTTGTTTTAAAACAGTAAAATTTACCTGGAAAAGGTTTATTTTGAACATCCTGATGAACAAAAGAGGTCAAGTGAACGCTTCATATTTATCCCAACTTCATTTCCCTACACACCTAAAAATATAGTTAACCTAAAAATAAATGTAAATTTAAATATAAAGTCAACTTTTAAAGAAACACAACTTAAAAACTTAGGTTTAAAGTTTTTACTTTAAGTAAAGAAATCACCTTTAAATGAAAAAAATATTCAGCTTTAAATTAAAAGGTTTATTCCAAATTTTAAAGGTCAACTTCATATAAAAAGTCTAATAAAAAATTCATATAAAAATTCTAAATTGTGTCATGGGCCACATGGTGGTGTAGTGGTTGGCACGTCCGCCTTACAGCAGGAAGGTCCTGTGTTCGATTCCCGGCTCAGACGTTTCTGTGTGGCGTTTGAGTGTTCTCTCTGTACTTCTGTGGGTTTCTTCTGGGTGCTCCAGTTTCCTTCCACAGTCCAAAGACATACATACACATTAGATTAACTTTCTGTTCCAAATTGACCCTAAGTGTGAATATGAATGGTGTTGTGTGTGTGTGTGTGTGTGTGTGTGTGTGTGTGTGTGTGTGTGTGTGTGTGTGTGTGTGTGTGTGTGAGGGTTCTCACTTGCGGCAGATGTCTCCGATGCCATCTACAGGGTGGGCGAGACCAGCCGAGGATTCTCCGTGTGTGAGGAAGAACAGAACGGGTTTGTGTTTGGAAACCGCCTGTGATATTAAACACAAGTAAAACATACACATACAGTAATATTCATTCATTCACTCATTTATTTATTTATTCATTTATTTGCTGAACCGCTTAATCCTATTAGGGTCACGGGGAGTCATGGAGCCTATCTCAGCCGAGTCTGGGCAAAGGCGGGGTACACCCTAAGCAGCTCACCAGTTGATTGCAGGGCGACTCACACAACCATTCACACCCACACTCACATCGAGGGGCATTTTGAAACACCTAATGTGCATGTCTTTGGTTTGTGGGAGGAAACCAGAATACCCAGAGGAAACCCACATGAGCACTTGGAGAACATGCAAACTCCATACAAAACGCCCTCGTCAAGCCTGGGACTTGAACCCAGGACCTTCTTGCTGTGAGGCAGACGTGCTAACCACTATACCACCATGCCACTCCCTTAATAAATTAATAAATAAATAAATAAGATTATTATTATTAGCAATGGTCTGGCGATCTGTTCAGGGTGTATCCAGTTGGCTGAGATGGGCGCCATCCTCCCCACGACCCTAATTAGGATTAAGCGGCTCAGAAAATGAATGAGTGAATTATTGTTATGTTATAGCTGATGTAGCCCTTTAACTGTGAGGGTGGAGTCTTTTACCTTTTCAATTTCTTCATTAGTGAAGTAACCCCCAGGAGCTTTGACCAGCGTGTGAACTTTGGCACCTGTTTCAATTCGGATATAAAATAATCATTAATTCTTTATTATTATTATTATTATTATTATTATTATTATTATTTTAATTAAAACCCCCTTTTATCTTTAGCCTTTACATTAACATAATTAATTTATAAATATTATAATCACTTTCTGTGTAATTAATTGCTGTATCTGATCAGGTAATGTCTAATGAAATCAGTTATAAATCTATAAAATTTATCACATACTACATTCAGATTTTTACTAAAATGAAGATTTATATCTGCAGTAGCAGCGACGGCTGATCTGATCTTCATGATACTGTAAACATTCTGATCTCAGGATGATTTCTGATTAATTCAGTACTTTTATACGCTCTCTGTAATAAATCTACTGAACTGTACGTTTCCTCATCCATGATTACGCACCAGAAATTAATTTTTAACGTATAAAGATTCACTCTAAAGTGTCAGAAGTCCTCTTGATGGCACAGTACAGTGTTCAAATGAATTATTTTAAGCTCAATGAAAAAATCACATTCATTTGTTTTTTGCTGTTATTGTACCCTCAGTATCGTGGATGAAAACACCGCTAAATATCGTGATGTGATTTTTTTGTCGTATTGCCCCTCCATGGTGTACAGTAATATTGTGATTTAAACTGGTACCCATTCTGTCTGCAATATCAGCCACACGTTCTCCCCACACGCCGTTAATGGACACCAGCACGCTCTCTCCCGGCTCCACGGTGTTAAACACTGCGCACTCCATGGCTGTGTGACCGGAGCCACTCATCGCCAGCGTCATGGGGTTGGTGGTCTGGAAGGCGTAGCGGATTCCGTCCTTGATGTCATTCATAATCTACAAACAAAAACAGAGCAGAGAATGAAAAAAAAAAAGTCACACTCACGGGTGGGTAAGTAAATAAGAAAGTAAACAAACAAACAAACAAAAAACAAACAAATAAATAAATACAGGGTGCGAGATCTGACCTCAAACATTTCCGGATGCAGGTGACCAATGATGGGTCTCCCTCCGGCGGCCAGCACGCGGGGCGAGACATTAGACGGTCCGGGTCCGAACAGGTAGCGGTATGGCACCTCAAGCGGGCGCAGCATGCAGGCCGGAGGGGGCACATGCAGTGAGGATGAGCACGAGGATGAGGATGCACGCGTAGACAGCACCGAGCAGGACTCCAGAGCCGCCACATGCTGCAGGGTCAAGCGGCGCATGCCCCTGCAGAACGAGCTGATGGGAAACATGGTGCGAGCTGCTGATAGCACTGATCTGACTGTCCTGATCTCACTGACGGGGAGGTGAAAAGCTGAGAGCAAATATTTAAAACTAGACAGGGTCTTTGACCCCTCATTCATGCGTCACTGTTTATGTCCTCCCTTTCAACCTCCTGTCTGCAAACATGAGCGGGGTGGAGCAAACACTGAAAAACTACACTTGTGAAAGAAGAGGGTTAAAATGGTTTAAAATCTTAGTTCAGTCCTCAAAATAAGGGGGGAAGTTGGAATCTCTGAAGAATTTGAATAATAATAATAATTCACTCACATGTTCAGTTCATTATTACGCCTTGCTTGAAGTAGGTGTAGGGGCAGCACGGTGGTGTAGTGGTTAGCACGTCTACCTCGCAGCAAGAAGGTCCTGGGATTGAGTTCCAATCTCAGTGAGGGTGTTTCAGTGTGGAGGTTGCATGTTCTCCCCGTGCTTGTGTGGGTTTTCTCCGTGTACTCTGGTTTCCTTCCACAGTCCAAAGACATGCACTTTAGGCTCTTCCACATTGCCCCTAGGTGTGAGTGTGAGTGTGAATGTGAATGATTGTGTGTGAATGTGTGTGTGTGTGTGTGTGTGTGTGTGTGTGTGTGTGTGTGTGTGTGTGTGTGTGTGTGTGTTGCCCTGTGATTGACTGGTGAGCTGTTCAAATAGTCTCCAGCCTCCCCAAGACCCTAGTAGGATAAAGCAGTTCATAAATGATGAAGTAGCTGTGTTTCTCTGATGCACCCTATAAACTGAGTCATCATCATCATCATCATCATCATCATCATCATCATCAGCCTAAGCAGTGAGGTCCAGACGTCCCTCTCCCCAGCCACTTCCTTCAGCTCTTCTGGGGGGACACCGGGGCATTTCCAGACCAGCTGAGAGACGTAGTCCCTCCAGCGTGTTCTGGGTCGGCCCCGGGGTCTCTTCCTGGTCGGACATGTCCGAAACACCACACCAGGGAGGCGTTCGGGAGGCATTCTAATCAGATGCTCGAGCCACCCCAACTGGCTCCTCTCAACGCGGAGGCACAGCGGTTCTACTCCGAGTTCCTCCCGGATGGCTGACCTTCTCACCCTATCTCTGAGGGAGAGCCGCGCCACCCTGCGAAGATCTGCAATCTTGTTCTTTCAGTCACTACCCTAAACTCGTGACAGTAGGTGAGGGTGGGAGTGTATGGTGGCCATATAAACTGAGTAAAATATTGGGTGAAGATTTTTGGTGAAATTGAATAAAACAGCTACTGAATATTTTGGAATGCAAACAGAAGTTTATTGGGAAGAACGCATGTGATGTGTGCATGTGTTCGAGTGGCACAGAAGATTCTGTGATGGTTGAGAGGATCTCAAACGTTGTGGACACCCATGCATGTCAAGAGCGCACTACAAAAATTCGCTATCTAATCAAAATTTTAAATCTTATATCCAGCCTTAATTTTTTTTTTATCTTGTTCAAACACATCAAGTATACAAGAACAGATTGTGTATATTACTTATATGGTTTTAAGAATATTTTTCTTGATTTTAATCTGTATCTTTTTAAATCAGGGTAAATTATCTGTCAGTGCAGTAAGATCAGTAAGTACACTCGGTACGAATATTGTTTGAGGAATGTTTTTCTTATTTTAAGAAATCATACCATGCATAATTATTGCACTGGCATTAATATCTTCTTCAAGAGAAATTGAAAGTAAAGACCTCCAAACTCTACTGTTACACTGTAAATATGTATATTTTCATCATCAGGTGGTTTTTATTTACACTTTCAAGGTTGCATTCTTATAAAACCCGTGCGATAGTTTGCATTTGCCTGTTTAAAAAAAGGCTGCCATGTGTAATCCGCTTCACTCTCACGAGAGTGCGAAATTGTGAAAATAGGACATTGATGCGCCCTGCGATGGTCTGGCGAGCTGTTCAGGGTGTACTCTGCCCTCGCCCAGAGTTGGCTGAGATGGGCATCAGCCTCCCTGTGACCCTAATTAGGATTAAGCGGCTTAGAAAATGAATGAATGGATGAATGAGAACATTGATGTGTCAGTTCATAGAAGGTAAGATAACGATAAAAATAACAATATACAGATATTAAACCAACAGATCAGATCTAAACTAATGAACTTCTAAATAAAATAAAAAAAAAACTCGGCACATCTGCACTTAATACTACATTACATTAGCATACATCACACAGGCGTCTGTTTATTACATAAAGGAATGGAAAATGCGCAGTTCATCTTTATGTTGGTAAATCATATGCCATACGATGGTGCCCCTTGTGATTTAAAATGATTTATTACTCAGTTTTTTTTCTTCATGGAAAAAATTATAAAAACAATAGAATATTTTGATAAATTCTCTTTTAAGAAAATTTATAAGAAATGTCTATGTTGGATTCCTGACATGTTCTTAAACCCCGGAAATGTCCACAGCTGTGTTCTTAGAAATGTTTGTCTTCATAAATTGAAAGCTCATGCCAGCTGTTCCAATTAGCAAAGGTGACCACCCTCTAAGTCCCCATATGAAGACATAGGGGCGAGTGCGCACACAAATACTCATGAAGACGGAAATCTGACCTGCAGCATCAAGGTCACGTCCTGACAGAGAATCAGAAGGTTTTGTTTTGTTTAATTCAGGTTTGATAGAGTTTTACTGTAGCTCTTGCTGTAGTAAAGCAGTGGCTCTTCTGCCCTTTTGATAAGACTGTCTGCCAAATACTGTAAGTGTAAATGAAAAGTTGAAGCTTTCCTCAATATCAAGCTAGTTCAACTGACACTGTGCTGTTGTGATCAATAGCAAGTAGCTGGAAGGGTAACTAGCAAGCATAGATAAATAGACTATGAAACAGTACAACTGCTGTCACTCAGCCATGGACCTCTGTATACATCACACAGGGCGCGAACTTGCGATATCTAGATGAAAGGGTGAAGGCTTTTCTGTTGCGTCACTCAGGCGCCCAATGTTTGGGAACTTTTTGTAAAAATCTGTCATTGCGTAGGTTTTATATGTCAGCCATTTAAAAAAAAAAAAAAAAAAAAAAAAAGATTTCAAAACCAACTATCTCCTGACCAGGTGCTCCAGATTAGGTGCCATTAATTAGAACCTCCTACAGACTGAGTGTTTAATCAGGACATTAATGTGGTGGAAACAGTTTTAAAAAAGATGAAGACAAGATGAGAAAATGTACTATTTATTTTCAAAGTGTGCACTCATGAGCTCTCAGAGTAAAGAGCTATGAGGATCAGTTCAGTTACATGAGTTTTTATAGAAAGAGAAGACAATCACACAATTAACCTTCCACTGGTTACAATATTAGATTATACATATAAGATTCTAATAACATGATTTTATGTTTCTTTATATTACTATATATCTTTTTATTCTTTAGATTATCGGGAAAAATAACCTCTATGCTTCCGGTTTTGGTCCCCTATTCAGGCCAATGCAGGAAACCTGTTCATATTCATTTTATTTTCCAAACTGATTTATCCCTTATTAGGGTCACACGAAGGCTGGAGCAAATCTTAACCATAGCCAAGGTAGGATATAGCCTAAACAGCTTGCCATTAACACTCACACCTAGGAGCAATTTACACTATCCATTTAGCCTAATGTGCATTTCTTTGGACTGTGGGAGGAAACCAGAGCATGCAGACGAACCTCATGCAGGTACAGGGACAAAAGGTAAACTCCACAAATAAACTCTCCGACCAGGCACAGGGCTAAAACCCAGGACCTTCTTGCTGCAAGGAGGAAGTACTAAACACTACGCCACCATGCTGCCAGAAAAAAAGTTCACGAACACCTATTAGTTTGGCAAAAGATTTAAAAAGATCTAGGAAGACCGCCAAGATTTCATCACATGATCTTCACTTAACTCCTGCAACTGTTATTGCGAAAGTGCATAAGTCTACAATCAGAAAGAGAGTGAATAAATAAAACCTGCATGGGAGGTGTGCCAGGAAAAAGCCTTTGCTGTTACATTAAAACATCTGAGCGAGAATACAGTTTGTTAGTGAACATATATCCAAAGACCTATTTTGGAAGATTGTGCTCTGGACAGATGAATTAAAGATAGAGTTGTTTGGCCACAGTGAAAGTACACATGTGAACAGGAGAAGAACCTCATACCAAACGTGAAGCATGGTGGAGGAAATGTCTACCTTCTCACACCAATGGAGTACTTTCTTTTTCCACTGAAGAATACTTTATCACATATAACAATGCATGTATCGTTATATTCATGTTTTCTTATTCAAATATGTGACCCGCTGCAGTACAATACGGATTAATTCTCAAAGTCGTGTTCTGAGTAAGAGCCAGAGTAAGTTGAAGATGGTGTACCTGGATGAAAATGCGATATCTCCAAAAATACACCCTTCAAAGCACAATCTTCCACATGACCGAGTTCAAATATCCATGAACACGATCTCTCCATGATAAAACACTTGTTTAAGAAAGGGTTCCGTGTCCACGTTGTTGTAAAACAATAGAATGTCCACTTATTTTATTGATTTTCAAACAGCTTTTGTGGTTGCTCAGGGTATTTCCTTATTATCCAAATTCG
Organism: Tandanus tandanus; assembly: GCA_039654325.1. NCBI lineage: Eukaryota > Metazoa > Chordata > Actinopteri > Siluriformes > Plotosidae > Tandanus > Tandanus tandanus. Next base: position 30,298,875 of record JBCNYH010000025.1, read on the forward strand.
CTACTTACAGAACCCCAGGATTCCCCCAATCATATAATACTAAACCAATAAGAAGCCTCAAAACACACATGACTCGGTGTAAATAGAACTCGTCTGTTGTTAGGAAGGCGCTGGTACGATGGCTCTGATTGGTGGAGAGCCGGATTGATGTAGTGTTTGGATGTTGGGGAGTTTCAGTTGCGGACGTTCAGAAACTGGTTCTGTAACTGTAAGTACTGTTTTCTCTAAAGTAGCATTTCCTGATTAGAGACATACAGAGTGATGTAACTCAGTCCATCTTCATCTATAATCATGTTTTATTCCTCATTCTGAAGCAGATTTACTTCTCTTTCCAAATATATCAATATCTCAGGATCTCACATTCCCTATTTAATCCGTATTATGCTGGAGCGGCTCACAAATGTTCATTCAACAATTTCCATAGAATTGTAAGTATATTAAAAAAATGTCAGTAAATTTTGAATATAATTATTAACATTTTGGTTCTAGTAAATCAGTTAAGTGTATATGTGAGCACGGCGAACTGCACACAGTGTGTGAGGAGAGGGGTTCAGTGTGAAGCCCACAGCTGGAGTGAGATCCAGCTGATCTTCAGACACCCCTGGTGGAGGAGTGAAGCGGAAATTCTGCATTAAGGTGGTGAAGAAGAGGAAGAGCTCTGTCCTGGCTAGACTCTCTCCCAGACACACCCTGCGCCCTGAAAACAGATAAGTAGCTTTAAAACTAAATTACAGATCACCACATTCAGCAGATCAAAATATTTCAAACTACCTGCAGAAAAAGGCATG
>JBCNYH010000025.1:30314558-30334548 GCA_039654325.1 Tandanus tandanus
CATACCCCCCACCTATGAAGTATTGGACATCTGAACTGCTCCAGACAAGAGAATAAACTAAATGCAGTCTGATCTTTAAGTAGGCTAAGTTCTGATAAGCTGGCAGTCCCTGGATACATTTCATTGAAATTAGCTTCAATTTACAGGCACTAGAACCCTGCTGTCACGAGTAAAGTGCAGACATGGTTGTATTTTTCCTTGACTGCTGAAATGATTAAGCTTTCAGACAGCCAGGTGAGGAAAAACACCTACTTCTTTTAAAATTACAAGTGATTATGGTGATGCTTTCAAACACTCTGGTGACTCAGAGCTCCATTAAAGATATTCTGAAATAAATAAGTAGGGGTTGAAAGTGTTAGTCGGGAGTTTAGAGCGCTTATTTTTAGTAAGAATATATTACTTATGTTTTTAAATCTTTTTCATTAAGAGTTGATGAAAAGCTTTAGTTAAGAATCAAACAGGCCAGAAGCAGTCTTTTCCTCAAGTTGTTAACCTTCCATATAAAAACCCTTCGAAAAATACTGTGAATATTTCGGCCCAATACACAACCGGTACAAACAAGATAACATGGTTACCATCACTCATTTTCCAAAACGCTCACTCCTACTAGGGTCACGGGGAGGTTGGAGCCTATCCCAGCAGACACTTGCCAAAGGCGGGATACACCCTGAACAGTTTGCCAGACCATTGCAGGGCCAAAATACACATAACCATTCACACTCACACCTGGGGCAATTTGGGCTGTCGGAGTAAACCGAAGTATCCAGAGAAAACCCATACAAGCACGGGGAGAACATGCAACCTCCACCCAGAAACCCCCAAGCACAGGACTCGAACCCAGGACCTTCTTGCTGTGAGGCGGTCATGCTAACCTCTACACCACTGTGCCACCTGGCAACCATCCTTATGAGATGGAAATGAATTGGGCATCTAAAGAGAGCAGGACAACAGCACTAGAACTACCCATCACAGGACACTAAACGGAAACCACCCAACATGGAAAGAGGCCACCTAGCATGGGACAGTGGAAGGAGAGCAAAAGACCCTGCATTACATTTGGAGTATTATAAAGACCTTGGCCCATAATAGACAGCAGTGGTCGCAATGTCACGATCGCATCAATTCACATGATTTCAAACAATCCTAGGGCATTCTGCACGACCATGCAATTTTAAACAAACACTGCAACTTTGGCCAATCCTTGTATTATACCAGGAGTTTCATAGCAGTCCCTCTTGCTAACGTTGAACCATACATCACCATACGTTACTTATTTGATTATGCTTTTGAAGACATCAAGATGTGGATAGGTGCGCAGCTCTTTTTGCAATTTTCCCTTCCACCTCACGGCAAGAAGGCCTGGCTCAATTCTCGGGCTCGGGCGTCTCTGTGTGAGTTTGCACGTTCTCCACGGGCTTGCGTGGGTTTCCTCCGGGTACTCTGGTTTCCTCCCACAGTCCAAAAACATGCACAGTTGGTTAACTGGCTGTTCGAAATCGCCCCTAGGTGTGAATGGTTATATGTGTGTTGGCCCTGCGATGGTCTGGTGAGCTGTTCAGGGTGTACCCTGCCTTCGCCCAGAGTCGACCGAGATTGGCGCCAGTCTTCCCACGACTCTAATTAGGATTAAGCGGCGTAGAAAATTTATGAATGAATCCCATAATTTCGAATATGGATCCCATAATTTCACTGCAATAAAAACTTCAACAACACACATCAATTTTTTTGAACATCTGATGCAAAATTTGCAATTGTAGACTGCAACAATCACAGTAAAAAGCCTGACAGTGGCAAGCAGAACCTGCTCACCAAACTGAGATTTTTTAATCATCCAATCCATATTTAATCGTGCCATTTACATTTACCTTCTACTACCTTTGCTCCCTACCAATGCATTACTCTGACTTTCTTCTTAAGCAGCCAACTTATAATTAAACTAGTTACCAGAACTAAATACAGTATAAACATATACATATATACAGAACTTCGCCCGTTACACATTTGCATGAAGATTATATTACATATAGGAGTAGTTTGCACTCCTACACTGAAGTTTTTGGAGTGAGGACAGTGTACTCTGGAGCATGACACTGCAACATGACATTCCTCTGTGCTCACACTTTAGTGGGAGAGGATAAACCAAGCAATGGCAGGCAGAAACGCTGCACTGTTCAGAAGTATGGAGCTTTCAAGCCCTCATACATCACATTTTATCTGAAGCACCATGGCTTAGGACAGGAATATATTATCTGTGCTTGTTCCTGAAATCAGGCTATTGAGGAAAAACCTGATGTGTTCATTGGAGTGAGCTTGTAACGGTGATAGTTTGTGAAACCCTATAAGGTCAGTCATCTGGACCCAGCTGGCATGATGTGAGCTAAGCCTTCCAATTCATGCTATAATAGGAGAAAAATAAAGAGACAGTTGCCAGTTATAAGTCCACAGTAAATCTGTCTAATCTATGTCTGGGCCTCAAAATTCCCAGCAGCCAGCTGATCAAACAAGCAAGCTCAATGTATCTGAATGCACAGGAGACTAAAGGAGTGATGGTTAAGGTCTGATTCAAAAACGGAGTAATTACAATCCTGCAAAGTTTAAATACATATTTCATTTCATTCTACAATGTACGTGCGGCACAGTGGCGTAGCTCACAGCAACAAGGTCCTGGGTTCGAGTTCCAGGCTCAGGCGTTTCTGTGTAGAGTTTGCATGTTCTCCCAGGGTACTCCAGTTTCCTACCACAGTCCAAAGACATGCACATTAGGCCAATTGGATGTTCCAAATTGCCCCTAGATGTGAGTGTGAGTGTGAATAATTGTGTGTGTTGGCCCTCTGACGGACAGGTGAGCTGTTCAGTGCGTACCTCACCTTCGCCCAGTGTCGACTGAGATAGGTAGCAGCCTCCCCGGGACCATAATAGTAGGACTATGTGGTTCGGCAAATGAGTGATGAGTGATTACAGTGCAAATCTCATCAGATGTATTATCTTGTGAAGATACTAAAATCCTGCATTGATGGTAAAACTTAGGAGCAAATATAAGATGATGCATTTCAAGGGTAAGTACACTTCAGAGTGCATGTCTTGTTATCCACATTTGATTTGGTCGCCAAAGAAATGTGATGGGGTGCTGCTCAACCAAATCTTTGGCCTCCATTAATGTACTCGTGCAATCTTGTTTGCAGGACTGAAAGACAGGGGTGCCCAATCCTGCTCCAGGAGATCTACCTTCCTCCCGCTCCAACCGTAATCATGCCCACCTGACCATCCAATCATCTAATTAAGACTTTGAAATGAAGACTTAAGACCTGACTAGATCTGTCACATGGGCCACATTAGGGTTGGAGATAAAGTCTTCAAGAAGGTAGATCTCCAGGAGCAGGGTTGGGCACCCCTGCTGTAAGACAATAAGCTTGTTAGCAATCAGCACAGTGAATGATCAAATAATATATGAATGTTTCAATAGGTGGTGAAGTATTGCAGAAGATTTGTACATTTTTTTCACACAAATTTGGTCAAAACTGAACTTGGGAGGAGAAAAACATCCAGGGTGCTGAGCAAGAAAAGCAGAAGATACCTCGGTAGCAATAATGTTTAGGTTATTTCAATAGAAAAATAAAGAACATATGGTTTAAATGCAGATAAGATTGCTAGCAGTCTTCTAAAGATAATCAGTAAAGAAGTGTCATAATCTAATAACGTTTTAATGACTATGGTCTACTACACTGCGCGGCCCAAAAAAATTGTACACTCTAATATTTTCATGGAGTACATTTAGATTTGATCACAGCATGTAATCTCCATGGCACTGTTGCTCCAGTTGGTCCGGTTGAGGCTCAGCAACATTAATGTGGCAATAAAATGATGTCGGCTGATGACCTGAATGTACTGAATGAGCAGGTTATCATATCAATGGACTTTTTCTTCCCTGATGGCACAGATATAAAATGGGGGCTCAAGTAATGGAAGAGTGGTTCAGGGAGCACGAGGAATCGTTTTCACATATGTATTGGCACCCTAGAGTCCTGACCCTAACCCTATTGAAAGTTTTCGGGATGTGCTGGTTCAGTTTTTCCCCTCATTAATTCAAGATGTCAATGAGAAATGAACCAACACTGGATGGAAATAAATGTAAAGTTGCTCAAGTTTGTTGAAACAATGGCATGATGATTACGTGCTATTAGCAAGGCGAAAGGCGGAACAACAACATATTTGTGTGTGTGAACCAATTAATCCTAATTGGGTCGCAAACTTCTTCATCTCAGCTGACTCTGGACGAAGGCGGTGTACACCCTGAACAGCTTGCCAGACCATCACAAGGCAACACACACACACACAAAGCATTCCCACTAACACAGTTTGGATCCGCCAATTAGTTATTTTTAGCTATTTTATTAGCTATGATTAGCTTCTGAAAATTAGTAATCAGAATAGTTATTGTTCGGGATTGGTTTCATCTGTTAAGTGACTCGAGGTTGGAACCTATCTCAGCTGACTCTGGGTAAAGGCGGCGTACACCCTGAACAGCTCGCAGGTTTATCACAAGGCCAACACACACAACTATTCACACACCCACTCACACCTAGGGGCAATTTGGAACATCCAGTTAGCCTAATGTGCATGTCTTTGGACTGTATGAGGAAATCAGAGGACCTGGAGGAAACCCACACAAGCACATGGAGAACATGAACACCCCACATAGAAACGCCCTTGCTGAGCCCAGGACTCGAACCGAGGACCTTCTTGCTTCCCAACTACTTGGGTATTAAAGTCAAATTGATTAAACCTGCTAGCATTATAGGATGTTATTATCAGTGTTTACTAAAACTTTTAATAAAATGGACACGGAGTTTGGCCGTCTGTAAAAATTTCTTTAACAAGCTTTTGTTAAGCAGTATTTAAGAATAAAACTCCCTTTGTGACCTCATGAATGTTTCCTCTCCAACACACCTTTCTGAAGAAAGTCCAAAGGCTATGTTCTTCTTTTTTTAAAGTAAAGAAAGACATTTCTGTGTTCCTGGAACCATTTCAGCACAGAACCAGTGCTGGGTCACACTGTTCAGTGATATACTTGTGTACAATATTTGATACTATCACGACATATTTGTGTTGCCGGCCAGTGAAGCTGGAAGTGGAGCGACACATAGCTATCAGCGCATCACTATCAGTCGTCTTGCATCGGCGTCGTCAGTAGTCCGTTGTCAAACTTCGTAATAGTACTACAGTAGTATACTTTGTGCACCTTCTATTTTTTTCTCTTCCCTTAGCAAAACATGGACTTTGTCACAACTCCACAAGGGGGTTGCCATGGTTAATCCGTAACCCCTCCTAATGGATTTTTATGAAACTTTTACAGAATCTTTATAACATAATGCCAATGTGCACCTCCTATTTATATATTTTTGTTTTAAATCAGTGTCTGGGATTTCATAGGACTTTGATATTATTTTAATATTAAGATTTTTCAATGCTAGTGGAAGTAAACAGTGCAGGCAACACAAGTCTTCCCTGGAAGACTCACATCTAATTTAATAGACAGTTTCACATCACACTTGGCAGATCGTTACTGGTGGAGATTCCTCAGAGCCAGAAAAAGTGTGCTATGATATCCAACAAGATTTTATTTATGCCCTATAATGTTCTTCTTTTATAATATCCCTTGACTGGCTTTCACTCCTACACTGATGATGCACAGTCACACTTATCTGTTTGGTCTGTACTAATGTTATTTGAAATGTGGCTCAGAAAATGTCTTAAAAACACATTTTCATTATTGTAAAAGAAAAACACCTTCTGTTGGATATACGCATACAAGATCTCAAGGGAACTGCATCAAAGAGAAAAGAAAGCACACACCTCCTTAAGACTGACTTTGGCAGTGTATACGATGTTAGAGCCATCCCTCTTGAAGTGCGGGTGCCCCTTGTCTTTGAGCACAAACACAACATCAGCTGGAATGTTCTCAGGTGTCTCATCGCCCTCTTTAGGGAAGGTGATCTTGGTCCCTTCTTTCCAGCCTCTCTTGATGACGATATTAAGGATCTTGTCTTCTGTCCGCGTTGTTCTTCCATCTGGGTTGAGGCGGCGGCGAGTAATGCGCATGCGTTTAGTACATCCGTGGAAGATTTCCTCCAGAGATACCCGTAGGTCATGTACCACAGGAGGATCCTGAACCTTCCTCCTGGTGTTGCTGCTGCTGTGCAAAGATTCGTTACGAGGTCTTCGACCAACCCCCCGATGGAACCCATTGAGACCATTAAAGCCAAAGTGGCTGAAGGAGCTGAATGGGTCGTCATCTCCATCCATGTCGATGTCCATATCATGGTCCCCAGCACCATTACTGGCATTCCAATGACGTCCAGATCCAAAGAAAATATCAAAGGGGTTCGAGCCACCAAAGAAAGATGCAAATGTGGCGTGTGGATCTCCATGGAAGGTGTAGTGATACGTAGTGCCTGGTCCACTAGATGAGCCACTTCCTCCACTTTTGAGTCCTGAGAAGATAGAAATGACATTAATGCTGACTGGTTCTATTGGTTTTTGATTTGTTTACCCAATTTCAATTCCTCACTCCCATTCTACATCTGAGCTCTTTGTTGACCTTTTTTGGGGATTATTGGAGTGATTCTAATTCTTCAGAAAGAACGAAATTTGAAAGTCCGTCCTCCACCAATCTAGTCAAGTACCTCAGATGTCTTCTAAGCACTCTTTAGTGTAGACTCTTTGATTCTATGAGGGAGTTTTTGTTGCATATTTTGCAACAGGTCACTAAAACTCAATAAAACATTTCTCTGACTCCTATGATTTGACTTTTATGACTCTTATGAGTGGACTCTACCAGGATGACTCTTCATCCACAGGGCATTAGCACTCCCTGAACGGTTTGTAATGTCAATCATATTTTATAGTCTTCACAGTCACCAGATTTCAACTGAGAGATTTTTAACTGACACGTTAGACAGGGTTTACCACCAATATCATCACAACATTTCATTGGGAGGAAAAAATAATAATTTTTCCTCCCTCCAATTCCTTTTTGTAGAGTGTAGGTCAAAGCTGCTGTGGTTGCTCATTATAGCTTTTAAATTTAATAGTCATCCACCTGTATCTTATCTACACTCTTAACCTGTATATATTCATTTTTTCATTCTCCGAACTGCTTAATCCTACAAGGGTCACGGTGGGCTGGGCCTATCTTAGCTGACTCTGGGCAAAGGTAGGGTACACCCTGAACAGCTCGCCAATCTATTGCAGGGCCAACACACACACACACACACACAAAACCATTCACACTCACACTCATACCTAGGAGCAATTTGGTTAGCAAGTTAGCCTAATCTGTGTGTCTTTGGACTGTGGAGGAAGCCGAAGTACCCAGAGGAAACCCACGCAAGCACAGGGAGAACATGCACGGCAAAGGAATGCCCTCACCGAGCCTAGGACCTTCTTGCTGTCAGATGGACGTGCTAACCACTTCGCCACCGGGCAGCCCTGTATATATTTTAATCATTTAATAAATCATCATTCCTTGAAATGGATGCTTAAGCAATGAGCCAGTAACATTTCATTAATGGGGTACCACAGGGTTTAACATTTGGTCCAGTGTTATTCACTATTACAGCAAACCATTGCCTCCTGCAAAAAAAACACCAAAACTGGTTCTGAGAACTCAAATCAATGGTAGTGAGTGAAAGATAAATATCTTTCATCTCAAACAATGTTAGGCCAATAAGGAAAATTCGAACTGCAGCAGTCTTTGGTGGCTTTTCAACTACTGAAATACACCATACAGTGTTGAATTTCTCAGTAAAAATACACTAAATGTATATGATTTAAGAAATAGATTTATATTCTCTGCATGACTTTATAGGTTTAGATATTTTACAAGACAAAAAAAGTTTTTTTTTTCTTTGCACAAATATATTTATGGCTCTATAACATACTTGTGCTCTGTAAGGTCTGGTGTATGCACATCTTACAGCTGTAGTTTAGATGATGATTTTATTGACCAGCTATTTCAGAGCACCAATTAGCAAATGTCGGTTAACTCAACAACTAAATTTGATTTGGTTGCAACTGCTCAAACGTCTCCAGCAAGGAGCCTGCCAAGAGTGTGTGTCATTCTCTTTCTATTTTGGATACTGAGAAAAGACAACACACATTTGGACAGATGAGTACCGTACCCAGTCATTATATGTCATAAACAGCCTACCTTACTTCTATCCTTGCCCTTTAGAGAGCATACAGTGGTCGTTGTGCATTATCATGTCAAAATTTTACTTGAATAAGCAGACATTGACTACAGCAGACAATAATTACTTCATATTAGCACATAGACCCGAACAATGTTATGTCATATGTTCTTTCACCACTAAAAATAGAATTACATGGCTGTATTAGAAATATAGGCTACCTTCTGTAAGATCAACACAATTAATACCCAATAACTTCCATCCATTTGAACCCATTGGCCTTTTTTTCCCCACAAATAAAATATAAACCACTCTATATATTTTATTCAGGTATTGAATGTGTCCTCCTTGACGTTACCTTGGAATATATTCCTCTGACCAAAAAAAAAAGGGGGGGACGAGGCCAGTAAAGCACTGAAACATCCATATCTATACAGAAATAAATCCAATTCAGTTGTACTGTATGTGCAGTTCATGTTACTGTTCAGTCTCCTGTTTAAGGCTGATCACTTTAAAATAGTGCCATTTAATGCCTTATCACTTGCACTGATATGCAGAGTTAACGAGTCTCAATTTGAGTACTGGGGTCCCCAGAGAGCGACGTAATACCAACCCATGGGATGTTATCTACAGCTGCATACTAAATAAATACTCACTGAATAAGGAATGCCTGGGAAACTATAAAGACTACAAAAGGAACAGTTTGCAAACTTCATGTACATTAATACTACATTCACATTTATGTAAGGCAATGGTGGCTCAGTGGTTAAAGCAATGGGTTACTGATTCAAAGGGTGGGGGTTCAATCCCTAGTACCATCACTGTTGGGCCCTTGAGCAAGGCCCTTAACTCTCTATTGCTCAGATGTATAAAAATGTAAGTCACTCTGAATGAGAGCATCTGCCAAATGAAAGTTTATGGCATTTGGCAGACACCCTTCTCCAGAGTGACTTACATTTAACATTTTTATACAACTGAGCAGTTGATGGTTAAAAGCCTCGCTCAAGGGCCCAGCAGTGGCAGCTTGGCAGTACTGGGGCTTGAACCCCCGACTTTCAAATTAGCAATCCAGATTTTTAACAAATGAGCCATCACAAACACATACTATACAGTGCGTACTGTCAAATCCAGTAAAACAAATACCACTGTATTCCCAACAGACCCAAAACTCACAGCTCCCATCCTAAAAACAAGACTATACAGCTCTCTAAAAATAGATGAGTCATTCTGGCATTAGGCCTAGTATGTGTACAACCAGGGAAAGATAAAGCATTGTAGGCCACAGGACATACTCGTATATGCATATGCAACATAGCGCCCTTGCCTTTATACTGTATATACTGTTATATATTATACTGTTTTTCAAAGATGTATAATATTATCACTGCTGCTTAGACATCCAAAAATCACCGGAAGGCTTAATCGTTCCACAAAACTTACCATCCTCGCCGTACTGGTCATAGATAGCTTTTTTCTTTGGGTCACTCAGAACTTCATAGGCCTCTGCAATTTCTTTGAATTTTTCTTCTGCATTAGGATCCTTGTTTTTATCTGGATGGAACTTCAGGGCCATCCTCCTGTAGGCCTTTTTAATTTCCTCCTCATTGGCACCAGACTGAATGCCCAGGATCTTGTAGTAATCCTTTCCCATGGCTTCGAGTGATAATGTCTTTCAGTAACCAACCTTTTCCTGCAGAGAGGCAGTGGGAAGGACAATTTAGCATTAAACCAAATAAATATCCTATAAAATATAAATGGTTGTATAAAAAAAGCTATATAGGAAACAGTGCATGCATCAGAAGATTCCCAGAAAAAATATATAATTTTGTATTCTTTTATAAGACATAAAAGTGGCGTAGTGGTTAGCATGTCCACCTCATAGCAAGAAGGTCCCGGGCTTGGTGAGAGTGTTTCTGTGTAGAGTTTACATGTTCTCCCCGTGCTTGAATGGGTTTCCTCTGGGTACTCCGGTTTCCTCCCACAATGCAAAGACATGTACATTAGGCTAATTGGCTGTTCCAAACTGCCCCTAGGTGTGAGTGGGTGTATGAAGGGTTGTATGTGTGTTGGCCTTGTGATGGCCTGGTGAGCTGTTCAGGGTGTACACTGCCTTCACCCAGAGTCAGCTGAGATAGGCTCCATCCTCTAGTCACTTAACAGATTAAACCAATCATGAACAATAACTGTTCTGATTACTAATTTGGTAGCTTTATAGTCACAGATAAGGGTTTTATATTCATATCAATATTGTGTTGAATGGTGTCAGTTGGGGAGACAATGTGTCTGAGTTTCTAACCTGTCAGTCTAATTAGGAATGCCTAGATCCAATAGCACGCTTGGCACTTGCTCAAAAAGCTGGACTGGTGGCAGATTGGATTTGACATATTCGCTGATCCACTGACATATTTTAAACTCCATGTGTGAGGTGCTGACTGACACACATCTACCACAGACCTCTGGACTTAAGTTATCTGAAATCCTGCTGTCATCACTCCTGTAAAGTTTTGAAAAACTTGGCAACAAAAGCACACAGAAAATCAGCTTGGCTCCTGTAAAGATGTCGGGATCAGATCACAATCAAACCCCAGGTATTATCCACTGTACAGGTGAAACTCGAAAAATTAGAATATCAAAAGTTCAAAAGTGCAAAAGTTCATTTATTTCAGTTATTCAACTTAAAAGGTGAAACTAATATATTATATAGAGTCATTACATGCAAAGTGAAATATTTCAAGTTATAACTACTATTTTAAGCTGTTTATTTGTTATAATTTTGATGATTATGGCTTACAGCTTATGAAAACCCCAAATCCAAAATCTCAGAAAATTAGAATATCACATGAAATCAATAAAAAAAGGATTTTAAATACAGAAATGTCAGTCCTCTGAAAGGTATAATCATGCAGTTGTACACAGTACTTGGTTTGGGCCCCTTTTGCATGAATCACTGGCTCAGTGCGGTGTGGCATGGATGCTATCAGCCTGTGGCACTGCTGAGGTGTTATGGAAGACCAGGATGAATCATTAGCGGCCTTCAGCTCTTCTGCATTGTTTGGTCTCATGTCTCTCATCTTTCTCTTGGCAATGCCCCGTAGATTCTCAATGGGGTTCAGGTCAGGTGAGTTTGCTGGCCAATCCAGCACAGTAATCCCACGGTCAATGAACCAGGTTTTGGTACTTTTGGTAGTGTGGGCATGTGCCAAGTCCTTCTGGAAAATGAAGTCAGCATCTCCATAAAGCTTGTCTGCTGAAGAAAGCATGAAGTGCTCTAAAATGTCCTACTAGATGGCTGCGTTGACTCTAGACTTAATAAAGCACAGTGGACCAACACCAGCAGATGACATGGCTCCCCAAATCAACACAGACTCTGGAAACTTCACACTGGACTTCAAGCAGATTAGATTGTGTGCCTCTCCGTTCTTCCTCCAGACTCTGGGACCTTGGTTTCCAAATGTGATGCAAAATTTGCTCTCATCAGAAAAGAGGACTTTGGACCATTGAGCAACAGACCAGTTCATTTTTTCTTTAACCCAAGTGAGACGCTTCTGACGTTGTTTGATGTTCAGGACCGGCTTGACGAGAGGAAAACGACATTTGAAGCCCATGTCCAAAAGCTCCCCCACACTTTTGAATGGTCTTTTCCAGACAATCCAACTTTCTATTAATGTGCTTTGATGCAGCACTTTGAGAACATCCAATTTCTTTTGCAATTACCTTTTGAGGCTTTCCCTCCTTGTGGAGGGGGTCAATGATGGTTTTCTGCACAACTGTCAGGTCAGCAGTCCTCCCCATGACTGTGAATTCTACTGAACCAGACTGAGAGACCATTTAAAGGCTCAGGAACCCTTTGCAGGTGTTTTGGAATAATTAGCTGATTAATTTGGAATAATTAGCTGATTGTGACACTTTCCGCCTACAATAATGAACCTTTTCACAATGTTCTAATTTCCGGAGATTTTGGATTTGGGGTTTTCATAAGCTGTAAGCCATAATCATCCAAATTATAACAAATAAAGGCTTGAAATATTTCACTTTGCATGTAATGAGTCTATATAACATAGTAGTTTCACCTTTTAAGTAGAATTACTGAAATAATTGAACTTTTGCACGATAATCGAATTTTTCGAGGTTCACCTGTCCTCAGCCTTGACACCGGTTTGGTTGGACCTTGTCTGGGATCAGTGACTGAGACACCACAGCAGGAACCACATCATGACCAACAGTGATGGACTGAATAGAACCTGACCGACATCCTGATTATATACCAGCTCACAGGGGGTGACGTCATGTGGCGACACCGTTGGTGGTGCTGAAGAGGGAAATCGGTCGGTGACGGAACAAAGTTCCTGACGTCACCGTGGCACGAGCCTCGAGGTCTCCCGGTATTCCTCAGTGATCGGAAAATAACCGGACGAGTGTCCTCGTCCTTGTAGGCAGTACAGGAGACTAAGAGCAGGCAATCAGAAGCCTGAATATCCATGATGGGCGAATTAAAAAGGGGGAAAAAATAGATTTAAAGATAAAATCAAACGTTTGATTTTAATGATCGACTATAAACACCCCTGGAAATAGTACTGAGGCCTGGATTTAGGTATATACTCAAATATGACTGTGATATTATTAAGAGTTACTGAAACAGGTATATAAGCCTTTGTACCACAATTACAAAAGACTTCACATCATTCAAATAACCGCAATATATTTATATTTATATAAAACATGTCTATTTATTGTGATCATGCTGAAAACGGTGACCACAAGCCTGAATCTGATCGCGTTTCGTGGTGTCGGAGGAGGATGATGATGATTATTATTATTGCGGTTATTATTATTATAATAATAAATAAAGAAGCGCGAGCTTTAAATCTTCCCCTCGACATCCCCGACGCTGCAGTAGTCACGAAACCCTTCCTTACACTCCCGAAAGGTCTGTTTCAGACCCACAAACAGTGCTTTCTAATGTTAATAGTGTTTAAACCACGAAACAAGACCCACAACACACACCACCGCTAATCTTACCGTGTCCGAGTATCGCTCTGCTGACTGGCGGCTGCCGCTTGTCTGAGACGGAACTCCATTGGCTTAGCCACGCCCCCCGGCACAGGGCGCTGCTGTGATTCCCTCAGCACTCACTCAGCATCACCATCACATTCCCCATGTGCTGAGGACACGACAAGCCTGTTATCCCATAACATTATCACTCCGTGTCTGTAATAAGTCTGTATTATACACAGCATCAGCTGCACTGGTTTTCTGAGGAGGAGGAAAAACAAAGGGAGTGAAGACACTGACAAGGTTCCTGATTCCTGGGAGATCTAACTACTGAATAAGTGCAAGGAAATCCAGTGGAGAGAAGGAAATAAGGAGGAATATGGTTGGGTTTTAACTTGCACGTCACAGAGATCTCTGCACACACACACACACACATACAGAGAGAGAGAGAGAGAGAGAGAAGGAGAGAGAGGGAGAGAGTAGAGAGAGAAGGAGAGAGAGAGAGAGAAGGAGAGAGAGAGAGAAAAGGAGCGAGAGAGAGAGAGAGAGAAGGAGAGAGAGAGAAGGAGAGAGAGAGAGAGAGAGAGGAGAGAGAGAGAGAGAAAAGAATAGAGAGAGAGAAGGAGGGAGAGAGAGAGAGAGAAGGAGAGAGTGAGAGAGAGATTAATGATAGAACAGATAAAATCATCTCTCCTCTTAACCTTTTTTTAGTCAGCTGGAACTTCATCCGGCGGCACGACGGTGCCTCACAGCAAGAAGGTCATGGGTTCGACCTTGTGTGGGTTCTGTGTGGAGTTTCCGGGCTCTGTGTGGAGTTTGCTCATTCTCTCGGGGCTTATGTGGGTTTCCTCCGGGCACTCCGGTTTCCTCCCACAGTCCAAAGACATGCACATTAATGCGAATTGACTGTTCCAAATTGACCCAAGGTCTGGATGTGAGTGTGAGTGGTAGTGTGTGTGTGTGTGTGTGTGTGTGTGTGTGTGTTGGCCCTGGGATGGTCTGGCAAAGCTGTTCAGCCCAGTGTCGGCTGAGATAGGCACAGCCTCCCCGTGACCCTAATAGTAGGATTAAGCGGTTCGGCAAATGAGTGAGTGAGTGGAATTACATCTGTACTTAATCCAAGATACTAAGATATTATGCTCTTTAATTTAACAACTTATTACAGCCACAAAGTTTCCTTTTCCTGTTCTTTCCACTGACTTAACACTTTAGGAACACTCTTCAGACGTCCACAAGATATGATATGATATGACTCTGCTACCGTATGATACATTGATCATCATGAAGATTTCATTTAGAAGCATCAGATAATATGTGACGGACATTGTTCAAAATACATTAATCATCAAATAATGATCCATCCAGGGCAACATGGTGGCGTAATGGTTAGCATGTCTGCCTCACAGCAAGAAGGTCCTGGTTTTGAGTCCCGACCTCAGCGAGGGAGTTTCTGTGTGGAGTTTGCATGTGGAGTTCTCCCTGTGCTTGTGTGGGTTTCCACTGGGTACTCTGGTTTCCTCCCACTGTCCAAAGACATGCAGTCATTCATTCATTTGGCGAGTCGTTTAATCCTTCTAGGATCGCAGGGAGGCTGGGATCTAGCACAGCCAATTCTGGGTGAAGGCAAGGTACAATGTGAACAGCTTGCTGTCCATCGCAGGGCAACAAACACACACAAACATTCATACTCACATTCACACCTAGGGACAATTTGAACAGCCAGTTAGCTTTATGTGCTTGTCTTTGGACTGTAACATCTACATTTTACATATAAGTTGTTACTGTATACCCTATGATAGATCTATAATAGATCTGTCTTAATGACAATAATATTAATAATTTTTTTTATTATGATTATGATTATTATTATTAATATCATTATTGTTTTTTCTGTCACAGTCTTTGTTGGTGTTCTGTTTAGTGCATCAGCCGGGTGCACACCATACACCTGGGGCTTCATTCTGGCAGTCATTCATTCTGTTCATACACTGAGCACCTTCCTGAGGATCCATGCAGACCCCATGCTGATCTTACTCTTTCCCTGGGCTCTGCCTTTGCCTTGTAATTGCAGAACATGACTTCAAAGTCATCCTCCCATGTCCATTTTTGTCTGGTGTTTCTTCTATTTATGTTAGTAGCTGGATGTTCTGGCGTGAAATCACCCTGTTGGGAGAGACTCGGCTGGGTTGACCTCCAATGCAGGTTGAGAGGATAGATCAGTAACCAATTTTTCAACCTCAGCCTGACCACTCACTGAGGGAGTTGCTCCTTGTTGACACGCGCGAAGAGAGATGTGGCATGAATTCCTTAAAGTTCACTAATTAATTAATTTTCGAAACCGCTAAATCCTAATCAGGGTTGCGAAGAGGTTGGCGCCCATTTCAGCCAAGTCTAGGCAAGGGCGGCGTACACCCTAGACAGCTCGCCAGGCCATTGCAGTTCCTTAAAGTTCTCATACTCATAATGGTGAGGATGCTCTTTAACCCATAGCTGGGGAGAGGCTACCCCACGCCAGATCTCAGCTTGGTATTTATAAAACAGTACACAAAAAAAAAGACCAAAATTCTTCATGCTTTAAGAGATAATGACCATCACCGGTGTGAGTGTGTCGCTGTCAGTGTAGCTGTAAGTAAAGTAGCATTTATCCTTTCGCACCAAGTGGCTGCGGTGACTCAGCCTAGACTGAAAGAAAAAGGCAGGGAGTGGGAGAGAGAGTGGTGTGTCAAAGTAGTTATGCACAGTTTATGCAGTAATAGTTTTCTGATGGGGTACCACCTACTGAAATCTTGTGAATCCTACTTTTAATGACTCATCTCCCTGACTAGCAGTACATATATAATAAGAATAGCGATAGCGTACACGACAGTGTGAATAGAGTCCCTAAAAACACACAAAAAGTATACACACTCACACAAAAATAGAGGACAGAACAACCAAAGCCCTGTTGACTGCCTAGTGCAATATTTTTCTACCTACAGTCAAGTTCCTTTGCGATTAGATGTTATAATCCAGCAAAGGCGCCCTCTTGTTTTTTTTCTCTGTAATGCCATGGCCCTTAGAGCCCATTATCTGGCTGAGTGCTTGAACTAAAATTAGGTGTTATGGTGCCCACATTATGCAGTGATATAAGCACATTTTATGCTGTGTAATGCTCTTCATACAAAGGAACGTTAAAGGTAGGCATTTGGATTCCTAGATAAGCTTTGATAAATGTATGAGTCATCATAAGGAAGTTTGGGTGTATGTACTATCTGTTTAGAGAAAAATCTGTTCTTTTTTTTTTTATAGAAAAAAAATTACTTCATAATAGAAGAGTCAAACATTTACTTTTACAAAAGTCTCACAGTATGTTTAAAATATAGGATACTTGGTAGTCCACTGTATTTAGAATGCTACAGTCTTACTTTATTGCTAACAGATTCCTCTTTTTTTGGTGGTGGGGCGGGGGGAGGGGGGGTGTTAATGCCATATTTACAGCATTTGGCAAACACCCTTATCCAGAGTGACTTACATTTATAATTAATTATTTTTATACAACTGAGCAATTGAGGGTTAAGGACCTTGCTCGAGGGCCCAGCAGTGGCACCTTGGCGGTACTGACCTTCAGATCATTAATGCAAGCCTTAACCACTGAGCCACCACTGCTACATGGTGGGTTGGAGCAAAATTGCCTAGTGAACAGGTTTCAAAAAAGGTTGTACACCAGATTATTAGCTCTAACATGTAATTGTAAAAAGCTGTAAGGATCGATGTGCCAAAAGTGAAGTTCCTGGCTCCATCGTCAACATCATTGCTCTTTAATGCAACAGCACAAAAAAACACTAAATGGATTTCTTTCAAATTTTGCATGCAAGTTTCCTGCACCATGGAAATGCACTTTCTAGAAAAGCTTCTAGTGAAATTCTGTAAGTTTGTTTGCATAAAAAATGGGAACCAATTTTTAAAAATTGCAAAAAAAAAAAAAATTTCACTATTATGAGGATTTGGCGACAGCTGCTACTCAGAACATATGTGTATGTGGCAGGATATATACATGTGAGAGCTACACCCCTGTGTCCGTTTACAGCTCAGACACATGCTAGTTTTACTCCAGAGAGACACAAGAGAAAAGCTTTTATCCTATTTGAAATTTTGACATTACAACCAGGAATCAGTTTGGACTGCAGGTGAAGCTGGAGCCAAACCCAGCTGACTTGAGGTGAGAAGCGGGGAACACCCTAAACAGGACGCCAATCTATTGCAGGGCTAACGCAGAGGCAAACATCCAACCACACTCACATTTACACCTCTGGGTAATTTAGATTAGTCAGGTGACAAAATGTGAATGTCTTTGGACTGTGGGAGGAAACTGTCGTAACCCAGAGGAAACCCACTGAAACGCAGACAGAGAGACTCCAGTTGGCTGTGAGGTTAGAACCCAGAACATTTTTGGTGCTAACCACTCTGGTCACTAAACGTAGCTTCCTTGCTAAAAACAGCTGGAGAGAAGATAGTAAACTGATGCATGTTTAATGACTCTCATTACAGATGCAGGGACATGTGATTGTGTGTCCAACTGAAGACCACATGGATGTGGAGCAAACTAAATTCAACTTCAAGTAAAGGCTGCGTTTTCTGCAAACCTGAACAATGGTACAACTTCATGAAATAAACAATATACTATGTTTAGGAACATTCTGGTCTGGCCTGTGTAAGATATGATGGAGACTATCCAAAGCTTTTTTTTTTTTTTTTTAATTCACCATGGGATTTTTCTTGGACGGATAGTAGGCGTATGATATCCAGTGTTTCCTCCATCTCTCCTCTTCCTCTCATCCCACTCGTCTAACACGGTGACCTAAGTGTGTGCGTGTGTGTATGACTGATTTGCTAGATAACTAACACCCAATTAGCAAAATGAACAACTGATCTTCTCTATGTAACTATTTAGCATAAAGGAAAACAAACAAACAAAAAAAAAACAAGTGCGACTTCCCATGTTCAAGCATACCATCACAGATCATTTATGGCCTCTGCACACACACAAAAGGGACAGAGCATGTGCAGCTCCATCATCATAACTTGGTACTACATTTCCTAAATGAATTATGATACTAGGCAGAGCTATCTTTAAATCTTGGCTCTTCTCTGATGCAAATATCCAGGACGCTAACTTCCACTTGACTATGAGTATATTGCTACACAGTCAGTGGGACGTTAGGGTACATTATGATATATTTTTGTATGTATAATAAAGGACGAAGTAGGCTTGATGAAAACATATAAAGGTCATTACGCCATGTTCTGAATGATCCAGTGACATTACTGTTTTGGATTCCATTTAATCATACTCTAATTTTAGTGGACGGGTATTCCCAGAAGACTTAAGCAACTGACGTGTTGTTGACACAAACTACGAAAGTGCAAATGGAAACTTTGAGTACACCTAGTCAGTAAATTCAGGACAGTCATTTCCAATGAACTTTCCTTCTAATTAAACAAGTATGTGACTCAGCACCCGTCTTTACATCCACAGTGTCACTCATCAGTCATGAGGAACTTTGCAATATGCTTCCTTATAGCTGCTGTCAAGAACCTGTAATAATATTACACATGTGAATGTATCACTACTCAATAGTTTTCAAAACAGACATAATCATGAAGATCTGCTAGCCTTCACTGCCGGACAGTTTATAACAGGTCTATTACAAATCCACAGGCAGCTTATTACCAAACATCATGTCATTCATTCCAGTCATAGAAGGCCAAAGTCCTTTTTTGGTGATTTCCCCAGTCAACACTCAGAGGAAGCCTGGAACTTGCTGTACCCAAAGCAGGAAACCACCAAACTGTACTGGACTTGAGTCTTCCAGGATCTGGAATTGCTGCAATTATATGTATGTGGTTTATTTTAAAGTAGTGTTGTAATAAAGATAAGCCCCTACAAGTGCAATCCATCAGCATCATCTGTTATATCCAAAGACCTCAGTGATCACTGCTGCTAATTTTCACTCCAATAAAGAATGCATTGGTGATTCAAAGATTTACGGCGTGGGCTTAGTCCTTCAGATCTAGGAAGATCAGAGCCATTAATATATTCTGTTAAGCCTATAAATTAAAACTGAAAGACAGTAAAAAAGTTGCACTCTTTTGCACAATAATTTTGTTAAACCACTATTAGCCATTATTACAGTATGTAATTACCATGGGATCGTTGCTTCAGTTGGGCAGGTCGAGGCTCAGCAACATTGTGTTGCAATAAAATGAGGTCAGCTTATCTGAATGTACTGAATGAGCAGGTTATCACATCCATGGACTTTTTCTTCCCTGATGGCACAGATATAAAATTGGGGCTCGAATAGTGAAAGAGTGGATCAGGGATCATGAGGAATCATTTTCACACATGAACTGGCACCATCAAGTCCTGACTTTAACCCTATTAAAAGTCTTTGCGGTGTGCTGGAGAAGACTATATGTAGTGGTTTGATTTTCCTGTCATCAATTCAGGATGTTGGTGAAAATTAAACCCAACTGGATGGAAATAAATGTCATAATGTTGCTTAGGTTTGGCGAAATAATATCATGGCAATTTTTGGGCAGTGTATAAATATGTGGTTTGCCCACAGTGCTGTATTAGAATGAAACAAATTTGGGGCTAGTTATATTAAATGATTCCAATAAATTTAGTATGACTACATAGGATGAGGTAATCTGAACAAAAATGCTAGACATTCTGTGTTAATATTCACACACAACTGCGATGGCCTGGCGAGCTGTCCAGGGTGTACTCTGCCCTCGCCCAGAGTCGGCTGAGATGGGCGCCAGCCTCC
>JBCNYH010000025.1:30342954-30363514 GCA_039654325.1 Tandanus tandanus
CTGAGATGGGCGCCAGCCTCCCCGCGACCCTAATTAGGAATAAGCGGTTCAGAAAATGAATGAATGAATGAATATTCACACACAAGAAGCCTATTAGAATACTTACAAACTATATTTAAGCAGGGTGGATCTAGTGCAACATTTAGCATATAAGCGAACCCTGTAAGCACGTCTGCCTCACAGTAAGAAGGTCCTGGGTTCGAGTATCGGGCTTGGGTGTTTCTGCGTGGAGTTTGCGTGTTCTCCCTGTTTTTGCATGGGTTTCCTCCTGGTACTCCGATTTCCTCGTACAGTCCAAAGACATGCACATTAGGCATGTTGGCTGTTCCAAAATTGTCCCTAGGTGTGATAGTGTTGCCCTGCAATGGTCTGGCAAGCTGTTCAGGGTGTACCGTACCCTGCCTTCGTCCACTGACGACTGAGATAGGCTCCTGCCCCCCACAACTCTAATAGGACAAAGCAGTTTGGCAAATGAGTGAGTGAACCCTGTATACATATAATTACTGTATGTCATTTGTCGTTATGCACTGTTTGTTAGACCATACCTGAAGGCCATGTGTCAGGCACTATGATACCCACATACCCATGCACACACGCATGCACACACAACAACTGTGTAGGTGTAAAGAAGAGTAATGAAAACACTTTATCAATGTCCGTTTCTGCCCACAGGTCTGTTTCTGGCTGGGAAGTATTGAAAACCCAACAACACTATTCCCTGGTTCATCACACAAATACCATCAGATCAGCCGCAAGTTTACACTGGTTTACATTTACATTTACAGCATTTAGCAGACACTCTTATCCAGAGCAACTTACAGAAGTGCTTTAAAGTCATTATCAGTGAATATATTCTTATACTGGTTTGTCAGGACTCAGACTAAGTATACCATCAGTCAAAAAGTATCAATCAAGAACTGGTTCCTTTTCAGTAATTATTAATAGAAACAGCAAAGCAATAGTCGGTATCTATATCTATAATCTGCATATTTAACTAAAAAACCATAGCAACCGTGTATATGTGTATGAATGGGGGTAATTGAAGGTTGATGGCATCGCAATGCTGAGCAACATGAATATTCTGGGTTCAAATAAGGACAAATCTCAGTATTGCACTGCTGCTGCCTCCACAGAGCCGTTGCTGAGGAGATGTTAAAGAAGCACTGTCTTGTGCATACAAATGAAAACCTCACTGCCTCAAGCCTGAAGAGAAATCAAATATATGGGATTTAAAGCAAACTTTAAAAAAAAAAATTCTGCATATTACACTCTGGTAAGGAAAACGTTGCTTTTACAGTAGACACCCCAAAATAGAGGGTTTCCTTTCTGATTAAACAAAAATAGATAATAGGTCTGTTTATCTTTGTATGGGGGATCAGATAGAGGTCTGTAAATAGTGGTGACCACACCAATCAGCCATAAGAATAAAAACTCTGTACGTGCCTACCGAAGGTGATCCTTGGAAGCACATCCAGTGAACTGGGAAGAGTGACCTGGGTGCCTGAGGATCACTGATGGATGTGGGGTGCAAAGGCTAGGACATCTGGTCTGATCCCACAGAAGAGCTGCTGTCACTGCTGAAACTGTTAATGCTGGCTATGATAGAAAGGTGTCACAACACACAGTGCATTGCAGCTTGCTGTGTATGGGGCTGCCTAGTGGTTTTAATCTTATGGCTGATCTGTGTATGCCATGGATATTTTACTGGTCTTTTTTAGGTCAGTGGACTTTTTCAGTTGTTTTCTTACACAAGAAAATCAAGCTCCTGTATATTAAATAGAACATTACAAATATATTTAGAAATATGGATGTGTATGTACACCCCAGTAACAACACTAGTAATAATAACCATGCTGAGTGGTGTTTATTTGAAGAATCATGCCAAATAATTTATTATTATTATTATTATTATTATTAATGATTGAGGTCAAAGGAATTATGATGGCCTACAGGGCTCCTATGATTTTTAAGAGTTAACTGTAACAGTACTGATGACCCACAAAAAATATAACACCGTAGACTATAGAAGGAAACATTTATGATTATTTATTATTATTGACGTACATATTATGACACATCTGTGTATGTATTTAATATCGGTGTTAACTACACTTTGTCTATCCATCCAGGTATAATCTGATATTCAACAATGATATCAGCATATTGTGTATGTATGTGTATATATGCGCGTGTGTGTGTGTGTGTAGTACCAGTCAAACGTTTGGATACAGTTTCTTGTGTGTCCAAACTTTCAACTGGGATTTATGTTTATAAGAACAAGGGTCTTCATTTTACCAGAACTCCCATACTGAAATCACTGAACACCAAAAATTCCGTATAATTTCAGTTATTTTTCATTTCATGAACACATCTACTTAAAAAGTGTTATTTATAAATGTATATTATTTTATATCTATACATGTAGCATTTAATTTATATAAACTGGGTTTAAATCAGTGAAACAAAATCAGACAAGTTGGATATTGCCCAAGTTCCTGATTTCCCAAATTCCACATTGAATGACGTCCCACTACACTCTCATCACAACTTTGACTGAAGAAAGTTTTTCAGAATTATGGGTACAGTGGATTGCAACATAGCTTCAGGGGAAGAAAAAAAACAAGCTTGGTTGAGGGAACAATTGTTTATAACAGCTGCTTTAACATACAGTAATAGTTAAAAGTCTGGACACACCTACTTACTGTAATTGAACGCATGTCCAAACTTTTGACTGGTACTGTGTGTGTGTGTTGGCCCTGCGATGGTCTGGTGAGTTGTACAGGGTGTACCCCAGGTTCCAGCCTCCCTGTGACCCTGGTAGGATTAAGCAATTTGAAAAATGAGTGAGTGAGTGATCACTACAGAAGCAGGTCAGTTGAGCTCCACACACAGAGCATTTGCGTTGTGTAGCTAAAGGTTTGTTTTTTTCTTCATGTTAAGTTTTTCACTGGTATTTTTATATTGCATATATATTCAACATAAAATAAGAAAACCCTTCGCCATCAGACAAATGAAAAGGCATTTATATATTTATATAACAGTGATTTTTAAAACTCGGTCGCCATGACTAATGACCTATTCGGGGGAACTGCCGTGTGTAAACAAATATATGGCGAGTGGAAAACAAGGCAGAAAAAATGTCAAGGCAGAGCACATTCCCCTGCTTACATCACACAAATACAAACACAAAATACAAAAAATACTTACTTAAAACTGACTCGGAGCGCAGGTGTTCCAAAAAAAGAATGCAAGTAATGATTTTGTGGATGCGAGGTGCTGTCTTGACTCGGGGACTTTAAGTCAGAGTTTTAGTATATACTGCATGGAACCATAAGAAAACTATGCACCATAACGGCGTGTTTTTATACTCAAAGTTGTAGCATATTTTACACGGCAAGAAAGAAATAGCATGAATAGCATGACAACGATGCGACAAGTGACTGTGAATGTGAGTGTCCATCATTGGGATTCAAGCATTATCCAATCAGGAAAGTGTTTTTGTTTTTTGGGTTTTTTTTAATCCCAAAATAGTGATGCAATCAGATTGTGCCATTCCTGTGTGGTATATACTTATGTCAGGTCATTACTTTTCGTTGCTTGCAGTGAAGTACCCTGTTATAAAGTCAACATCAAACTAGCTTTGTTTGCTGCATGCTATACACACCCCGTATATTTTCATTTCAGGAGTATGACATTTTCAGCTCCATTTTACACAATATTTACCAGACAATTTTTCAGCTACTTGTAACACATCCAATTGAATTTTTCTTGGTAGTATTTACGCATTATATGATATAAGAATAAGCACTGTCTTTAAAAATTGTGATATTTCTCCCAGAGTCTATCTGTGGAATCCCTTCAGTAGCAACCCTGTTCATAGAGTACCTTCTTTCACACATACTGTACACTATATGGACAAAAGTATCAGGACACATGACCATCAGCTTCTTTCCAAAGTTCTTCCCAAAGTTGAAAGCACTCAATGGTGCAGAATGTCTTCATCTGTTGTTGGGTTACAATATCCCTTCACTAGAAGCAAGAGGCTCAATCCTATTCTAGTATGGCAGTCCCCCTGTACACACAGTGAGCTCCATGAAGACATGCCTTACCAAGGTTGGAGTGGGAGAATGTGAGTTGCTTGCACAGAGCACTGACCTTAACCCCACTGAACACATTTAAGATGAACTAGAATGTCAGCTGCCCCCAATGTCCCTGCCTGAGATCAGTGTCTGACCTTAATAATGCTCTTGTGAATGAATGATCACAAATCCCAACAGCCACACTCCAAAGTCTAGTAGACAGCCTTCCCAGAAGATAGAAATTTAACAGAGAAGAGGAATAGAACCTGGAGTCCAATGATCAAGAAACACATATGAGTGTTATGGTCAAGTGTCTATAAACGTTTGTCCATATAGAGTATCAGTCCTATCAGAGCAAAGAAATCATCGGGATCAAGTTTTGGCAGAACTGGTTTTGAGCTTGATGTGGACAGGGAGATGGGTTTAAAACTTATTCTGGTACTGTAGTATGGGCAGGGCCAAAATGTTCAGGACTGAGAACCAGGGTTGGGGACCTTTGATCTAAATGCAGGTTTGAATAAAAAACCTTTGGCAAAGCTTTGCAATTTAGATACAAACATGTGTTTTGTTCTCACTGCTGCCATACAATGAACACTCGCAGAATCTTAAACTGTTAAGGCCAAATCTCACCAGTACAAACCGACACTGAGCATTGGAATTGAGTAGCAGACGACCATAATGTGTTTAGATGTTTGGGTCTCTCACATTGCAGGTTGTTAAGGGTGTTAGACTGAGCTGTCGACTTCACACGTGGAGCTGAGTCACAAGTGAAGAGAGCAGAACACAACCTGAACGTTCATCACACTCTCCCATCTGCTGTCTGCTCGTAAAAAAAAAAAATTGAGATAACCATAGCAACAGAGACGGTGGGGGTGCAGTCTGCATCACATAGCGTCCCAAAGTGAAAGACGACTCTGACCAGTATTTTTGAGTCTAGGAATAATGTGAGTTGCTCTTTTCAGAGAAATATTCATCTGCTGAAGCAGTCTCTGGGGTCTCTTATCAGATGTTCCTTATCAATCTTACCTTCACATTTGGGAGATAAGATGTATGATCTCAAAGTTACTAGGTCTGCAAATTATTAGAGGCTTACTGTTATTTTATGGATTTTTGCCAAGCAGCAAGAAGTGGCATTAAAATATAAGACTACTGTTCGGTGGTGCAGATTGAATTGAGGCATCCAGGCTCTGTAGTGATTCAAGAAGACCAGCCAAGTCTAGTTTTTGCTGGACTGCAGTCATTCACATCACCGTAGCAACCACATCAAGACAGTGGACCTGGCATCACTACGCATTGCTTCCGCTCCTCTGTCTGCATTCCGATATTCTGGATACTGGATTGTCATCATCATTGTCCATAATTTGGCTTCATAATTCAATCCAATTGTCAGACTGCCATGAACCAACCGAAACACTGCTGAAACAGGATTACTCCATCCATTATCTATACCCCTTATTCCTCAGGGTCATAGAAGAAGCTGGAGCCAATCCAAGATAACTTTGGGCAAGAGGCAGAGTAAACAGGTTGCCAATCTATCACAGAAGCAAACAACCACCCACATTTATATTTATGGGAAATTCAGAGAGGCCAGTTGAACTATGCTGCATGTTTGGGTTTTTTTTCCAGTCATGGTTTCTCGCCATAACACAGAAAACACAGAAAGGCCCCAGTCAGTCAAGAGCTTCAAGCCCAGAACCTTTTTGCTGTAAGGCAACAGTGACACCACACCACCCACAGGAACTAGATACCATTGTGATGGCAACCATTACTAAGCACCCCACTCTGGCTGAAATACACACTCAGGATATGTAAACCAGAATTTCAAGAACACCGCATGAACTAGACACTCTTTATATCTGTTTGGTTATTTGCTTCAAGGCCAAGGTGGAGGGTAAACATGAAAGATTACATTTACTGTAGTCAGACTATATCATCCCACCAAAGGTAAGTTGACATCTGATCGTGAGCTGTGACCTTTGATTTAATTCCAAAGTGAGTGAGCGCACACACACGCACGCACACACACACACACACACACACACACATGGAGAAGTGAGCAGTCACATTGCAACACCCAGGGAGCAGTTGGGGGCTAGGTACCTTGCTCAAGGGCACTTCAGCCATGAAGGTGGAGGAAGGGGAAGGTGCTTCTCACCCCCCAACCCACCACCACACATTTTTCCTGCTGGTTAGGGAATCGAACCACCAACCTCTCAATCCCAAACCCACTTTTCTAACCATCAGGCCACGGCTGCTCCAGGAACCTTGACCTGTTGATGATTCGGAAGCTACAGCCCTAACAAGCATGGGGTGACTTAGACTTAGACAGGCTTTATTGTCATTCAGATATACAAGTATATACAAAACGAAATGTTGTTGCATTTTCTCGCTAGATTAAAAAAATATCAAATATAGGCAGTGAACATATAGAGTATGGAGTGTAAAAATATAGAATATAGACAGTGGAATACAGACTGTGCAAATGGCAAAAAACAGTGCAAAAATGCAATAAGGTACGGATTAAAAGGAGTCAGTAGTGCAGTAGTGCAGTGGAATAGTACAGTCTATGGATTTAATAGTCTGATGGCCTGGGGGAAAAAACTATTTCGGAAACTGGTGGTTCTGCACCGGATGCTGCAGAATCTTCTTCCGGAGGGCAGAAGTGAAAAAAGTCTGTGGTAGGGGTGTGAGGTGTCCTTGATGATGTTTCTGGCCCGGGACACACATCACTAAGGGGCAATGTCCTGCACAGAAGGAAGGGAGCTCCCAATGATTTTGTCAACTGTTCTCACCACTCTCCTCACATTCCTCCAGTCAACAGCAGTGCATCCTCCGCACCACACAAAGATGCAGTTAGTAAGAATGCTCTTTACAGTACTTCTGTAGAACGTAGAGAGGATGAGCGGGGGCAGATGGGCTCTCTTCATCTGTCTCAGGACGTGCAGGCGCTGCTATGCCCTCTTAACCAGAGACGCAGTGTTCACAGACCAAGTGAGGTCGTCTGTGATGTGCACCCCCAGGAACTTGGTGCTGCTAACCACCTCCACGGCCATGCTGTTGATGAGGAGAGGAGCGTGGCTGGGCTGGATCTTCTCGAAGTCCACGATGATCTCTTTGGTCTTGTCAACGTTCAGGATCAGGTTGTTGACTTCACACCATCTCACCACCTGCTCCACCTCCTCTCTGTAGGCCAGGTCGTAGTCATCCCTGATGAGGCCCACCACTGTGTGGCAAACTTCACAATATGGTTAGTGGCAGACCTAGGGACCCAGTCATGTGTCATCAGAGTGAACAGCAGGACACAGCCCTGGGGGAAGCCCATGCTGACGGTGATGACGCTGGAGGTGTTCTCGCCAAACCGCACTGACTGAGATCTTTCAGTGAGGAATGCCGACAAAGGCATAAATGAGCTGTGACCTTGACCTTGAATAAAGTGACCTGGACATAATGCACATGCCGCCGTACTACCCTACACACATCGACCAAACTTGAGGCAGGTGCCTCTGATGATTCAAAAGTTACAGGCCGGCCAAGGATGGAGACACAAGGACAGACACATGGGTAGGCCATGACCTTGACTTTGAAGAGAGTGGCCCTGCCATACCTAATGTTGTATGTGTAAGGCCAACCAAGGTCACAGTGGTCAAAAAAGGTCAAAGGTCAGGGTGACTTAATGTTGGTACACAACACTCCTCCTTCCCGAAATATGCCTAGTTTGGTATATGTGAGGTTAAGCATATAAGTAATATGGCCAAGACAGGCTTTTTTTTTTTATGGAGTCAAAGTTCAAGGTCACAGTGACCCAATGTGGGGATGTGACATGCCAGTTTACCCAACATACCCACCAAGTTTGAGGCAGGCGCCTCTGTCTATTTGGAAGACAAGGGAGAAACTCTGGAACCCAGACAAGGGAGAAAACGCACAGATGCACATGTGCACAGAGGCGAGGCCACAATAATCATAAAGCAAAATTGGAAAAACAGCGACGATGAAGTTCCTGGCTCCTCCACTTCACCACATTTGACAAAGGCCTCCAAGACATGCTACTTCATGTGTATTTCACCACCTTGCTTTGCAAAATATATTTTTTCATAGGCAGTATGGTGGTGTAGTGGTCAGCACTTCCTCTCAGCAAGAAGATCCAGGGTTCGAGCCCTATGCCTTCTGTAAGGAGTTAATATAAAAACATAATCGTTCTGTGCTTGTGTGGGTTTCCTTTGGGTGCTCTGATTTCCTCCCAAAGTCCAAATACATGCACATTAGGGTAAAATGTTTTTATAAATTGTCCTTCGGTGTGAGTGGTTGTATGTCGGTGTTGACCCTGCATTGGAGTTGAGAGCTGTTTCAGGGTGTACCCCACCTTTGCCCAGAGTTTGCTGGGATGGGATCCAGCTCCTTGTGATCCTAATAAAAGATGACGCGCTTCAGAAAATAAAAGAACATTTTGCAGCTGAGTGTGAATAAATAAAATTTGAATTTGAATTTGAAGCGACTGGGATGGGAATCAGCACCTCCAAGTCCGAGGCCATGGTTCTCTGCCGGAAAAGGGTGGAATGCACCCTCCTGGTCTGGAATGACGTCCTGCCCCAAGTGGAGGAGTTCAAGTATCTCGAGGTCTTGTTCACGAGTGAGGGAAGGATGGAGCGGGAGATTGACAGGCGGATCGGTGCAGCCTCTGCTGTAAAGCAGAGCTTGTACCGGTCCTTCGTGGTGAAGAGGGAGCTGAGCCGGAAGGCAAAGCTCTCAATTTACCAGTCGATTTACGTACCTACCCTCACCTATAATCATGAGCTTTGGGTAGTGACCGAAAGAACAAGATCGCGAATACAAGTGGCTGAAATGAGCTCAAAGTAGAACCGCTGCTCCTCCGCATTGAGAGGAGCCAGTTGAGGTGGCTCGGGCATCTGATTAGAATGCCTCCCGAACGCCTCCCTGGTGTGGTGTTTCGGGAATGTCCAACCGGGAAGAGACCTTGGGGCCGACCCAGAACACGCTGGAGGGACCACGTCTCTCGGATGGTCTGGGAACGCCCTGGCGTTCCCCCGGAAGAGCTGGAGGAAGTGGTTGGGGAGAGGGACTTCTGGACCTGGGGCCCCCACGATCCGACCCAGGAACAAGCGGATGATGAATGAATGAATGAATTTTTTCATACCCTAGTCACAAAGTAGACAGTAATACAAATCTATTGCTGATAGTCACAGTACTTTGTATAGAAATACTTTTTAAAGCATCGCTGTTATTTGGTTAATGTTAACAAGACTTTCTAAAACCTGTAAACTGTACATATACTGTACAATTCAAGTGAACACGTACTCATGACCCGACCAAACAAAAAACCCAAAACATATATATTATTAATGTTTTTATTGTAGACACTGAGCAAGATGGTCTTAGGCTATTCACTTTTATTTACATTAGCCATTTATAACATATTCACATGCCTTAGTTCTGGGACAAATATCATGGCAAAACACAAAGAAGACAACGAGTGACAACACACCCCCAGTTTCACCCGAGTGACTTACAGAGCCTTGGAGAAGCCACCAAAATGTTATTTTAGTGAATGAAATGGATTGCTAAGCCTCTATTATAGAAATAGAATACACTTTTTAAACCCAAAATGCTGTGCACTGTGCATGTGTGTGTGTCTGATATCCTGATAAACTGAATTTCAAAATATACAAGAAAGCCATAATTTACTGTATGTAATAGAGTATATATTCTGTGTATATATGCATGTTATGGGCAGATTTAAATAAAGTGCACTTTATAGATACACTGAGACTTAATCTTTTCCTTCAATGACATTATTGTTGAGAACAAGCTTTTTAAAAAAAAAAAAACGATTATCAGTAAGTAAGTTATTAAACCTAGAAATCCTGCCTTGCTGACTGTTCATGATGATAAAGTCACACCCTTTATATCTTGACACATGGGTTATATATACAGTTCAGGATCTTTTAATTATTTCTACAGTACTTAGAACGCCTTGCCCTCCACTAGGTCTACAGTAGACCTCTGGAACACACTGTGCTCTTGTTACCACTCAATATGTCTTGGAAGGCATCTCTATCCCCAAGTACACTTCAATTCAAGAAATGGTATCTATAAATAAGAGACTTACTTGTTCTTTTTTTTGTTTGTTTTTGGATTTTTTTTTTTTTACTTTAGCTATTAAAGCCACGAATTGTGACCTGCTAGATCAGTTTATCCATTAAATCACAGAAACTTTTCCTTAAATGAGATGCATAATGGGCACAGACTGAAAGCTCAAATAAATAAATAAATAAATGGGGACCTCGACGGTACATCTTGTAATCAGTCAACTGGGCGTACATTATATGATCTCTCAAGGGCTCTGCAGAAACCTGGGTTTTGTGTGAATTGAATAACCTAAAGGACCTTTTCCATCATTTCAGTTTCACCATCTCTCCATATTTCATTTATTTTATTTATTTTTTATCTCTGTTCTCTCAAGCAAGTACAACACATGAAAAATAAAATGAGCCAGCATAAATGTAAAGAATCTTCCACTTCCAATGACGAATGCTTTAAAATAAAATATACTATACTAAATCTCTAAAAACAAAACAAAGGTATTAAAAACACACCACTGAAAACCTTAAAAGCCTCCAAGACATCTGTATGAACATCTGACTGCCATGATTCCCCAGTCAGATGGTCTTTTAAAGTGCGTACTAAATTAATCCTGTGGCAAAAAAGAAGTATGTTCAAGAGAGGGAATGGAGGAGGAGTTATTTTAGGAGTCCTCATATCCTCACAGGCTTCTCTCTCACATGTTCACACTATAGTCCTGAAGGTTAAATACTGCTACACTACTTCAGAAATAGTGTAGTGTCGTATTCATTGACTACAAACTGCAGGAATTTAGGACACATTCGTAATAAGAGCAAAATTAAACCTAAACATGAAGGAGGATACGTGAAGAGGGGGAACATTTATGAGGGTGATCGAGTAGATGCTTCAATAAAAAGGAACATAGAAATCTACAAAACGGTAGCTCAAGATCAACAGCTGTACACATATCTCACACTGGAGTTGAATCTGTAGCATTTTCAAATCTGTAACTGTGTTTCACAGAATTTTCCAGTTTTGATAAAAATGCCAAGTCAAGCATTTATCTGACCCAATCACAGCATTAAACAAAGATTCAAGCACCAAGATGCAAATCTGCACACTATGATTCCATTCATATTACAAACAACTATATAGTGTAACTCTTGGCTCTAATAATTGGCTAAAATCATCAAACACATTTCCTTCTGTCAGACTGCAGAAAAATGGCTATACTGAATACTGATGGTGTGTAGTCAAGAATCTTATAGAAACACTTTCACATAAGGCTTGAGAACTGTTTTGATGGTTGACTGAAAAAAAAAAGAGGACTCTTATGACACTGAATGCATAATGCATACACATACCATCTGGAAAATGATCCAAAAATGAACATTTGAGCTGGAAACATATACAAATACAACATCAATGAAAGGCAGGTGAAAGAATGAGCGTGAAACCCCATTACACCCCTCCGG
The DNA here is from genome assembly GCA_039654325.1 of Tandanus tandanus. NCBI lineage: Eukaryota > Metazoa > Chordata > Actinopteri > Siluriformes > Plotosidae > Tandanus > Tandanus tandanus. The sequence continues at coordinate 30,354,587 of JBCNYH010000025.1, forward strand.
ATTACTGTTCACACCTGAATTCATGACTTTCAAAGCTTCTCTTTGGCACACCATTCAACAAAATCTCCATAGCTTTGTTCCAGATCAAATTTTCAGGTAAAAACCATATAAAAGCACAAGTGATCTGAATGTCAGTCTGTTGTGCTTGTTCTTCAGTTAAATACAACTGGTGTAGAGTTTTGGTCGATAAGTCTGTAATTCAGGCCTTGTTAGCGCATGATGTCCAGGAAATGGAGATCTGGGTACAGCGAGTTGATGAGCAGGGATAAAAGGCGGTTGCTATCACGTAGGCAGTGCCCTGGATATTTAATGAACTGGCAGGCTTGGCTCAAGATCTCCTGCAGCTCCGAATACTGCTTATTGTTCGACATGGCTTCCAGCTGCGTCACAGCCTGGGGAGGCAAAAATCTTCCCTGATTATGTGAGCTTCTCAAATTTCACTCTAATGTTCATCAGTATAAATAGCAGGTTGTTTTCAGTTGATTATGCTTTCTTCACATAGAAACACGTATTCTCATTCACTAAGTACAAAATTATTTTTTCCTCCATATATTATAAACTGAAAGAAGCATAAAACTACATAAAAACAACAGTATTGTATGAAATATGCATTGAAATATACTTTATCCACCTTTGCCTGTCCGTCATTCTAACCCTGGGTTCACATTGGGGCCACAAACTTTTCGCAATTCAAAAAAATCGTGGCGCGCCGTGATTTATGAGCATGCTTGGCACACAATTGGGGCAAAAAAACGGAGGCAGGGTCATGATTTCTTCAAGCCAGGAAACTTGAAGGAATCGTGTTTCCAAGTTCATCATGATCCCCTACGATGGTGCACCAAGCTCTGTTACACTCTGTTGTGGTCTTTTAAACTCTACTACGATTCCTACGTTCCATCATGATTGGCGTGAAATGGCGTAATACATCATAATAATTGTGGCAAAATCTTTTACAATTTAAAATTTTGTCACAATCATCACGACTTCACCAAGTTCACTCAAGATGATCCTGATTCAATCCCATGGAACCCCCATGCTCATCAAGATTCTCTCAAATCATGGAAATCTTGGACATCATGGCGCCAGTGTCAACCCAGCGTAACCTAGAGATCTTACCTGTTGGGCCTTCACGGAGAGCTGCAGCTCTGTTCCTGTGTGAATGCGTAACTGGCTTTCTGAAGGCACCTGCACGAGGAGGAATGCCGACATGCTACGAGCAACAACCCGAAATCTGTAACGCACATTGACCCGGTCAAACTCTACAAAACATTTATATACACACGATCTAGAATTGACCACCAGATTTACTCACAGCTAGTTTAAGCATGCTATGGGGTGTTTACAGATATATCATCCTGTAATAAACTTGTTATTATACAATTCATTCTTATTTAATTCAAAAACTCCACAAAGCACTAAATCTGATTCTCGCAATCTAATTTTTTTAACTTAATTATTTTTCAATCTTATCACATTTTATTTTTATATGACTTTCAGAAGTCTACACGAACCCTATAAAAGGAACACAGATGGTTAAGCCTTTTTGCCCTCGAGCATGGAGTAATGCTGCTATGCTATGTCTACACATGCTAAAACACATCTTGCCTGTTGGAGAGCGGTGACTTGCGTCCAAGACCGATGGCCCCTAGGATGCCCGAGTTGATCCGTTCTTCTCCTAGCTGGGCAAGATGGTTCTGAAAGGACATCAGGGAGAGCACCAGGGTGTCCAGTCCACATGGGTCTCCCAGATCCACCTGAACCTGGAGCAGGTGCAAAGCTTTGTGCCACCACAGGAACACTTTAGCTTCATCAGATGCACTACTGTAATAATATATACACATCATAAATAAAGAAAGAAAGAAAGAAAGAAAGAAAGAAAGAAAGAAAGATAGATAGATTTACAGCATTTGGAAGACGCTCTTATCCAGAGCAACTTACATTTTAATTTCAACTATGCATTTATACAACTAAGCAGTTGAGGGTTAAGGGCCTTTATCAACAGTTGCAGCTTGGTGGTACAGGGGCTTGAACCTCTGACCTTTTGATCAGTAACCCAGAGTCTTAACCACCAAGCCACCACTGTCCCTCATATCATAGACACCCTTATCACATATATCACAGTCATATTACTGTACATGAGCATGCAATACTAAACAGACATATAGGCAACAAAGATGTATGTCGAGTTACTTAGGAAAAACTTGGTTGATCCAAGCGTTAAGCAGCATCAAAGTCTTTTTCTCATTCAGCAGAGTCTGCTCCATGTTTAGCTTTTGTAGAATGTAGACGTAGAGCGTGAGGTAGCTGCCCAGGGCCAGACTCTCCTGGATAAAGTCGTCTGCAGTCAGTTCAGGAACCTGAAGAGAAACCAGAATCGGCCCCCAGCCAGAGTACTGATCCACACAGCCACCTGAGAGAGACAGAACAAACACAAATGAGCAAAATGAAGAGAAATAGAGGGGCACTCAGAGTCCAAGGTACCTCACCTCTGCCATACAGCAGAGGAAAATGTAGCAAATAGGCCCTATATGGGTACTGGGTTTAATTACCCATGTGCTCATCTTACAATATGTTCATGCATGTGACCAAGTTTCCTGATTGAAGGTTGTGCAAGATGGCTGGGGTCTGATCGTTCAAGGTCACTCAAGGTCAAAAGTGACTGTCCATACACACACGCACACGCACATATATATATATATATATATATACATTTATTTTATTAAACGTTTTTTTTTTTTTGGCTACACTGTATTAATCCAGCAAGGGAAAATATTACCTCTGCATTTAACCCATCCCAAAGTGAGCACACTCGGAGCAGTGGGCTGCCACACACATTGGGGCGCCCGGAGAGCAGTTTGGGGTTAGGTGCCTTGCTCAAGAGCACTTCAGCCATGAAGGTGGAGGAATAGAAGGTGCAGCTCACTCCGCCGCTGCCACACATTTCTCATACTGGTTCAGGAATCGAACCAGTGACCTTTCAGTCCAAAAGTCGCTTCTCTAACCATTAGGCTATGGCTGCCCGCTATATATGGTTTCCTATTAGTGTTCAATAGTAACAGTATGCCAGATGGCACTTGTTTCAAAGTTATTTGTGGTGGCACATTTGTTAAGGCTCTGGTTTTCTGATCCAAAGTTTGGGGGTTCGAGCCCCAGTACCACCAAGCTGCCAGTGTTAGGCCCATGAGCAAGGCCTTTACCCCTCAATTGCTCAGTTGTATTAAAAATGAAAATGAAAGTCACTCTGGATAAGGGTGTCTGCAAAATGCCATAAGTGCAAATGTATTAACTCTTAAAAGAGGTCCTGTGACCTTAATTTTGACCTTCTGAGGTCATTTAAGGCCAAAGGGGATTATGGCAGTTGAAAGTGTGTATATGGTTTCCTACCTGTCCCTCATGGTATCTGTGGGTCTTTGTCAGTGTTTTTCTCAGATATAAGCATGGGAAATGTCTATCACCAAAACTTAATGCCCTTGCTCTGACCTACATATTTGACCTTGACTTTTAAAAATCACATCATTTCTGGGATTCGGGTAGTGTCCCCACCAAGTTTGGTGAAAATCCTTCCATGGGTGTGGTCAGGATTTTGTTCCAAGGGCGCGCATATATATATGTGTGTGTGTGTGTGTGTGTGTGTGTGTGTGTGTGTGTGTGTGTGTGTGTGTGTGTGTGTGTGTGTGTTTGTGTGTGTGTGTGTGTGTGTGTGTGTGTGTGTGTGTGTGTGTTAAAAAGACATTTCCTAAAGTTGTGAGAAGAAAATTACCATCAGTGAAGTAAGATAATATGCAGGCCTCAGTGGTGCGAGTCATATGGCGTACAGAGGCCAGACATCTGCAGGCAGCAGTTAGTAGAGGCAATACTAGTGGACTCTGAGCCCTTTTTTCTACCCAGGAATGAAGTTTGGTGCCAAGCTGCTCTGCTGTTGACACACTTGCACCATTCAGCAGAGTCAACATCTCAGCAAACAGACCGCAGGTGGCCATGTGTCTCTGCTGAAGATCCGTTTCTGATGAAATAAAATATTAATGATGCTATTAAGGGAGGCGTCAAGAGTCAATCCATTCAATACAAAAAATATGATGAGAAACTCGTTACAGTAAACACAAATACTAGACTAGGGCACCTGATAATCCCTGAACCACTTTTAATTCCAAAGCAAAGCCGTATCCTCTTACCAGGTGGGTTGAAAAGAACAATACACTCCAAAAGCCTTTCCATCTCTGTTTCTAGTGAGGACAGACTGATGTTACCATTCTGATCCAGAGAAGTCAGAAACTGCACCATCAAACTGAGGAATGCTTGGCACTTTAAAGTCATGTCCTAACAAAAAAAGTGAATAAAGCAACCAGTTTACATCAACAAATAATAAAAACACTTACATGTCTATGACTATACAACTTGTAATAATAGCAACCGATGCTAACCTTGTGATGCGATCCATCTAAGGTAGAGCCGAAGCCGGCAGCCATTTTGAGGAGTGTGACTACTAACTGTGATGAGGTCTCTTGGCTGAGCACAAGGTATGCTTGGTAGTGTGTGCTTACATAACCTTTGACATTTTGGTATGACGAGATGTCTACTAGGTGCCAGGGCAGAGACGTTGATTGGCCAAGAAGACTTAAAAGAGGGGAATCCTGTGGAGAACATTTGTTTAAAAAAGAACCGGTAAAGAACATAGTGTTGCATACTTCTGTCAGTATAAATAGTGAGTTGCTCTGGCTGTGCTCTCTTCACATATATTATTCCATATACTGCAGACATCAAGAAGAATACAAGTTAATACCCTGTCATTATCTATCAACCTCTGAATCTTTCGTACAGGTCTTCATGATCTCGCTTAACCAAGCTTCCCACTGCTTTTGATGCTGTGTCTTTCACTGCTGAAAGCTTGAATATACCATGATCTTTCGTTCTTCAGCGTGATCCACAACCCAAAACTGCACAATTATGCCCAGATATCCTCCCTCTTCTAAATATTTTTCAAATAAAACTCATTGAAAAAAGACTATAACAATTTGCACATCCACACGTTATAACGCGGACACCATCTCGAGATGTGTGTACGGTCAAAGTTGTGTGAAAATCATTACCTCACTACCCTAGCAGGATTAAAGTGGTTTGTCAAATGAGTGAGCGAGAGTGAGTGATGACTCCTAATGTGCCTTAAAACTGGTACAGGAATGTGAACACTCACAGGTTTACTAATAAGATGGTCCTCTTTAGCTAGGAAGACCATCAGGTAAAGAAGATAGACCACCATCATGTGCGCACTGGCACTAGGCTGTGGGCTCAGGGCATCACTTAACACGCTGATCCAGTTGACTTTACAAAGAACTTCACCCATGAACAGGAAACAGCTCTTCGGGCTTCCTCTTTCCACCTGGAGGACACAAAATGAGATTTAGGACAAGAATAAAACATTATGTAAAATCATGCATGCATTTGAATAGACAGTTCAGGTCAAGTCACGTCAAGTTAAACTTTATTTACATAACACTTTAACAACAGTCTTTACTGACCGAAGTCTTGCACAAACATCTTAAATACATTTTATATATATTTATATAAAATAACAAAAGGCATTAAACCAATATCTGATTTTTAATAAAATTATATCTCATCAAATATTCATATATGATATAATTTAATAATAATTATTAAATCAACACATAACAATAATGAAATTAAATATAACAAAACCCATAACATCAAAATATCATTAATAGATATAAACCAAGGTATGCAGTGTATGTGTGTGTATGTGTGTGCAGTGTGTGCGCAATGTACACGTGTGTGCGGTGTGTGTGCATGTGCGTGTGCATTGTGCGCGTGTGTTTTTGCAGCATGCACGTGTGTGCAGTGTGCGCATGTGCATGCAAGTGTGTGCAGTGTGCGCATGTGTGTGCAGTGTGCGCGATGTGCATGTGTGTGCGGTGTGTGTGCCTGTATGTGCAGTGCGCGCATGTGTGTGCGTGCATGTGTATATGTGTGTATGTATGAATGCCTCTTACATTAAAAAACTGGTTCATCAGGGTCTGTTCTGGATAAAGATCCTTCCAGGGCAGCTGGCTGTACTCAGTGTGATAAGTATACAGAAGATATTCTGGCACTTTTGGAGAAGTGCAGCTTTTGCAGTAGTGCATGAGATGATGCCACAGGGCACCTTTTTGCCCTGGCAAAAGGCGATCTGATCAAATAAAACAGTAAGTCACTGATAGTGTTACTCTGGATATCAGTGTATGTGAGATATGCAGTATATTTTTATAATCCATTAAATTGATCACGTCACTACCTTTGAATTTGTCTTGCAGGGTCGCAGTTAGTCTTGTGTATAGGCTGACCAGACCGACAGCTACTGTAGTATCCGATTCAAGCCAGGGAAAACAGCGCGGATTGCTGTGTTTGAAAATAAATAAATATATATATACAAACAAAGTCAATGTCTTTTTAAGAAGTGAACACTTATGTAACACTATGAGTAAGCAGGAGTGGAACGTACCTCGCATCTTCCGTGTCCAGAACCAACATCCAGGGGCTAAAGAGTTTAGCCATCTTTGTATAGAGTTCCTCAACAGCTGCAATAAAAAATATATTGCAGGGCACAAATTTTAAATAATACTTTACCACAACAGTGAAGCAGCAGCAGAGAAAGAGACAGTTCATCCATTCGGCATTAAAAAGCACAGTAAACATGAACAGCTGTGCTATAAATGCACCCAGTGCCCACAGCACATTCCTGATCAACTAACGGCATCACATCAGAGTTATCAGTGATAAACTATTAATGCTGGGTTCTCAGATCTTTGCCTGAATGTATTCCTTGTTTTTTTCTAAAATAAATACTTGTGTTTGTTTCCCATGGCATGACTGTACTCATGAGAGAGACTAGGAGTGGTTTGGATGTTGTGGACTGGGGACTAGTTCTGAGGATGAAAAATCAGAAATTTCAAAGAACTGCATTAAGTTACTGCAGTGAATGAGTAAAATAAATAAACGGAATCAGTATATAATACACAGGAACAGTGTGATCTGATTGGTCCACTAGCTCAGGATTAAATACTGTTATTCCAAGTGGATAACGCTTAAATCAAAACTACAGACAATCACAATTTTTCACACTCACTTAAAGCATTGCCTGACTTTAAAAATAAAAAAGTAAACAATGAAATCTCTTTATAGTTTCTTTTTGTTCTATTTCAGTGTACTTTCTTGTTTCCGTGTACTATATACTGACTCTGATTATTACACAGCGCTATTGGCTCGGAGAGTGCAGAGCTCATCTGACCTGCCTCTGCCATAGTTAAAATATGTAAATAAAAACTACAAAAATCTTGTTTTAGTTTTATTTTCTTTATGTTTACACATAGTATATACTCTAAACAGGGTTTAAAGAGACACCATTACATGGCATGTAGCCTGTGAACCAGCTCATGCATGCTTGCCTGTGTACACCTTGTAAAGTAATAATGCATAGAAAACTAATTTTAGTGGGGTTTTGTTTTATTGTTTTGCTTATGTTACCATGTAGTATATACTAAAACAATTATGTACCTCAGGCTTGGTGGAGGTCACAGAATTGAACTGACCCCTTGACATTTCACCTTTGTGAATATTCAGCAATATCCACCTCACCTTCCTTGCATAATTGCTAATTATTATACTTGATAAAATTATTATGTTTAAAATTGATGTAAGCTTTAAGAAAAAAACTGCTACAAAATGTGGAATCAGATCAGTTACGTTCTGTATCCATACTTCCCAGTGAAAATGCTTTATTAGAAATAATTAATATATTCACAAAAACAACCCTAAACACATGTCAGACTCTGACTGGCAGATTTATTACTGTTATTAAATGTACCTTTAACCAGTCTCTCACTCCCCACAGCCTCCTTGCTACAGTTATTCAGCTCCAGGTCAATAAGGTAACTGATTAAATACTCCCAAAACGTCCTGACCTCCTCAATATATGGCCTCCATTTGGAGAGGAGCCCGAAGCTGCGAATGTCTCCTTTAGACAGACGGAGCTTAAGAAAGTAGTTTGAGAGCCATTCGATTGTTTCATTGACCTGGAAAGTAAAAGTACATCACAGGGATTAGGGTTTAGGTAGAGTTCATTAATGTCGTTCTTGATGTGCTTCAAATGTAAACACTTATTTCATATTACCTAAAGTATCTAGATCACCAAACTGCCAGAATGTGAGAATAAACTTAATTATAACAGTTTTCTATATCTTACTGCTAAAAGCTAATGTGGTAATGTTTGCAAATCTGACTTAAAAGAAGTAAAAAACCTAAATATTTCACAGGATTCAGATTGGACAAACATATTTAAATATATTACTGGTTCATCAAGATCCTACAAACAGAGCTCACCAGCACGCTCACTCAATCATTTGCCTATCTCAGCCGACTCTAGGAGAAGGCAGGGTACACCCTGAACAGTTCCCCAGACCATCGCAGGGCAACAAACACTGCCATTTACATTCACATTCGCACCATTAGACTAATGTGCATGTCTTTGGATTGCGGGAGGAAACCCACATTAGTCCGGGGCGAGCATGCAAACTCCACACAGGAATGCTCGAGCCCAGGACTCAAAACTATGACCTTCTTCACCAGCCTGTTGTATATTATAAAACAAAAGCTAATAAAAAAAAAAATGCCTGACATTGGAGCTAGTGAACTAAAAAAATTTATCTAAATACACACACATACACACACACACACACACACACACACACACACACGCATTTTATATATACATATAAAAGTCCTGAGTCGATTTTCCGTAGAACAGTGCCCAATACATCGAAGTAGAGTGAAATATATGGTATGTGAGAAAAATAAAAAGACTATGTTTTCATCCCAACAAGCCTGTTTCGTGGGTGCCCACTCCCCCAGGAAGAAACCCCCCGCTGAATGGGCAAC
>JBCNYH010000025.1:30373845-30385121 GCA_039654325.1 Tandanus tandanus
ACATATACATATATATATATACATATATATATACACATACACACACACTAAACCTAACAGTAAATTGCATTCAACAAACAAATTACTAAAAAGGAATATTATATATACCATACATCTATGACATAATATCTACAATCTAACTATGTAATTAAGGAAACAGTATTTAATGAATTCACTTTCTTAAGGATAATATTTTTGTAGTGGCACCATCATGTGGACATACCGAACCAGCTCAACATGTAGCTCAGGAGAGGTCAAGGACTGAATTACAGGGGTTCTAGGCAGAGCCTCTCCTTCACTGTACGTGTCACTGGATGGACTCAGTACTTTCAGGGCCTTCCCAGCTGCATGGTGGAAGTCACACACCTCCACCAGCCGCTGCTTGAGCTCCTTTAGCAGAGTGAGGTGTACAGCACTGTGAAAATAGCGCTTCCCAATACAACCTTTAGCTTCCAGTCTAAAAAAGAAAAAGAAAAAAACATAGAAAAGATGTCATTTGCATTGATTTTTAACACTGTAGTCAGCTTAAGAGGTCAATGCTCTAACAGCTACAAATACAGACCCGAACTCTGGACCAGGCTGGCGAAGGAAGAGATGTAAGAATTTCTGCCAGATGAAGGATAGAAGTGGATGATCTGCTGATGTAGCCAGAGCCTGCTGAGCCCATCGATAGACCATGAGCCTCTGCAGGCAAGGCACCACATGCAGCTTCAGGCGCTGCTGGGCCTTCTAATAAAGAACAAAACATTTTTAAATATTAACTCCATGTAGGTATATCAGTACATGTAACGCAACACTTTCAAACTCTAGCAAAGCACTTAGCTAAACAACTTGAGAGCAACTTTGTATTTAGTTAAGTATATACCTTAAGAGTTCCCACTCTAGGTCAAATGTCAAATTGCCGGACTGTTACTTGGCTTTTACTGACTAATATGGAACATGGAAACCAGTAACTGTATTTTAAACTAATCTGCAAGCGTTAAAGTAATAATATTTTATATAATAATATTTACTACTTTACAGACATTTTTAAGCTTCATAAACTGCTTAACAGAAAACTAAACATAAACCGATTAAAAGGTTGTGTATATAGTTTGTTTGTTTCTATTAAAACGTGCTGTTTCATAAAACGTTTTTGTGTGTAAAATAAGAACAAGCAATTACTCAGCACACTGGGGGTTGATATTATAATGCGGAAAAGCTGCAAAAAAAACATGAGATCTACTGAACTAATTTGCACATGAATACATAGCGCTGAATACTTTTCTTTTATATGTACGAGCACATGCTTGTTTGAAGTATGCGAATGGAAGGGTGTATGATTTGTATTTGTGTCCAGTTTTATTTTTTTCAGAAGTTCACTAGTTTATCTGTGATTTTTTTAGTTTAATATCTGCATACTTTTATTATTGCCATTAGGTTGCCTTATATGCACTGACGAATTAATGCCCAATTCTCCTGAAATCGTGCACTCGCGAGAGTGAAACAGCAGCCTTTTCAAACTGGCTAACACAAACTATCAAACCGATTTTAGCTATTTGCACCTTCAAATGTAAGTTAAAACCACCTGATGATGACGATATACATATGTTCATGTATAACAGAAGAGTTTGGAAGGAATGCCTTTCATTTTACTTTAAACATTATGAAATACCTGATAAAGAAATTCCTGTGAGGAAAATTAAACTTAAAAATTACATTTTAATAAATAGTAACTAAAATTTACACATTATACAGACACAATTCCCTGAGATTTCATGACCGGGCTATAAAAAAAATCCATGATCTTCCAGACATTTTATGCACTGTAGGGAATCCTGCATTTTAAAATGCATAAGGGAATAATAACATGGCACAGTAAAGAATCAAAAGGGTTAGCTACTGTGATAGTCTATTTTCATTTACATTTACAGCATTTGGCAGACACTCTTATCCAGAGCGACTTACAATTATCATTTTTATACAAATGAGCAATTGAGGGTTAAGGGCCTTGCTCAAGGGCCCAACATAGTGGGGATAGTGGGGATAGTGGGCATAGATAGTGGGGATTGAACCGCTGACCTTCGAATCAGTAACCCATCACCTTAACCACTAGGCCACCACTGCCTAGACATATTTTTAAGGAATTAAAATTGCCAAGACATATTTATTAAGGAATTAAAATTTTAGTGCAGGACATATGTAAAATTTTACACTATTTTTCTATTCTGTGTTTAACTGGAAACGAGAAAGAGTAAAATGAACCTTGAGCGCCTGGTCCGGGGTGAGAGCAGGGTTGGAAACAAGCTCATGCTCCACACAGCGTCGTAGCTGAGAGTCTTCCTCAAAGATGGACTCCATGTTTAAAACTGTCCAAGCAAACCACACCTACAGACAGAGAAGACATGGGAGATTTAAACTGGAAGACTGTCGCTCAATCCATCATTAGAAGATTAACTTTTTTTTTTTGTAAAGTAGCATTAATTTATTTATTTTTAAATAAACATACCTCCTCATTAAGAGCATTGCCCTCAATAAAAGATGGGGTGATATTTCCTGCCATAATCCAACCCATCAGAGATGACAATAGACCTTTATCGCCATGGTAACCTAGCGCATTCTGCAGGGAGACAAACACTGTTTTTAAATTGTCATCTTACTTTCCATTTCATTCTGCACACGGCCTGGAACGGCATGTTTTACCTTATGCTGCTGGTAAAGCAGTTTATGAAGAGAGTCCTCCTGCTGGTGGAGGAAAGCAGCACGGCACAGATGGTCTAGGAGATACAGGACGGTTTTGTCTCTGTGCCAGAAGTTCTGCTTGGTTAAAACCTGCAGCCAGAACTCCAGAACAGCAACGGCTCCGACTCTGCCAGGCTTGGAGCTCTCCAGGACGTGAGCCTGAAACACAATAAAAAGGGAGGTATTTGTATAGAGTGCATGTTTTTACATTTTCCCCTAGAATTTTGATTACGACGTCTCTGGGAAATGGGTCGTCAACAATATTTTAACCTACCTGGATCATACTATTAAGTAACTTGATGTTCTCACAACTGGAGGTGCCGATGAGATGCTGGGCCACCTTGAGTGTCACCTGTTGGGTCACGCCCAGGGGGGTACCACTGTCAAGCTGCAAAAACAGCTGGATACAGTTCAGGAAGCTGTAAAACAGAAAACAGCATGAAAGATAACATCTAGAGTCGTATATGTCTTTTGTGTAATTATTATTGACATAAATGCTGTATTTATAGCCACAGTTGAGGAATTCAGAAAAAAATAACACCTTTTTTTAATAATACCATCCCATGATAAATGCAACATCTGTTCAAGGTGTTTAAAAGCATGCTACTGGCTCTTTGTACCATCTGTTACTTTTTAGTCACACAGAAGTGTAGAATATTTCTAATACAAAAACATGAACGCTTCCTAACTGTTCATTCTTGAGGAGGTAGAAGGGGCAGTGATAGGCCATGGGTAGAATATTCTCCAGCACATGGATTGCAGATTTGAGGTGGTGAGATTGAACCAAGGTCTTCAGCAAGGGAATTCCTTCACTGCAAAAGTTCTCTAAACTACAGTGAGAGAAACAAATCATTGTACGCAACAAGAAAAGATAAGATGTACACACATAATACTCAACAAATATAAACTGCAAGGCTGGGAAGTTAGTTCGTTTTTAAACCTGTGCCCAATGGTGCTCATGTCCAGGGCTAGGAAACAGCCAATGGGGATGCCTGCTTTGACGGCTTTAAGCACCGGGTGCATGATTGGCGAGTCAGTGATCTCCGGTACATTAGGCACATCGGAGGAAGGCAGTGGACACCAGGCGCCCTGGGGATGCCTTTCACTGGTGTGGAGCTTAAGCCGCAGTGCCAAGTCCCAGGCCCATTGGTTAAAGGACGTCTCTGGAGTCTGGCCAAGACGCATGATATTGGCTAGATAAGACATCTGAGGAGAAAGTGAAGGAGTAAAATAGTCATACAGCTTTTCTGCATCAGATAAGACAATACTAGTATTTAACATGTATTGGCATTGAATAAACATGTAACAAGAGCACTCTGGCTTATTGAAACACTTGAAAAACTCTGCCTTCTTGGAAAACTGTGTGCGTACCTGCTTAAGGCCCTCTGAGATGATGCCAGCATATGGTTTGTCTGTGAGGTACTTCTGATAAGCCTCCACCACCACCAGTGCCACTTCACTGTGTAATGCCAGAGGCAGGGCAAGGCAACCACTCTAGAGAAAAAAATAAATCAATAACATTTGTATAGACAGCATATTCTAGTTCATTTTGATGCTACAGTGAAGGCTTTAGACAAGATGACATTTTCCTAGTACAGGAATAACCTATCCGCTACCTTAAAGGACTGGGATTCACTAATTGTCAAGCATAACCCGCGTGAAAATGGGTCCTACAATAGTCACCAACAATGTATAGGTTTAGGCACTGCCTCTCTTGATAGTTGCTCCAGCCTTGGTTTGCTTTTTTACTGCCTTTCTGATTCCTATGTTCATTTGTATCATCTGTCTTGTTAGTTCAAGTATCCGTTTACCAAAATCATGTTCTGTCAAGCTTCTGATTTTGGTGATAACTCCACAAATATTTATTTGCCTGCAAGTCTGTCTGGCTATCTGTCTTAGATTGTGTTTTTTATTCTGCATGAGTCTGAGCAGTCGTGTATGAGCCTCTTTTTTGGGGGGTTTCAGTCTCTTTAATAAAAAAAAAATCCGTTTTGTTTTTTTATTGCTTCAGCTCGACATGCAGGTCAGCAATACATAACTGCATTAATGAAGTGATGTGGCAACCTTATTGGGTTTCATGTGGCGTGTATGCATGGACACTGAGTAGGACACAGGGCAACCATGCAAGCAATGTTCCATGCCTATGGTGCTCCGCTCAGAAGCTTCAATATCACAAAGAGCAGATATTCTGAAGGTATGAGAAGTACCTACTGTATATTGATATATTTGGGTGAACAACTATGTGTGCATCATATGCATCTTAATCCAAGCAAAGTCAGATATAATCATGACTAATTTCATGCTGTCAGGTATAATCATGACTAACTTCATTTGGATCCACCAAATAGGCCTTTAGTTTATAAATAATTACCTGTAGATTTGTGATATCCAGTTCAACAACTATTCATCACCCCTGAGTCATTAGGCTGTCAGGGTATTGATAAGGACGGTGTTCGCTTACACATTTAAACTGCTGGGCAGATCACTCTGAAAATTTGCATGGATGTTTCCTATGGTGTGTAGGTGTTCATAGGCTTGTCAGTTTTTCTGTTGGCTATTTTTTTTACCAGCTGCACTCATTTTACAGTGAAATGCCCCATTTCCACAAGTCTTATCCTCTAAAAATACCACAAACAAATAAACCCTGTTTGCTTCTACAGCTCATGGAATGCTGGGAAAAGCAGATTAGGTGCTCACTCACAGACTGGAATCCCCAGTTAAGACCCTCCAGGATAATGCAAGCCAGTTTATTCTCCACCGCAGAGAGGCTGTAATCCAGCAGCCAACCCCGAATGACTCCAACTTCATCTTCACTGGGGCTCCACAAGTGCAGAGGAAGCTCCTTAAACAGGTATAAAGCCACCTGCAGACATTGGGGAGGCAATAGGAGTGTTGGGTGAATATTAGAAATACTACTTATTTTGTGATGAACAACAGAAAACAGATATTACCAACAGACCAGCTTTTTATTCACTGAAAGAAAAATTGCACATAGTACTAATAATAATTAACAGCATGCTTCATTATTTAAAATAAACCGAAGGATTCAAGGATTGTTTGAAGTTACCCACCATGCCGACTTTGTCAATTGTCTCCTTCAGCCTCTCGAGCAGAATGGAAATGACATCTGGGTGTGCTGCGGCTATTGCAGCAAGTAACTCTCTCCCTACTTTAGAAAAGATCTCCCGTGTGGCCACACTGACATAAGACACCTAAGTAAGAATTACAAATAACCAGAATTAATAAATTAATTTTATTAGAATTTTACAACAGCAATAAGTCAGGGTAATACATCTGACTATAAAAACCTTATTCTGAGCCCTAGTATAATAAATAAACACCTATATCATTCATTCATTCGTTGAACTCATTAATCCTACTAGGGTCACGCAAAGGCTGGAGCCTATCTCAGCTGACTCTGGGGAAGATGGGGAACACCATAAACAACTCGCCAGTCTATCAGAAGGTCAACAGACACACACAACCATTCACTGATTCACCTAGGGGTAACTTTAACAACCATTTTGCCTAAGGTGCATGTCTTTGGACTGTGGGAGGAAAACGGAGTACCCAGAGGAAACCCACACAAGCACAGGGAGAACAGGCAAACTCCACACAGAAACCTCCTCTCCAAGCCCAGGACTCAATCCCAGGACTTGCTGTGAGGCGGATGTGCTAACTACTCGGCCGCCATGACACCCATAAATACTTATATGAATAAGAAATCGATGATGGAGATCTTATAGAGATAGAGATCTTCCATGATCACTTTGTATCTCTTCTAACTGTCACATACACAATATTGTATATAGAATGCATGATCAGTCAGGATACCATGCCTGTGGAGCAGAAAGGCTTAAGGATCTCACTCCAAGTCCTACTTGTTTGTGCCAGGGCTTGAACCCACAACCTTCTGATCAGCAGACCAGAGTCTTAAGCACTAAATCAACATTGCTGGCAAAAGTATCCATTCTTCTGTATAAGCTCATTATGTTCTGTTTAAGGTCTTGTGATGGGTTTCCCTTTATTTTGGAACTTGATCTTTTTATGCCTTACATATGACTTAAACATGCCTGTGGTTAGAAATGATTCCAGTACACATACATTTCAATGAGCTGCATTCATATAAATAGAGTAAGCATGACAACAATATTGGTGGTGTAGTGGTTAGCACGCCTGCATCACAGTGTTCCTGGGTTTGGGTTACAGGCTCGGCGAGGGCGTTTCTGTGTAAATTTGCATGTTCTTCCCATGTTTGCATGGGCTTCCTCTGGATACTCTGGTTTTCTCCCACAGTTCAAAGACATATGCATTAAGCTGTTCCAAATTGCCTGTAGGTGTGGATGCAAGTGTGAATGGTTGTGTGTGTGTTGGTCTTGTGAGCGGTTCAGGGTGTACCCTGCCCAGTGTCGACTGAGATAGGCTCCAGCCTCCCTGAGATCCTAGTAGTAGGGATTAATGAGTATAACCTACTAAGCCTCTTGTTGGACTATGATTTGAAAACTTTACTGTAAACACTGAGTTTTTTTTTGTTGACAAACGGTGAAATATACATTGTTTCCACTTTTGCACTTATTTGTCCTGTAAAAGTCTCCACAGTGTAGTGTGTGAGTGTGGAAATGAATTCACCGTATATATCTCCAGTATAACAGTCCTGACAAACTCGGGATCTGCGTCGGTACGTTTGGGTTGAGCCATGTGAGCAAATGCTGTCAACAAGCAAATTCCATCTGAACTATTTATCTCTGACAGCCAGGCCTCAAACTTCTCCTGGTGAGCTGGATCTGAACAGATAAACACACCGCCATGAAACCACACACACACACACACACACACACACACACACACACACACACACTTCTTATTTTTTTCCTTTCTTAATTTCTTTCGTATTCTTTTTAATCATTTGTGACTTATATGATATGACATGAGGGCGGCCACTTTTGAGCCCTTGCACAAGGCCCTTAATGCTCAATTGCTCAGTTGTATAACAATGATATATGTAAGACGTTCTGGATAAGGGTGTTTGCCAAATGCCATAAATATATAAATGCTATATGACGTATAAACACGAGTACAATTCCTACACTGTCCAAAGAGTTTACTGCCAGAAGACGCTGACTGGTCAGATATATTTGTAATCTGCTCCTAAGTTTTCTGTTAGTAAAGCATCATCACCTTGGAGGTTTTGGATACAGCTCTCCACACTCAGACTGCAGCCCAGACTATCCAAGCCCTCCATCTCAGCACACTGCATGATGTAGAAGATCTTCCAGAGCATCGTACTGGACAGAGTTCCATACGGCATCTCTGACATGAAGAGCCAGATGCCAAGTCTGAAAAATAAAGGGTAGTGAAAGAGACATAGGATTGATAAATGTTTGAATTGCCCTGAAAAAACAGTAAGTCTTATTTAGGTTAGAATCGAGGAATTACGCTATATTATATAACCACCTAAAGCTCTAAAGCTCTCAGAAACACTGGTACACAGAATGAGTATAAAGTTACACCATGCAATAATAATGTGCTCCATTAATACAGAAATTTTAGCACAGCTCTCCAAAATTAATTATTGTGCTGAGAAGTCTACGCCATGTTCTCCTGGGGTGGCACCGTGGAAAAGTGATCGGCACATCCACCTCACAGCAGGAAGGGCCTGGGTTCGAGTCCCGGGCTGGGGTGTGTCTGTGTGGAGTTTGCATGTTCTCCCCATGCATGTGTGGGTTTCCTCTGGGTACTCCGGTTTCCTCCCACAGTCCAAAGACATGCACGTTAGACTAACTGGCTGTTCCAAAATGCCCCTAGATGTAACTGTGGGTGTGAATGGTTGTGTGTGCTGTCCTGTGATGGTCTGGCAAGCTGTTCAGGATGTATCCCGCCTTCGCCCAGCGTGGGCTGAGATTAAGTGGTTCAGCAAATGAGTCAGTAAGTGAGCGAGTGAGTAAGTATTGCTCTAAGTATTTTGTAAAGCTGGCTCTTATATTTTCCAATATCCTAGAACCATAATATATCCATTTCTATTCATATTCAAACTGTTTTTTATAAGTACAAGACATCTGAGTGCATAAAAATAAAGCAATTTCACCTTTTAGCGTTGAGGACATGTAAGACTGCACGTAGAAACAGATGATCAAACTCCACCTGCAGCTTCTCCATGGAGAATGACTGTTCCTGCATTGTGGTCCTGCTCACTCCTGTTAAACTGACATACTGTGCCCAGTGATCGCTCACATAGCACAGAGTCATCCTGACCAACACAAGAGCGGACAGGAAATGTCAAGTCACCCCGACTGTATGAACTCGAGTTAAACAGATCAGAGAACTTAGAAGAACAATGAAATAAAATGATCAGCTGACCTGATGATGTGACCAATCCTCTTCACAAACTGTCTGTAACATGCTCGGTTGTACGTCTGCAGACCAACAGCGAGCAGCTCAACAAGCGAAGAGGCAAAAGCAAATATCTTCATCATTTTCTGACTTGTGGTGGCTTGCGGTTGGTAATTACCTGAAGAATGCATTATTTCTATTTAGACATTGGTTAATGCACACCTAGAGCCTGGAAGAAATCAAACCTATGATTATCAGTGTACTTTATTTTGAGCTGGGTTCAATTATTTTATTACTATAAACAGATGCACCTAGAATTTGTGAAATCATTTAAATTCCACAGTAAATGATTATTATGATACTTCAGTGGTTAGCACGTCCGCCTCACAGCAAGAAGGTCCTGGGTTCTAGTCCCGGGCTCGGTGAATGTGAATGGCTGTGTGTTGCCCTGTGATGGTCTGGTGAGCTGTTGGGGCTGCACCCCGCCTTTGCCCAGTGTCGGCTGAGATAGGTTCCAGCCTCCCTGCGACCCTATTAAGATTAAGCGGTAAATGAGTGAGTGAGTGAGAGTGAGGTTGGTGTCAGTGACGGACCTTTTGAGGACATTCCCAGTAAGTGTTTAAAAAGTTCATCAAATGGAAACTGAGAGAGAAGAGCGATAAGATCATCTTCTGATAACAGCAGCCAGCTTGTCTCGGGGTCTTCATCCTGAAAGCAGAGGAAAAAAAATGATAAAGTGATATAATACAGACTCATTTACTATTTTATACACCCTGTGTGCACTATCTCCTGTATAAATTTTATAGGTCTCAGACTAATGGTTTCTTAAATATTGTGATTTATACAGACATAATAACGCATGTGTCAAATTGTTTTAAACATGTTGTATGGAAAATAATATGTTATGTACAATAGATAATGTGGCATGTATTTGTTGTTTTTCACTTTGCATGCTATATCTAAGACACTGATTTTGCCATACTGGCTGGGAACTGTTTACAAGAATTTCCGGGAACCATCATAAATGCCATGTTTTTTCCATCATAAATGTCCCCTCCTAAACAAGGGCTCTGACTTGGGTTAAATATTTCAGCTTGAAACCAAATACCATATTACCTGTAAAGGTACATATGTACTAAACATTGTTATCAGCAGTAATTGGAATTTCCTGAAAAGCATGGTACTGCAAAAGTTGGGAAGTGACAGAAGGTGTGGTGTCCGTCAAAACATGTCCCCTCATAAACACTCATATCCATAAAATGGGAGGTCAAACACACGTCTGTATTTTCACAACAGATAATTGTTAAGCTCTGAAATTTTAAATGGTAATCTAGAAGGCCTTGTCCTAACAGAGAAGCTCATCTAATAAATAAGAATTTGAAGTTGATTTTTTAGTCCCTGTGACACATACATGTGTTCCCTGACTGTAAAACTGCCCATGAACATTTCCACTTCGCAGGCTACGCATCTTGTCGGAGAAATAAACCCAAACCCGCACAGCCAACATCATCAACGATTTCTTTGGTAAATATTTCAGTACTGGAAAGAGGCCCTGGGGCAGACACAGAACTTGCTGGAGGCATTATATACCCTGTATAGCCTAGGAATGCCCTGGGAGAAGCTAGACAGTGTCGCCGGGGAAAAGAGATGCCTGGGTTTCCCTACAAGACCTGACCTTGGATAAGCGGAAGAAAATGGATGGATGAATGAATCATTTTTGTACATTAACAGATACGTAGCATTGTACATACCATCAAATACTTTCATTGCAATTTTATTTTGGCTTTTTTTTTTTTTTTTGCAGCTTTGGTTTCAAGTAGAATTGATTCTGCAAATCTCTAATCAATGTGATTTTCTACACTCACAGTACATGAGCTGATATTCAAGTAGCCAATCACAGCGTGCAATTACTCACATCCAGTGGAAACATATACAATAATTTATATGACAAAAGCAAATAATTACTGTAACTTCTCATCTAAATGTATCCATCATTGAATAATTGTACACAAATTCCTCTTTTCAAATAATAGGTGACCGTCTTCCTTTCCCATGTTTTCATTATAATGTTTAATCTCTAGACCAGTTTGCCATAATAACTGGCATTAATATCAAACGAGAGCAACAGCCACACCTATAAACATACAAAACATTACGTATATGTACGTATATATGCGTATGTATATGTGCATGTATATATGTGTGTGTAGGGGTGTATATATATA
>JBCNYH010000025.1:30401386-30420197 GCA_039654325.1 Tandanus tandanus
TAGTCCCAACCCCAAGTCTGCCCATATTTTAAAACCATTGTCAGCTCTACCTGGAGCAAAATAGTTGTTGCCCCAAACCGGGCTAAAAATGGAGAAGGGAGACCTTTCTTTCAAATATCTCTGAGTGACATGGAAAATACCAATCATATTTTTAACTATAGGATTAAGCGTAATCTTTTTGAGTTTATTATATTTATCAGAGTATATATAAGTGGGCAACAGAAGCCTGAGGGAAAGTGACTCAATATTACTCCATGCGGGGGGCTTTTCTACAGTATAGTAAAACATTACTGTTCTTAATTGGGCTGCCCAATAATACCAGAGCATATTTGGGCATTGTAGCCCTCCTCTATCAAAGGGTAAGTATAAGATGGACAAACGGAGCCTAGGATGCCTATTATTCCACAGGAACCGGTTAAACAGTTTCTTTAATTTAGAGAAAAAGTCTGGAGGGGGCGGCAAGGGGATATTTTGAAACAAATACAGAACCTTAGGAAGAACATTCATTTATTCTACCAATTAACGAAATTTGGAGACACGACCATCTCTCCACTGATTTAGAAATGTCAGCCATGATTAAACTGTAATTATATTTCACCACATCTTCCAGTTTTGGGACAATATGAATTCCTAGATAAGTAAAATTGTTCACATTTTTAAACAGGCAAGTGTATTTAGGTGGGTATCAATAGAGTTTTTATATTTCATCATCATTACTGATGTTAAAACAGCTAATTTTTTTTTTTGAGTTATTTAGTGATCTACCCATTATTGAATATAATTCTATGTACAGTGCCTTGCAAAAGTATTCATCCCCTTTGGCATTTTTCATGTTTTGTTGCCTCACAGCCTGGAATTAAAATGGACTGTTTGAAGGTTTGCATCATTTCATTTACAGAACATGCCTCCAACTTTGAAGATGTGATTTTTTATTTTTTTTTTATTGTGAAGCAAACAACAAATAGGACAAAATATCAGAAAACTTCAGCGTGCATAACTATTCACCCCCCCTAAAGTCAGTACTTTGTAGAGCCACCTTTTGCAGCAATTACAGCTGCAAGTCGCTTTCGATAAGTCTCTATGAGCTTGCCACGTCTTGCCCCTGGGATTTTTGTCCATTCCTTAAGGCAAAACTGCTCCAGCTCCTTCATGTTGGATGGTTTCCGTTGTAAACAGCAATCTTCAAGTCTGACCACAGATTCTCAATTGGATTGAGGTCTGGGCTTTGACTAGGCTATTCCAACACATTTAAATGTTTCCCCTTAAACCACTCAGGTGTTGCTTTATCAGTATGCTTCTGGTCACTGTCCTGCTGGAAGGTGAACCTCCATCCCAATCTCAAATCACAGGCAGACAGAAACAGGTTTTGCTCAAGAATATCCCTATATTTAGCACCATCCATCTTTCCCTCGAATCGGATCAGTTTCCCAGTCCCTGCTGCTGAAAAACATCCCCACAGCATAGATGCTGCCACCACCATGTTTTACTGTGGGGTTGATGTTCTTGGGGTGATGGGATGTGTGGGGTTTGCGCCAGACATAGCGTTTTCCTTGGTGGCCGAAAAGTTAAATTTTAGTCTCATCTGACCAGAGCACCTTCCTCCATACATTTGGTGTGCCTTCTTATTTTTAACACTAAGTAATGGCTTTTTTCTGGCCACTCTTCCATAAGACCAGCTCAATGGAGTGTACGACTTGTTGTGGTCCCATGCACAGATACATCAGTCTCTGCTGTGGAACTCTTCAGCTCCTTTAGGGTTACCTTTGGTCTCTGTGCTGCCTCTCTGATTAATGCCCTCCTTCCAGTCTGTGAGTTTTGGTGGGCGGCCCTCTCTTGGCAGGTTTGTTGTGGTACCAAGTTCTTTCCATTTGAAGATGATGGATTTGATGGTGCTCCAGGGGATCATCAAAGATGTGGATATTTTTTTATAACCCAACCCTGACTTGTACTTCACAACAGCTTTGTCCCTGACTTGTTTGGAGAGCTCCTTGGTCTTCATGGTGTGATGCCTCTTGTTTAGTGGTGTTGCAGCCTCTGGGGCCTTTCAGAAAAGGTATGTTTATACTGACAGATCATGTGACACTTAGATTGCACACAGTTGGAATTCATTTCACTAATTATGTGACTTCTAAAGGTAATTGGTTGCACCAGAACTTTTGAGGGGCTTCATAACAAAGGGGGTGAATACATATGCACATGCCAATTTTCAGATTTTAATTTTTACAATTTTTTATATACATTTTTTTCATTTCACTTCCCCAACTTAGACCATTTTGTGCAGAGCCATCACATAAAATTCAGATTAAAAAACCATTTAAATTTAAATTACAGGTTGTAATGTAACAAAATAGGTAAAAAGCCAAGGGGGGTGAATACTTTTTCAAGGCACTGAATATTCTAGGTAATATTTTGATATAGACCAAAAAAGGTTATCCATCTCTCATCTACACCACTGAGGTTTAGCAGTGAGATCAAACCAGTCTTAGCTGACTTTGTGCCAGAGCCAGAGTACACCCTGGATGGGTCACCAGTCAATCACAGGATTCACTCAATAAGATAAACATCAACTCAGACTCACATTCACACCTATGGACAGTTTAGAGCAACCAGTACACCTTATCTGCTAAATCATTGGACTGTAGAAGGCAACCAGAGCACCTGGATTAAACCCACACAGGCGAACACGTAAACTCCACAAAGAAATGCCTTTACCTGCCCTCTGTGCAGCACCTGCTGGCTGTAAGGCAACATTACAAACCACTGCATCACTGTGTCATCCTTATAACACTATACTGGTAAAAACAACAATTAATATATTTTCAATATAATATATTTGCCTACACTGGGCGAAGGAGGGGTAGACCCTCAACAGCCCACCACACCATTGCAGGGTCAACACACACACACAAAGCCATTCACACTTACACTCACACAAAGTAGCAATTTGAATTAGCCAATTAGCCTAATGTGCATGTTTTTGGTCTGTGGAATTCTAAGCAGATTTTCAGCCTGAAACTGATTAAAATCTACAGTCCTTCAGATAGCATTACATACTGAACCTCATTTCACAGAAGAAAATAATCAATTTCTTGGAAACTCACAAACAGAGTAGGGGTGGGGGGGAAAAACCTGGCTTGGGGTCCACCCCTGGCAAGACTGAGCATGTCCTCAAATATCAAATGTGGAGCTGCCGTGTATGTAATGTACGGTTTCAGGAACGTGGTTATACGCTCACTCTGATTTTCCTCGGCTAGTCCTTGGTTTTGGACTCAAAATCTTCACTTCTGAGTTCCAACATTCCTGAGACCTCAAACACATCTGCACATACGGGTAATGATTAAAGGAGGAATGAAGGGTTTAGCAAAGTGTTCTTGTTTAGAGAGAAGTTTCGTTAAGGATCTTACTCAAACATGCAACATCAAATTCATTCCTATAAAACAATTCCTTTTAAACTCATTAAAATTTCTACAAGGGATTTCCACAATGTCAAACGTGACCTCACACACATGTGGCACAATGACCATACAATTATTCATTAGTTCTACTAAAGCCAGATGTATTTATTTATTCCCACAAGAGAAATTCGGCTCTGCATTTAACCCATCTAAAGTGAGGACACACACGTAAACATGGAGAGCACACAAACACACACACACACTTGGAACAGTGGACAGCCACGTTGTGGCACCCAGAGAGCAGTAAGGGGATAGCGGCCTTGCTCAAAGTCATTTCAGCCATGAAGGTGGCGGAAGATGTGTTGCTGAACCAGCCGGGAATCGAACCTGTGACCTTTCTGTCCCAAACCCGCCTCTGGCTGCCACAAGTTTGTAAACCACAATATATTAAAAAACAAAAAAACAAGATTTTGACTGTCACTTTACACAAAGTCTTTAAACTATTACTCTTGTCTCTCATTCACTAATTTGCTGAACTGCTTAATACTATTAGGGTCATGAGGAGGCTGAAGCCTTTCTCAGCCGACACTGGGCAAAGGCGTGGGTGGGTACACCCTGACAGCTTGCCAAACCATTGCAGGGTCAACAAAAAAATCATTCACACTCACACCTAGGGGAACAGCTGATTAGACTAATGTGCACGTCTTTGCATAGTCTCCACAAAGTCTCCACAAAGTCACAGGAATAACATGCAAACTCCATATATGCTTTTTAAGTACATGTATCTCTGAAATCTGATAACTCACACGTTTAATATTAAACTTTATTAAGCTGCAACATGTCTATGATACATGAGTTTTTCATAATGAGCGTACTCGTTTAGCTCTTCAAATATACCGTACAGTGTTACTTTAGAGCTGTAAAGTCAAACAAATGAAATATTTCTGCTGCAGCTGGTTGCCATTAATGAGGTCTGGTAATAAAACCGGCTGAAATGATGAGCACTAAAGAAATTCTGTATAAACTACTTTTTATTCTCACATCCAGCTTATTACATGCCCCTCAGGTGGGTTTTAAAGGGCCAGTTTATACACACACAAGTCGTTTAGTCCGAGATGTCACTGTGGTAAACCATTTCATTGTTCTTATCCCCAGAACTGGGCTGCTTCCAGGCTACTCTTAATGTTACTCAGGTTTTCTCTCCTCTCTTTGGTTACCAGGCTGGCTTCTCCTTTTTGTAGACGTCTCCTCTGGGCAGCTTTCTGCTGCTTAGTGAGCTGCCTCTTCACTTTCTGTCTGATCACCGACTGTAAAAGAAAACATTAAAGAGTAAAGTAACCTGGTAAAGTTTTGCTTTTGTAAAATGCTAAACTACTTTCAGGGGTGTACAGTACGAAGTACATTTACTTCAGTACATTTATAGTAAAGTATCTGTACTTTATGTGAGTGTCATTTTTTTGAGACAAATTTAAACTTTTACTTTATACATTTTAACACCAGTATCTGTACTTTCTACTCACTACACTTTCAAAACAGAGGCATTACTCATCATCTCTCACTCATTTGGCGAACCGCTATCTCGGCTGACTCTGAGTAAAGGTGGGGTATACCCTGAACAGCTCGTCAGACCATCACAGGGCAACACACACACACACACACACGATTACCAATTAACCTAATGTGCATTTTTTTGGACCGTGGGAGGAAACCAGAGTACCCAGAGGAAACCCACACAAGCAGGGGTAGAAAATGTAAACTCCACAAAAAATTTCTGAGGCCGGGATTTGAAATGCCGTAAATGCCCAGCCTTATAATAGTGATGGGAACAATGCGAAGAGTGTTGGGTTGCACAGAGAGAGAGGGAGAGAGGGAGCTAAAAAGAGAGAGTGAAAAATGAGAAAATAAGAGAGAAACAAAGAGGGAGAGAGAGAGATAAAAAGAGAGCGAAAAAATGAGAGAAAATGAGAGCGCTAAAAAGAGAGCGAAAAAATTAGAGAAAAATAAGAGAAAGAGGGAGAGAGAGAAAGAGAAAATGAGAGAGAGCGAGAGAGAAAGAGAGAGCGAGAGAGAGAGAGAGAGAAAATGGTACTGACATCATCCTATTCTCACGATTTCCCCCCATTCAGGAGAGTGAAACAGACTACAAATAGTGGCTTTTTTAAACAGGCTAATGCAAGAAAGAATAAAAAATAATTTATTTTACATATTTACTAACATTCATCTTCAAACAATGCTTTCAAAAAAAACATTTGACCATATATGTGACCCTCTCCAGCATAATACGGATGATTATAGCATGAAAATGGACTGAGTTACATCATTTTGTAGGTCAATCAGGAAATGCTACTTTTGAGAAAATAGTAATTACGGTTACAGAACCAGTTTCTGAATTTCCTCATTTGAAACTCGCTAACATCCGTACCCTAAACGAATCCAGCTCTCCACCAATCAGCGCGATCATACTAGTGTCTTCCTAGCAACAGATGAGTTCTATTTCCACTGACGGACAAAAGCATGTCCGTTTTTATGATTCTCATTAATTTACCTTTATATGATTGGGGGAATCCTTCTGGGATCCTGTAAGTAGGGAGAGTATTCTGGTAGTGAATATGGATAATAAGGAAATACCCTGAGCAATCACAAAAGCGGTTTGAAAATCGGCAAAATAAGGCAATATTTCTATTGTTTTACAACAACTTGGACATGGGACCCTTTCTTAAAACGGTATTTTAGCATGGATAGATTGTGTTCAGGGATATTTGACCTTGTGGGTGGAAGATTATGCTTAGAAGGATGTATTTTTGGCGATATCACATTTTCATCCAGGTACGCCATTTTCAACTTACTTTGACTCTTACTCAAAACTCTACCTTGCGACTTAATCCGTATTATGCTGGAGCGGGTCACATATCACAGCAAAGTGGGTATTAAGTTAGAAATTTTGAGTTGCTGGTACCATTGTGTAGCTGATATCTAAGCCTAAGCTTTAAAATGATACCAAATTTTCTATCATAATTGTCTAGCTTTGGAGTAACTAACCAAAACCTGCCAGGAAATTTCAGCCTTTTAAGCATGCAACTCTAAAAAAAAAAATCGCATTTAAAGTATAAAGTATTTAATAATTTCCGACATAATACCCACTTTGCTGTGATGGGTCACATATCTTCTATTTTAATGAATATAATTCTTTTTGACTGTCAATGCTACTCACTGGAGGAATCGTGGATTGGCTAGCGACGCTTCCGCTGGACACTTCGCTGGTTGTTCTTTGTCTGTGCTCACTCACATGGAATAAGCTATCTGCGTCCCTGTGAAAATCAGAACAAGCTCAGGCAGAGTGTTTAGCAAAATGCACCCAATTATAATCACCATAGATAAAAAGCGATTAACTGTTCTCTGGTGGTGATCCTGCTTTATAAATCCTATTCATTAATGTTACCTGAAAGGCTTGAACTCTTTGTTGTATGCTGAAAGATCGACCAAATCTGGACATTCATCCTCGTCCTCCTCGAGCTCCTCATTGCTCTCCAACCTTCTGGAAGCATCTGTTAGTAAATCATCAGTGCTGTCAGGACACAACTCCTTCTCCAAGCTACGTTCTCCATATTCCTGCTCTGTTGCTTTCTCTCCTGATGCAATCTCATCCCCAACCTTTAGGCCTTCAAGTTCCAGAATAGCATGGTTATACTCCTCCATGTCTACAGATTCTTCACAATCAGATTCTGGTGCTTCAGGAGCAGCGTCTTCATCTCCACTGAGGTTTTCTTCACCCTCGGGACCGACCGGGTGGAGAAGCTGGTCGTCTTGCTGCAGTTCTTTGGTGTAACCACTGGCTGAGATCTCCACATCAAGAGAGCAGGCTTTTCTGAGAATAAAGAACATGACAAGCTAAACAGCAGGCTGTAATATACATTTTAAATTAATACACAACATCCAAAATAATTACCTGATATCTTTAAACGTCGGGAAGAGCTCACTTTCGTAGTTAAACCGTCTAATGAAGAAATCTCGGATGCACTTCACATCTCGGTCAAAATACCTGGCAGAGAAAGTTCAAGAAGCTAAGGCGCAGCGTTGTGCTGCGGAATTTATTTATACAGGCTAAATAGCATAATAAAATGGACAACAATCATGCACCAAGTCTTCTTTTAACTCGTAATTTTGGACTTAAGGAAAAATAAAGTCACCATTGTGCATTTGGATGAGAGGTGGACACCATTTGCGGGAAGTCGATCATGGTTATGTGATCGTTGTCGTCAAGCATCAGGTTGAACTCGTTAAAATCTCCATGAATAAGTCCGTGATCGGCCAGTTTGACTATCAGCTCCATGATTTCACTGTACAACAAGGCAGGGTCTTGAATTTCCCGCACCTGACACCTGGTACAGAAACACAATCATTTAAAGCTTCCATCCAAATTCCTTATCTAGAAAAACAGCTCGGAGAGAAGCTCCAGCTGTAAATCAAATATCAAATATACCCGTTTTTTTACGCCTGTTTGAAAAACAGAACGTATTATGTTATCACGCTGTACAGGCGGTTGGCCGAGCGGTGTGGGCACTCTGGACACATGAAAATCAACAGTCATTCTCCAGGCCATAGTACAGAAGCCTATTTAAATTAAGTCCAAGGGTTAAAGGTCAAGGTCACTATGACCTTTTTGTGTATTTTCATTGAATATTTGGTTTCAGGACAATAGTACAATAATAATACTGTATAATATCAAACGGGCATATCAAGCTCCCTCTGGGGGCCATTTTTCTAATGTATAATCATTTCTGTCGTAACTCATGAACAGGGCCTTGTGCAGTGACTTAAATGTAACTGCAAACTGCTTTAAAAAACAGAATGAGGTCATACTTTTAATTTATAAATAATAAAAATGTAAAATTTTAAACTGTAAATTTTAAAAAGAAAATTTACTGTGGAAAAAGTAGAACAAAACTACTGATATGCCCTGATATGGTCTGGCATGCTGTTCAGAGTGTACCCTGCCTTTGACCAGAGTCGGCTGAGATAGGCTCCATCATCCCTGCTAGCCAAATGAATGAATGGGTGAATGACAAGACTGATATGCTATGAGCGTACTGCTATTAGAAAGTAACCAACTTTGATTAATTTAAACTTTGGTAACAGCAATTAGAGCACCGTCCATCCATTCATTCATTTGCTGAACCATTTAATCCTACTAGGGTCGTGGGGAGGCTGGAACCTATCTCAGCCGACTCTGTGCGATGACCGGGTTCACCCTGAACAGTTCACCAGACCATAGCAAGGCAACACACACACACACACACACACACACACACACACACACACACCTAGGGGCAACCTGGAAAAGCCAATTAGCCTAATGTGCACATTTCTGGACTGTGGGAGAAAACCGGAGCACCCGGAGGAAGCCAGGGAGAACATGTGCACTCCACCATGTCGCCTCATCATAACACTGTATTAAATCTTTTTCTATAGCAGCATGCTTTACTTTTTTTATTCCATAATCCTGGTAATCATCTTGGATTTCTACAAAATAAATATTATAACCTGTATGTTTATGTCTTCTTTTAAGTCACTAACAATTTTCCATTTTTCTACTTTCAACTCTAAATTAGTTCCCCCATTAGTCAAATCCCACCCATCAAGTACTTCCTTCCCTATCGCACGACCACCACCAACCAATGCTACCACCTACCTCTTTTCAAACTGCCTCACATGCGTATTTGGGGTGGCCTAACACACTCGAAGGGAAAGCGCTATCCGCACCCTCGTATGAATGAGCTCACATTAATCATCAATTAGCTCCCGTGGACTCCCGGTCACGGAAGGCTGCGGCATCAACCTGGATTCGAACTTGTGATCTCCGGGTTGATAGTCGCGCACTATAAAATCCTACTCACAAAATGCTAAAAAATAACAATTTCATACTGTGTTATACTCTCTCATCTTCTGAAGTCAAAACAATAACTAAATTAATAATCAGCTCACAGAGGATAGCCGTTGATGAGCTCCATAACGACTGCATGTCTGTTGTAGTCCACTGGCTTTGGAACAGGAAATCCCCGGTCATACAGTGCCTGTCAGGAAACAAAACACTATGCAATACATCAACATGAAATAAATGTAATATATACACGCACAAACATACAGATCAGCCATAACATTAACACCACCTGACTGTTCTGCAGATAGGCAGCCCCATACAGAGAAAGTTGCAAAGCACCGTATTTATATCTACTTTCTATTATATCCGGCATTAACAGTTTCAGCAGTGGAATCAGACCAGATGTACTAGCCTTCGCATCAATGAGTCTTGGGTACCCATTACACTCTTGCCAGTTCACTGGTTGTCATTCCTTGGACCACATCTGGTACTAAACACTGCATACCATCAACACCCCACAAGACCTGCCGTTTTGAAGATGAATACACCCAGTCGTTTATCATCACAGTGTTGTTAAAGTCACTCAGATCTTTACACTAGCTCATTTTTCCTGCATCCAACACACCAACTTAGAAAACTGACACTTATTGTTCTGACTAATATATCCCTCACCTTGGAAGGTGACACTGTAACGAAACAATCAATGTTATTCTATCCATATCCACTGGACATGTGCAACTATGCATTCTGATTGGCTAAACTACTACTAGGATATCACCCCATATACCATTACTTGCTAAGAAATGGTGGTGCCTTCATGCTAATCTAATCACTAATGTTAGCCAGTTGGTTCTTTCATTTATTCTGGACTTATTCCACAAAAAGCAACAGGTTTTTTTTTTTCAACAATTATTCTGTCCCTACCAAGCACAACGCTATCAGCCTGATGTGAAAAAAAAAGTCTATAGTCCTTGCTGTCACGTGATGGTGATGACCAGAAGAGAGGCCAAAAAAGAAGTGCAGCAAGAACACACTTAGAACTTCATCTGCTATCCCGGTATATTCCGACTTCAGCTCATGGAGTAACTTAAATATTCCCTTCAAGTGTCAGTGATCATGTTTTTAATGTTCTGGCTGATCAGTGTGCATCACTCACTTTGAATCCTCAGCTTATTGTAATTAGTGAACCTGTTCAGGAAACTGAGATAAAAGACGTACTTTCATGTAGGCGTATTCCTTCATGGCGGACAGCCGGGACAGGTAGAGCCAGGACATCTTGTGTCTGTGTTTGTGGTAATCACGTTTATTCTTCAGGTTCCGGAACGATGTTCTTCCGAGTCTGTGGAGCTTCAGAGCAAACTGTTCCCCTTCTTCATTGGCTACGATGTAAATATCTGCAAACAAAAACAGAGCTGTGCTTCTCATTTCATCATCATAAAACTAGTCCATGTATTCTCTTTGGACAACACTCTAGCTTTGCCTGATGATCCTGTACTCCACACCACACTGACATCAGGTCGCTGCGGATATTTTAATTAATCAATTTGGAATTATCCACTGAAAATACTACAGCAAGTATAAAAAAGTGCTCAAGAAGCAATTTAAATGTCAATCAGTCATCATCTTCCGATTGGTCCGGGTTCATGTTGCGGGGGCAGCAGCCTACGCAGTGAGTTCCAGATATCCCTCTACCCAGCCACTTCCTCCAGCTCTTCTGGGGGACACCAAGGCGTTCCCAGACCCACCGAGAGACATAGTCCATCCAACTTGTTCTGGGACGACCCCGCGGTCAGATTTAAATGTATTTTAAAAGTATTTAAATGCCATTATATTATATTGACTTTTTTTTTAATCTTACTGATTGTATTATTGTTTTGGATATCACTTTCTATTTCATTATTGCTACCAGAACCCGAGTTCCTCATTTCAAGCCTTTCATGCTCAATAAGTTTTGGAAAACCACTAAGCCACCACTGCCATCATTTATACTGCTAGGTGGACAGAGGCACACTTGTGGATGAGACCTTACCCAGGGGTCCTAGCATGGTGGGGGTCGAATGGATATTTGAACACACAACCAGTCTATCATGATCCCGGCACCCTAACCACTACACCAACGGCTCCAAAAAATTTTTTTAAAGTGGAACAAGTGTAATGAAATGATTCACATATTAATTACAATTTAGTAACTACAGTACAAACTGGTTATCTACAAGTGTGAATGCATCTGGTTTCAATCATATCAGTGATAAATCCAATAACACGACATAAACAAGGACTCTGACAGCCCAGTCGACATTTTCCCAGCCCTCCGAGTAGCCCTGTTCTACATATAGAACCCACGTGTGTTACAGCAGTGAGAAACACTTGACTATGCAGCACGAGAGGTCGCTCAGTACTATGGATGAGATGGGATGGGATGTGATAGCGCAAATGAAAATAGTAATGCTGACCTGACTCTTTGCCGACACCCATTTGGTTTCCCACCGACAAAATGACATTTCGGGACGACAGAGCCTTCAGAGCCAGATAATCATAACCACCATAGTTCAGGCGATATCCCTGCACCGCTGCAAAAAAAAAAAAAAAAAAAAAACAACAGCATGGACAGACGTCAATTTAAATGCAATTCATCAAGAGACAACAAAGTAAACGAGTGAGACAGACAGGCGATCTTTACTTTTGGTGCGCTCATAGGCCAGCAGTTTGTGTTTGACGAGTTCTCTCAGCACTTTATTGCACCCTCCATGTCTCAGGCTCGCAATGGATGTGATCAGGCTGACTGGTACGATCTCATGATTCTTCATTCCCATTTCCACCTGGTCAGAGATGACAATAACAGCTTAAAGGCTTTTTGTTTGTCTAGCAGAATAAGTTATTAAATAATATATAAAATAATAATCTACAGATTCTTAGCCCTGATCGTGGTTTAATCCCTGTCTTGTATATTTAAATGTTTTCCCCTTCCCTAAATTCTCTCATGGACTGGTGGTTATCACATCCACCTCACAGCAAAAAGGTCCTGGGTTCGAGTCCCGGGCTCGGCAAGGGTGTTTCTGTGCGAGTCCCTGTGCTTGCGTGGGTTTCCTCCGACAGTCCAAAGACATGCACATTCGGCTAACTGGTTGTTCCAACTTGCCCCTCGGTGTGAGTATGAATGGTTGTGCGTGTGTTGCCTGTGATGGTCTGGCAAGCAGTACAGAATTTACTTCGCCTTCACCCAATAATAGCCGAGACAGGCTCCAGCCACCCTGCGACCCTGGCCGGAGTAAGCAGTTTGGCAAAGACGTGAATGAGGTTCTTAGCCCTGATACTGGTTTAACCCTCTCTTGTATATCTGAATGATTTCCCTTCACTAATCAGCTAATGGGCAGCACGGTGGCGTAGTGCTTAGCATGTCTGCCTCACAGCAAGACGGTCCTGGGTTCGAGTCCCAGCTCGGCCATTTTCGTGTCGAGTTTGCGTGTTCTTCATGTGCCTGTGTGGGTTTCCTCCGCGTACTCCGGTTTCCTCCCACAGTCCAAAGACAGGCATATATGCCCATAGGCTTGAGTGGATGTGTGTTTGTTGCCCTGGCAAAGTGTTTAGGGTGTACCCCACCTTCGCCCAGTGTCCCCACCACCCTGGTAGTAGGATTAAGCGGCTCAGCAAATGACTGAGTGAGTAATCAGCTAATTAAATGCACTTCCTGGGTTGAAGTGTAGGACATGGAGTAATCCATGACATGATCAGGGCTGGGAACCTATAAAACATCCAGAATCTTTCTGGATCACACCATGTTCACAAGGGTTTCATACAAATTCATAGAGAAAACCCATTTCACAATGTTAACGCCCCTTATATTCATAGAAAGTGGTGCTACAGCCTCACTCAGTGTTCCCATGTTATTGTTACCCATCAAGATGTGATAAAAGAAAAGATACTCACAGCCGTCAGCACCCGAAAATCATCTCGAGACAGATATCTGAGAACAACAACGTTTAATTTTCCCATCGTGTTAAACACAAACGTCTGGATTATTAGAGAAAACAGCGTAGCTTTATTCAGACTGCATGTGTTCCACCAAATCTTAGAAGAAAACACATGGAGAACCCGGAAGAAATAAACAAGATGTTTACTTCCGTGTTGGGACCACAGGATGGGACGGAGTTAAAGCGCCCCCTGGCGGGCTGGAGAGTATTTCAGCCAGGTGAATAAGTAAATAAGGTAGAAATTTGTTGTTGTTTTTATTATTATTATTATTATTATTATTATTGTTGTTGTTGTTGTTGTTGTTTATTTTTTTACTTTTAGAACATTAATTAATGATAAATAAAAATACATAACAACTATAAACCAGTTTATTTGTTTAAATTACAAAACATAAAAAAAAAAACTTCTTCCCACTCCTTTTCAGGTATGTACATACTGTAGATGATAAGGTGTAACTTTGCTTGTAAAATTTGTTTTGAAAAGCTTTTTATTTTCTTACGTTCCTCTATCGGCAGTGGCGGCCCGGTGGTAGGGTGGGGGTTGGGGGTTCAAGCCTCACTATCAACGGGTTGTCACTGCTGTCCCCCCAGTGCAGCTAACTGGGTTATCAAAGGCCGGTCATGTCTCTCACTGTCTATGGCGAGAGGCATGTTAAAGAACCATTGCTGATTTTCGTCAAGAGTAGGCTGCATAGCCGTCAGCGTGTTTCTGCCCTGCGATGGCCCAGAGTCGGCTGAGATGGGCGCCAGCCTCCCGGTGACCCTAATTAGGATTAAGCGGTTCAGAAAATGAAGGATGATGAACGTTCCTCTATCACTGTCTCTACTGTTTTATGTTGCATACTCGAAATGAATAACTTAAACATAAAATAAAACAATTCAGTCCCTGTTACTGAACACGGTTATGTGTAGCACTACAGTCCATGTTGTTTTCTCATTTTAACTAAGCATTTAAAATTAATTTAGAATATAATACAGAATGGCTGCCCATTAATACATTTAAAAAGTTTGCAGTGGCAGAGTGGTTAGCACTTGCATCAAGCAGATACTGGGTTCGAACCTGCCAGTTGACCAGGGTTACAGCCATTCCGACAGCCTATTGGCAACCCAAATGAGCTGAGTAGGGTGCCCATGTTGCATGAGTAGGGCTGTTAAACCAGTGAGCTGTCAGAACGTAGAGTGGTCCCCGTTAGGCCACCAGGGCCTATTTGTGTTGAGTTGTGTCTGTTTGAGGTTTTTTTTTTTCTGGTGCTAGTTTCCTTGTACAGTCCAAAGACACTGGATGTGAGTTCGAAGGCTGGCCGTGTCTCGGCGTTTGCCCTGCGATAGACTACCTCTCCAGGGTGTCCCCCACCTCTTGCTCAGTGTCAGCTGGGATGGACTCCAACTCCCCCACAATCCTCATTAAATAAATGAATGACTAGATTAAAATAGCATTTACAGTCATGAAAAAATAAGTGTGATCCGTGGAAATTGTTGATTTTTTTCAACAGATTTAAAGGTAAACTGCATTATTAAAAAAATCTCAGATTTCACTCAGGTTCTTCTTGTTTGGACAAAAACAAATTAAGGAGTCGAGTATTATGTTGACACTATAACCAGCAACCATATAACAGACGTAACCTGTAACCCAGTGGAGTAAACAGACAGACTACAGGCTTATAATGTTATTATAAGTGTCTACATGGAAAATGAGTATCTGAGCAAACTCATTGATTTTACCAGTTTTTGTAAGGAAAGGTGGTGATGGAGGTATGAACGAAGCCAGCACTCTCAAAAGAGCAACAAGAATTTTTCAGTTAGAAAATTGTGTTGAGTGAAAGAAGGGCACCACGGTGATGTAGTGATTAGCATGTTCACTTCACAGCAAGAAAGTCCTGGGTTGGATTCCCGGCCTTTTCTGTGTGAAGTTTGCATGTTCTCCTCGTGCTTACGTGGGTTTCCTCCCACGTCCAAGACATGCACATTAGGCTGTATGTTCTAAATTGACCCCAAGTGTGAGTGTGAATGGTTTTGTGTGCGTGTGATGGCTCTGCAATAGCCTGGCAAGCTGATCAGGGTGCACCCCACCTTCGCCCAGTGTCCACTGAGACAGTCTGCAGCCTCCCTGTAAATTAGGATTAAGCAGTTTGGCAAATGAGCGAGTGAGTATTCATTAGAGGGGTCAGCTCACCCTTCCCAGAAGGATCTGTACTAAGTAGCAAGCAAATTTGTCCCTTGATGGCATCAATATACCACCTTGTTGAAAAACAATCTGCAACAACTCAGTGACATCCCAAATCATAGACCATAAGTTTTATTGTGGAAAATAAATACTATTTTGTCAAAGTAGTTGCATTATAAGATCTGACTAATCAGTTCCAGTTCATTGCAGACAAGAGCCGGCCTCGTCTCCATTTTAATTAGTGAAAAATCCTCTAGTGAAGGCTCAGTATTTAGCTCAGTGATCATGCATAAAAAGAGCAAGAATAGTAGCATGCTTTTAAAACACAGAGACTCAGATGCAAAAAAACCCCCCAAAAAACATTGAACTGGATTGTGGAAGGGTGAGTTGGACCCTTCAAGAAACAACATTTACCTTTAAACTTGGTAGACAACCTTACCCAGAGTGACTTACCTTTATCATTTTTACACAAGTGAGCAATTGAGGGTTAAGGCAGCAGTGTCAGCTTGGTGGTATTGGGGCTTGAACCCCTGACCTTCAGATCAGTAAGCCAGAGCCTAAACCACTGAGCCACCACTGACACAACCTTATTTAAAGGGCTCCCTGGTTACATTAGCTATTTTAACAGAAAACCACAATGAATATTTACTTAATCTAAAATTTATATTTTTGTGGCTCACCAGAATCATTCTCTCTCTCACACACACACAATTTAAATAAACTACAAACTCTCTCTTTCACTGCAACTGAGGTTATTATATAACAGATGTTACTTAAGGGAAACACGATGCCACAGTAGTTAGCACATCCTTCTCAAAGCAAGAAGGTCCTGGGCTCGAGTTTGCCTATTCTCCCTATGCTTACATGGGTTTGCCCCTGGCACTCCAGATTCCTCCCACAGTCCACAGACATGCATATTATTCTAATGAGCTGTTCTAAATAGCCTCTATGTGTGTGTAAGTGAATGGTTGTATGTGTGTTTGCCCTGCAATGATATGGCAACCTGTTCAGGGTGTACCCCGCCTTTGCCCAGTGTCGGCTGAGATAAGTGGTCCAGCCTCCCCGCGACCCTAATCGTGGGATTAAGCGGTTCAGCAAACAAGTGAGTGATTTTGCTTAATACAAGTTTCCCATTGGCCAACATGGTGTTAATGTAAGACACAACTGTGATGCATGATCAAAGACAGTCTACAGCATTGTCTTTATTAACATAATTACAAACGCCACTTATAGAAGACATACCTCAGAGTTTCAGAGCAGAACGTTATGTATGCTTTTTTTTTTTTAGAGATCAATGAGACATGAAGGAGAAAAGCAAGAGAATGGGGTTTCATAAAGAAAAAAAGTTTAGTTTACAAAACATTTCACACGTACTCTTATAGTCTCACTTCAAATTCTAGAGCTTAGAAAATCCTTCCTGGAACGTTTCCCTTCGCCTTTATATCCACTCTAAATGCCTTCCAGTGAAACATCTCAAAATTAATGATGTGACTTATGGTTTGCTGTTACATTTCTTAGATACAGGCAGTATTTTACTCAGCAAGAATGCACACACAATTTCAAACGGTGCCTTTAGGATCAATTTGAGATGAATCCACTTTGTCAAAAAAAAAAAAAAAAAAAAAAGATTCGAAGGTGGGGGGTTGTTGTTAAACTCATGCTGAACCAAGAGTCAGCTCCTTATGCCACGAATCCAGTTTCGAGCTTTTAAGTTCAGTGTAAAAAAAAGTTATATACACAAGCAAAGGAATGCTTCTGAAGGGGTGGATAAGACTGATATTAGTGCCGGTTTTAGAATTAAGTTTAAACGACTTGTTTGCTTGTGCAGTGCATTTTTACAGACCAAACAATATTCACAGAGGACAAAAAGAGGACATGAGAACAAACACAAATCATAAGGCAACAAAAACTAGAACTGAAAATATATATACGTTGATATGCTGTGTAATTACACTTTTATAACAAACTACCGAGAGGTTTATTTCCTTGACAGGGTTCGATAGTGCTGGTCTGCTTCTTACATTATTAATGCAGAAGCTTCTATAGGGGTTTTTTTTTTTTTTGGTAATTGGGGATGTTGAACATCAAGGACCAACAAATTGTGAACTCTAAAGTCCACTGGACGCTTTGCAGGTTGACCGATGTAAGAGGAATAAGATAAAACAAGCTCTAGGCCACTAGAAAACAAGCGACAAAGTGCAAAACAAAATGTTTTAACAGACTCAAATGTGTGTCCTGTTTAATATATTACTCTTAATGTTCTAGATCTTAAAACATCTTGTATCTAAAGCCCCTCCCCCACCCAGAGTTTTTACAATGGCGCTTTCATTTAACGATATTCACCTGTATAGTATTATATTATATTATTATAACATTATGTCTTGAGTAGGTACAAACATGATAAACATGTGGTGACTGGTTACTTGCATTAGTTCTAATTAAAAGAGAAGAGTTTGTTGTCTTTTTTTTTTTTTTTTTTTTAAACAAAATGTACAATAACAGG
Source organism: Tandanus tandanus (assembly GCA_039654325.1). Lineage (NCBI taxonomy): Eukaryota > Metazoa > Chordata > Actinopteri > Siluriformes > Plotosidae > Tandanus > Tandanus tandanus. Next base: position 30,419,298 of record JBCNYH010000025.1, read on the forward strand.
TTAATCATGCACCTTCTCTTACGTACATTCTAAAATCAGATTCTGCCTAAACATGAACTTCACTTCCACTCGAACAACGCATATCAAAATTTCATTGGATTTAAATTACCCCACTATTTAAACAGCTCCTGTACACAAGATGTCTCATTTACAGATATGCACATCAACCCGTCTGCTGATAAACTCCGTACTTATTTATCCCCATCTACATTAGTGTTCGCCGGAGGATTCGTCCCCCTGTGAAGGTTTGCCGAGTGCACTGGGACATGTACGTTATGAACAGATAAAATGAGAGAGAGAGAGTGGAGGGAGGGAGGGAGGGTGGAAGGGATGGAGATGAACATGGCAGAATCTGACTAGTGCTTGTCCTCCATCATTCAGAGCTGCCCAGCCCCAACCCCTAAATCTCATGGCCAATTAGAATGGGAAGAGCATACAGATCATACAGAGAGAGAGAGAGAGAGAGAGAGAGAGAGAGAGAGAGAGAGAGAGAGAGAGAGAGCGCGAGAGAGATTTGGGCTGTGGTATGGGTTTGGGGGGAAAGATGTAACGACAGAGACAGAAAGTCTCCATGGTCATTAACAGCTGCAGCCCTCTTTCTGAGGCTGTGTGTCGCTGGAGAGCCGCCCGCCTTGTGGAGCATTGGGCTTGTGCTGGACCCCTGACTCAGCGGCGTTCAGGTCCAGGCTACCATCTTGAATGTTCTGGTAGATCTTCTTAGCTGCCTCCAGGAATGCATCTTCGACATTCTCACCTCTGTGTGAACAACAAATACGATTGGATGAGATAAGAAAAACGTAACAGTGCTAAATTCTAAATAAATGTGCCAGGCCTTGCCGTTATTATAGCACAAGTCATGCGAGTGGAAATTAAGTTCACGTGGGTGTGTGTGTATATATA
>JBCNYH010000025.1:30428548-30444280 GCA_039654325.1 Tandanus tandanus
GTAAATATAAGGTGATTTAGATTCCGATATCTTCCCTGGATTCACTGCTCCATCGGGCTTTAGTGCTCACTGGTTGACGGCGCTCAGACACTCACGTACTTGCGTCTTTTCCCACTTAGTGGCAACATACGAAACGTTAAATGACTGTCTTTCTTTATATTAGACGAACAGCCCACTACACATCAGCTTTTACGCACGAAGAGAGCACTCTATTAGCAAAAAAAAAACAAAAAAAAAAAACAACCACGAGTAGACACGTTAACTGGACTGTATTCTCGCAGCACAGTGGTTTGATTCCGCCACGTTAACATGGGGGGCAGGTTCCCGCTGCCGGTCACGTGATTGAGACCTGGATTATCGACTGTGAGATACTAGAAACACTGGAGATTACGGAGGGAGTGCGCTCACTAGATTTTATTTCTTCGACCTAGTTCAAGTTGTCAATATAAACAAAGTGTGGTAATTTAAAAAAAAATCTGACTGAAAAGTGCAAAATGGCAGGGAAATGCCACTTCAGCCAACAATTTAGTTTAAATCCGACTGGTTACAGACACTGTAGATTAGCACTATGTTTTACACACACAAAAAACCCTGCACACACACAACACCTACCCACTGAGTTTGACTGACGGTATACTTAGTCTGTGTGTCCTGATGAACCAGTATAAGAATATATTCACTGATAGAGACTTTAAAGCACTTCTGTAAGTCACTCTGCATCTGCTAAAAGTATTTCAGCAACATCCACCTCACCTCTGGTGCATTACTGTTACCTTCCGCATGAGCTACGCTGAAGATTCTGTGACCACATTTTTGTTCTGCAGGAAATTGTGTATATTTGTCTCTGCGCTTGGTCCTAGTAAGTTATTCCCTTTGGCGTGAGCTGTACATTGTTCATGTTATTATTACTAGACATTTGAGAGCTTACGGAAATTGTACTAAAATAATATTACGATAGTCATTACTTTTACATAGACAGGAACTTTCCAATAGGTCTAACGCCAGGATCTAATTAGTTCATTACAAGTTCAGCTTCATCTTCAAGTGAGACAGAGCATGCGTGTGTCCGAAGACTCGGAAGAGGTACGTTTTTAAATTGGAATTTCTCCACTACTGACAAAGTAACTAATATCATGACAGTAGTAATGTTATTAGTAGTATTAACGTATACACGTCATTCAGGTAACGTAACGTACAACAAGGATCTGACATTATATATGCCAGTTGGTGCCACGCAAAAGGTCAGTGAACACGTGTATTTGCTCCAGCACTCATTAAAACTAAGGCTGGGCAATGAAAAGAATATTTATATAACTTTATAAACATTGCTTATCACAGACTTCAATACACATTGTCCACAGTTACTCTCAGTAATATCTGATTAGTCGATAAGTACTAGTGGTACAAATTCAGATTTTTCACAGGATCTTGCACACTCACTGTATTGGGGTTGGTGAGATTCCTTGCATCAGTCAGCCAGCTGCTCAGGTGGTTGTACGTGCTTCGCCTGCAGAGAAAAAACAACCAGGTACCACTTTAGGCTTTAAACACCTATGAAAACCAGCTCCAAATCCAGCCTCAGACGACAAGACGTTCCCAATTCCAGATAAGAATCCATTCTACCTGGTAATGTCGTACACCATGAGTGCGCCGGCAGCTCCTCTGTAGTAGCTGCGGGTGACTGCGCGGAACCGCTCCTGCCCTGCTGTGTCCCAGATCTGCAGCTTCACCTTCTGCCCACTCACCTCGATTATCCGTGTTCCAAACTCCACGCCGATTGTGTGAGGGCAGTCTGCCATGACTAATACAAACAAGCAACAACAAACAATGTGTCATACACTCGTCACCACACTGAAGACTCCTTTCTCTCTCTAAACTGCTTTTATAGAAATGAGAACACACACACACACACACTAAAAGACAAGGTTTCTGTTTGTGTGTACAGAGAGTTCACTGCTGCTACAGCATTATAAAGCTTCTCTCTTCTCGGGTTTGATTCATCCCAAGGCTCTTAATGTCCGTTATGCAGTGTGACATTTTAAACACTGGCAGTTTATTAGTGGAACTCGACACCTGCCCTTACACTTCCATTACAAGAGATTTTTCGAGATAATGGTCTCTCAGTTCTTTTTCAGTAGAAGGAAACGTCTCGTCTGACATTGCCAACGTGCTGCGGTCGTGAGAGACAAAGATTCACCTGATTTTTAACATTCGTATAGGCTAAGCTGGATGATCACCAAAGTAGTTTATTTATTATTCATTTAAATACAGATTTCTCTTGCAGCAGTGGCATTCAAACAGTAGGCTCTGGGGAAGGTAGAGCATGGAGGAAGTGGTGGAAAATATGAAAAATATATCTTTAAATGATCACTTTTAGGGCTCACAACCCTCACATGTTTTGTGTAGGAGCTCTAGAAGCTCTGCATTTTAAGAACACAACAGAAAGAGCATGCAGTCCTCATTTTCCCTCCCTAATAAAAACAGCAATCAGGAGCCAATCAACATACGAAAGCAACATGACTGACAGATGCATAGACAGACATGTGGAGTGGTCTGTATGTTGTTGGTTTTTTTTTTTTTTTTGAGATAAAGTCTATAAATGTGTGTCCAGACTAACCATCATAAAATAGGTAGGTATATACAGTTCTATCCAGCTGAAAATTAATGGGTAGGTGTGCCCAAAATTCGATTGAGACTGGATAATGAGTTCAACCCAAAATGCTTTACCCCAATGCAAAAATTGATTTATGAGTTTTTATTAAATCGATGTGTTCCATCTGACTGGAAATGACAATTGTTAATATAACACTGTAAAAATTCCATGACCACATCATTCATACTTTCTTCATGATGGCAATGATCGCTTCTGAACAATAATTCTGTGGGGCAGAGGTGGCTCAGTGTTTAAGGCTCCGGGTTACTGATCCGAAAGTCAGGGCCACTGTTGGGCCCTTGAGCAAAGCCCTTAACCCTCAACTGCTCAGTTGTATAAAAAAAAATGTAAGTCACTCTGGATAAGGGCGTCTACCAAATGCCAAAAATGGACAATGAGAGCTCAGTGAATACTTTAATGAGGTTGAAAATGATGTAAATAATATGCGAAGGTTGCCTTGACAGTCACCAGACCATCACCCACCACCATTATTAGAGCCTTTTCACAGTCTTCTAGAGCACTGGGGATACATAAAATAAAAGTTATTGTCCCAAAATCTGTACTGTGAAAAATTTCACATATGAATAAATACACAATAGTACTGAGTACCTTCAAATAAAAAAAAACAACAAACAAAAAGTATCAGCTTGTCTTGAAAATACACATGGAAGTTAAATTTTGTACAAATTTGAGTTTCCCCACTTGAAAAATGCTCAGGATTCCAACTGAAATAATCTTCAAAAGGAGGATGTTTGTCATGAAAAATTTTCCATTCAAAATGAGATAAGCATACGTCGTTTAACTGAATCATGCATCGGCGGCAATATCCCCGATTTGTTCTGCACCGGGCAGATCTGTATACATGCGAGGAAGTGTCCGTCCAAAATGTCCACTCCGACTTTACTATCTCTTGAGATAATAAGAAATTGATCTTTTTTTCAATCAGATGCACTTTTCATAAAGAACGTCTAGGCATGAAACTTTAGAGCAAAAACGTATCTGAACCAGATTCTGAAATGTTGATCACACAAGCATGTGAATATGTGTCCGTCCAAAAGTGTCCACTCCGAAATCTTTTTTTCTAGTTCTCAAACTCCAGTTGAACTTTACTTGCAACAGTACAGATATTATAATATTGTATTACAACAATGTGATTAAAATTTAATAAAAAAAAAAATTTAACGGGTTTTAACTATTGACAATGATAGTTTTTAAAGAAATGTTATTGTTTTGGACGTGCACGCTTTCAAAGGCCATAACCTCCAAGAAAATAACGTTACGGCCAACATTTTAAAACCTTGAACATTTAAGAAAAACTAGCAGATTAAAAACCTTTATTTTAGTCCCCTTGGTGACTGATTACTAGAAGAGACTGTGAAAATGCCCATTGTCACTATTATTACCAAACCCCCTTAGTAAACTTCAAGAGTTTTGTAGAATCGATGCTGTAGGGACCTCTGGGTTTTAAAAGTTTTGCTTTCATTCATCACCTGTCTGTAAGGGCGGATCAATGGGTAGCACAACTTACATTTCTTTTCTGTAAACTGGTGGAGCAAACAAGACTTTCCAACCCCCATATCACCTGGAACAGATAAACACAAGATATTAAAGACAGGAGCAGGAAATACCTGAAAGCAAGAAAATCACACACACACACAAAAGCAACAATCATTAATATTATAATCATTATTATTAGCAGGAGGTCACTTACCAATAATGATATATTTAAAGATATAGGAATAGTTATAGGGTGCAGTCGTCATTTTGATTCTAGGAGAGAGAGGGGGAAAAAAATCACAGTGATGTTCATCATGAAGAAAAATAAACACAATGCATAAAAAGTGCAAAATTAGCCGCTTCACTGAATGCTAGTCAGCTGACAAACTATTGTCTTGGTATTAACCTGGCTCACATGCTAAAAACACCTCAACAAAGTAAACAATTGTGTACTCTGTCATGCCCTGAAAGAAGAGCTGTGTGTCCCCAAAAGAAGTCCTGTCTGTACAGCCGTAATGACATCCAATGAACTAGTCGTGCACGTAAACAAATCACTATGCTAAGTGGCTAAGACAGTGATGCAGGCCGGTGCTACGATGAAATTAAATAGCCGTTAGTTAGCTAGCTCGCTATTTAGCCTAGCATCCATATCAATCTCTCCATCTAGCTATTAACGGAACTCAGTACAAAAGCAGTTTGTTATGACAAGACCAGAGTGAGCTGGATCACAAATATATGCAATGTTTTAGCTCAAAGGAAGCTGTAATATCTGGTTTATCCGTCAAACAACATAAACAATGGCTAGCTCGGAACGTCTTAGCTTAGCTCAGCTTCCTTAGCCTATGACCACACAGACATCAGGGGGAAACACGGAGATGCTGACGTAAAAGCTATCCAGAATACCCCACCCCGAAGGCAATTTAAACGCATTTTAACGCAGGGTGATTCTTGACAACAGTAGGTTAGGAAACTTTACCTAAAATATAAATTCAAGCCGGCTCCTGTAGACCTGAACAGATTCGAGCACTGATGGCGTCCACCTTCTTCCTGCACGTATATCAAAACAGTGACTGCGGCGCCCTCTAGTGGACACACCGGAGACTGCTAAGGCCGAATCCGGAAGTCACGCGTTTTTTGTTGGGGGTTTTTTTTTTTTGTGTGTTGTTTTTTTTGTTTTGTTTTTTAAATAAATCCTAATATTCATTCTTTCATCTATTCACTCATTTATATTAGTTTATTCATTCATTCATTCTGAAGCCCATCTCAGCCGACACTGGGTAAAGGCGAGGTACACCCTGAACAGCTCGCCGGTCCGTCGCAGGGCCGATACGCACACAACCATTCACACACTCCCACTCATCTAGTGATGGTCTAGGACAGCCAGTTGGCTAATGTACATGTCTTTGGACTGTAGAAGGAAACCGGAGTACCCGGAGGAAACCCACACAAGCACAGGGAGAACATGCAAACTGCACACAGAAACACCCTAGCAGAGTCCGGGACACGAACCCAGGACCTCCTGCTGTGAGGCAGAACGTGCTGAACACTACGCCACTGTTCCACCCCTTCCATTTTCAAATTATGCTATTTTGAATTACTCTGAATGAGTCAGCAGTTTCTATTTCACCCTGTGTGTGTGTGTGTGTGTGTGTGTGTGTGTGTGTGTGTGATGGTTAGAAGTTGATTGTATTCCTTATTTCTTTTCATATGCATAGAGTATATACGACATTATAAGAAAGTGTTTTCTTCATCGTTCATTTTCTGAACCGCTTAATCCTAATTAGGGTCACGGGGAGGCTGGTGCCCATCTCAGCCGACTCTGGGCGAGGACAGCTCGCCAGGCCATCGCAGGGCAGAAACACGCTGACGGCTATGCAGCCTACTCTTTATTATAATAAATCAGTAAATGTAAATGTTATGGGGTTGTTTTTTTTTAATAAAAGTGACCAGATAAACCAAGCCTTCTATTGGAGATTTTTTCATACAAATCGATATTGGTGAAATTGTGTCCCCACTCACTCTCTCACTCATTTGCTGAACTGCTTAATCCTACTAGGGTCCCGATGAGGCTGTTGCCTATCTCAGCCGACACTGGGCGAAGGCAGGGTACACCCTGAACAGCTCGAAACACCATCACAGGGCCAACACACAACCATTCAGCCAGTTCGCATGTGCATGTCTTTGGACCTTGCTGCCAATTTGCAAATCTTATAAACCTTTTATTATTATTATTATTATTATTATTATTAAAAAAAATTATAACATAAAAACATATCAGATATTCAAAGTGAGACATTTATTTCATGAACAATATTAGCTCATTTTGAATTTCATGGCAGCAAAGCATTCCCAAAAAGTTAGGACAGGAAAAAAAAAAAAGGCTGCAAAAGTAAGTGGTACTAAAAAGAAACAGCTGAAGGAACATTTTGCAACGAATTTGTATAACTGGCAACCAGTCAGTAACATGATACATTCATTCATTCATTCATTCATTTTCTGAACCGCTTAATCCTAATTAGGGTCACGGGGAGGCTGGCGCACATCTCAGCCGACTCTGGATGAAGACGGGTACACCCTGAACTGCTAGCCAGACCATTGTAAGGCCAACGCACACAAGTATTCACATGCACATCCACACCTCAATGAACATCTCATACAGTACATCGCACTCACACCTAGGGGCGATTTGGAACCGCCAATCAGCCTACTGTGCATGTTTTTGGATGGTGCGAGGAAACCGGAGTACCTGCAGAACATGCAAACTCCACACAGAAGTGCCCCGAGCCCGGGAATCGAACCCAGACCTTCTTGCTGTGAGGCGTACGTGCTGACCACTGCGGCACCGTGCCGCCTCAGTAACATGATTGGGCATAAAAAGAGAATCTAGACAGAGGTTCACCAATCTGCAAAAAAACAAACAAACAAACAAACAAAAACCTGAATCTACAAATTGCGGAACAGTTTTATTATCTCATACAGTACATCATACCATCAAAAGATTCTGAGAAACTGAAGAAATCTCTGCATGTAAGGGACAAGGTCAAAAAACAATTCTGAATGCCCGGGCCCTTAAGCAATACTGCATTAAAAACAGGCGTGATTCTGTCATGGGCGGCATGGTGGCGTAGTGGTTACCACGTCCGCCTCACAGCAAGAAGGTACTGCGTTCAATTTCCGGGCTCGGGCGTTTCTGTGTGGAGTTTACATGTTCTCCATGTGCTTGCGTGGGTTTCCTCTGGGTACTCGGGCTTTCTCCCACAGTCCAAGACATGCACATTAGGCTGATTGGCTGTTCCAAATAGCCTCAGGTGTGAGTGTGGATGGTGGTGTGTATGTTGACGCTCTGCCGAGCTGTTCAGGGTGTACCAGCAATATAATACTTGGCTGTGGAAAATGAGTATGAAGGGTGTGGTTTGTGAGGGATAAAGAACGCCTGTGTTGGGTAGGAGTGCCTGCTGTCCTTTTCTCCCACAGCTCATCCTGAACGTCTTCTCTAACGCACAGTGGACATCTGACTTCAGCAGCAGGTACGTTAATTAAGGTGTTATAACTATATGTAAAACCAGTGTAGAAGAATTAACACAAATAGAAGAGTAAAACTAATGCTTTTATTACTGCAAAAGGGGTCAACCATGATGGCTTTAGGTTACAGATCACTCGTATTGGACATATGATTGCCTAAAAGTCGGTTTCTTGTCTCGAAGCATGGTCTATCATCCTGAGTTTAAGAAGGCTGGAAAGAAGCCTGGTCTGCAGGTATGGAGAATTGAAAAACTGGACTTGGTGGCAGTTCCTGAGAATCTCTATGGGAGCTTCTATTCAGGAGACGCCTACATTGTCCTCAATACCGTCAAGCAATGTTTAGGAAGTCTACAGTATGACCTGCATTTTTGGCAAGGTAAGAGCATGATCTAATTAATATTATTAGTATGTTACTTGGTGTACTGTTTTATTTGGCGCGTTCTAGTCAAGGTACTCATTTCCTTTTTGTTGTCCAGGTGATGCATGCACTATAGATGAGAGCGCTGCAGCGGCCATTTTTGCTGTCCAGATGGATGACTATCTTAGGGGAACACCTGTTCAATATCGAGAAGTCCAGGGCCATGAATCCAAAACCTTTGTAGGTTACTTCAAATCAGGTCTTAAGTACATGGTAAGCAGGGCTATACTATTAAACATGATGACAAATGATGCATCACTTGAACTGTTAATGAAATACAGGGTTTTTTTAACACCTCAGCAAGGTGGCGTGGCATCAGGGTTTAGACACGTGGCCTCTAATGCACCAGGAACGCATCGAGTCCTTCATGTTACAGGCAGACGAACAGTAAGAGCTACTGAGGTTCCTGTGAGCTGGGACAGCTTCAACCAAGGAGACTGTTTCATTCTTGACCTTGGAAAAGTAAGCGAATAGGGAATATTGTCAGATTTTATACACTGTTATAAAATTAATACTTAATAAGCATTTTTATTTGTTGATGATGTACAACAGGAAATCTACCAATGGTGTGGCACGAAGAGCAATCACTTTGAAAGGCTAAAGGCCACCAATGTTTCTAAAGGCATCCGTGATAATGAGCGAGCTGGAAGAGCAGAATTGTACATATGTGAAGAGGGGTTGGAGCCTGACAAGATACTGGAGGTACGATTCTCTATAGTATCTTCTGCATCTTCTAAAAGGATGTTCACTGGATTGAATTGATCCATACAGGCATGATTAAGCGCATGAAAACTACTAACTCACTCACTCAATTGCTGACCTGCTTAATCCTATTAGCGTCACAGGGAAGCTGGTGCCTATCTCAGCCAACACTGGACAAAGGCGGGCTACATCCTGAACAGCTCACCAGACCATCGCAGGGCAAATCATGCACACACGCAACCACTCATTCTCACTTCAACACCTACGAGCAATTTGGAACAGCCAATTAACCTACCGTTCATGTCTTTGGACTGTGGGAGGAAACTGGCATGCCCAGAGGAAACCCACGCAAGCGCAGGGAGAATATGCAAACTCCACACAGAAATGACCGAGGGGCGGAAATCAAACCCAGGACGTTCTTGCTGTGAGGTGGACATGCTAACCACTATGGCACCATGCCGCCCAAATAAACAATAGTTCAGCTCAATTTGTATTCATACCATGCCCCAAAATTTTGTCTCCATGCATTCCTGCTTCCTGCTCTTAAAAACAAACATCTATAACTGCATTGTTCAGATTCTTGGACCAAAGCCTGAGCTTCCTGATTCGGCCTGTAAAGACTCTGAGACAGATTCCTCCAATAGAAAGTTGGCCACATTATACAAGGTAGGGTAAAACATAACTAATCTTATTTCTTTATCTGATTGATATTGACTGAAATCTCACTGACAGTGTATTAATACTTATTAAAATCCAACACTAAGGTGTCCGATGCCAGTGGCGATATGTCTATCACATTGATCGCTGCGGAGAATCCGTTCTCTCAGGGTGCGCTGGAGTCGACTGATTGTTTTATCTTGGACCATGGCTGCAATAGCAAGATCTTTGTCTGGAAAGGTCTGGAAAGGCTTATATATTATTTAAAAGTTGTTGAATTTATAATGTATTGTGCACCTTCTGTTGATTTATAACCCATTACTAAACACACCCTCCAAATTAAGAATTAATGAACGAATTACAGGTAAAGAGGCCAGCCTGGAGGAAAGGCGAGCAGGGATGAAGGCTGCAGAAGAGTTCATTCAGAGAATGGGGTACCCAAAACAAACCCAAGTTCAGATCCTCCCTGAACATGGAGAGACCCCACTGTTCAAACAGTTCTTTAAACCCTGGCATGATGTGGCCCAGACGAAAGGGACAGGAAAGGGCTATGTGTCCAACAAGATCGCCAAGATCACAAAAGTACCCTTTGATGCATCTACTCTCCATGTCTCGAGTGCTATGGCTGCTCAGCATGGGATGATTGACAAAGGAGACAGAGAGAAAAAGGTGAAAATGTATAAAATAAAAAGGAAAGTAACACTCTCACTCTCATTCATTTGCCAAACTGCTTAATTGTATTCGGGTCTCGAGGAGGCTGGAGCCTATTTCAGCTAACACTGGACGAAGGCAGGGTACACCCTGAACAGCTCGCCAGAGCGTCTAAGGGCAAACACACACAACCATTCACACTTACATCCACACCTTGGGACAAGAGTCAGTTAGCCTAATTTGCATGTCTTTGGACTGTGGGAGGAAATCGGAGTACTCGGAGGAAACCCACACAAGCACGGGGAGAACATGAAAAACTCCACACAGAAGCACCTGAGCCCGGGACTTGAACCTACTGTGAGGCAAACGTGCTAAGCACGGTGCCACCCAGGAAAGTAACAGATAGATAATAATTCAACTGATGAAGGTATGGAACATGCCACAAGTTCTCCCAGCATTAGACATCTACATTCACCAACCACTTGATTAGGAAGGCTATATGCCTGGATTATTCATGTAGTTCTTCTTTCACCCAGTCATGCAGCACCAGCACAATGCATAGAATTGGGATACAAAAGCTAAAGACCAGATCAGGTTACACTCCTGTCAGCCAGGAATTTGAGACTATAGTGGGCGTGGTTTCATCTAAACTGGGCAGTTTGGAATGAAAATTGGAATGAAACCATATTTACCCACATACTTAATGCATGTTTGATGTAAAGCTCTTGACCTGTTTGCTGCTGCTGCATAATTGGCTGAATAGATAATTGTATGAATGAGCAGGGGTCTTGTTAAAATGGCCTATAGCTATTTAGAAGATATTTGCCAATGCAATCTCCAATTCTCTTCTTTATATGAAGATTTGGCGCATTGAAGGATCAGACAAGGTGGCTATCGATCCCTCAACCTATGGGCAGTTCTACGGAGGAGACAGTTACATCATCCTGTACAACTACCACCACAGGGAACGTCAAGGACAGATAATCTACATTTGGTGAGAAAAAGACAACCAACACCTTCCTCCTAGTGATGTGGAGTTAATTTTGAATGACCAGCTTTGGTTGTGAGCCAGATCCTTTCTTTGTTGCTTCATGTTACAAGTAACCGTATCCAAGAAGGTCAACTAACCATATTACTTACACCATTATTTCGATCCCTTGTATGACATGGAAGGCTTCAGTTGTTGGCAATAGATTTTTTTTTTCTACAGGCAGGGTGAGGATTCCAGCCAAAATGAGAAAGGAGCTTCCTCCATCTTGGCCACTCAGTTGGATGAGGAACTGGGTGGAGGAGCGGTACAGGTGAGTGATGACTGGTTGATCATATCACTTACTGTCTCTATGGATTTTTACCCACAACAATAACAAGTGTTAAATAGAAGCTTGGAACTTTTCTAGATCCAGCAGAAATCATGCATCCCTGCAAAAAAAAAAAAAAAAAAATGTCCTCCAGAAGTTCTATAGAAAAAAGTTTGATAGAAAACTGTTCTATAGAACATTTCCTATAGAAAACCATGATTTCTGTAGAAAACCCAGATTTCAAGAGAACAGGATGTTGTTCCTGTTCACTGGGATGTATTGCACAGATATGATGCTGGCTTAAATAACCCAGCCTTTACTGCAGTTGATTGAGGCAGCTGGATTTCAACCATGCGCGGAACAGTTTAGCAGCACTGTAGACACACACAATTACACACACTATCCATTCTCTCTGTATACAAATATAAACTGGCTGTCAGTGCACATGTGTGGTGCCCCATGTAACACAGAACACCCACCCAAGATCAGGCCCTTTTCTATATATGGTAAACGACTCTGGTGTGCATCTTTCAACTTGGCTTTTTAGGGAAACACTTGGGCGACATGGTGGTGTAGTGGTTAGCCTGTCCGCCCCGCAGCAAGAAAGTCCTCTAGCCCCCCGCAACCCTAGTAGGAGTAAGCTGCTTAGAAAATGAGTTGGTGAGAAAGGGGAAATACTCCTTTTAGTTTTAAAAAATATTGTTGATGTGGACACATTAAGGCACCCATGTCTGAGAAAAACACTCAAAGTATCTTTTTCATTCAATTTATCAACTAAATTGACAGATTTTTAAAAATTCAACGTCCTTTTTATTAGTTATTGGGTACAAGTTTCTGCAATGGAACATTTCTTTTTGATAATTTCACTCACAAATACCTCACTCACAGAATGGTGCATGCTAGGAAGCTACTCTTTTAGAACATGCATGGAGGTGTGTCTTTTAAACTTTCAGATATACAAAACACAGACCTCCTCAAAATATCAAGCAGTAACTATTTATTAATTCACTCATTCATTCATCAAACCACGTTGTCATACTAGGGTCACGCGGAGGCTGGGGTCTATCTCAGTCGACTCTGGGCAGGGTAGAAGGCATGGTATACCCTGAAAAGCTGGCTAGTCTATCGCAGGGCCAGTTCAATAACCATTCATCTATAATTTATTCAAGTTGTTAAAAGACTCAAATGGTTTTAAATACTCTTATGTGGTAATCTCCTTGCCTTAGGTTCGGGTGATTCAAGGCAAGGAGCCTGTTCACCTCATGAGTCTTTTTGGAACCAAACCAATGGTGGTTTACAAAGGTGGGACTTCCAGAGAAGGTGGTCAGACAGAAGCATCAACAATTCGCCTTTTTCAAGTTCGGTCCAATGCTGCTGGGAACACGCGGGCAGTTGAGGTAATTTGATCAAATGGCTTGAAGAATTTGCACTTGTATGTACATTCTGTACATTCATGGATTTTTTTTCACTTAAGGTTGATCCAGTGGCATCTAACCTCAATTCCAATGATGCGTTCCTTTTGCTGAACCCGTCAGACTCGGTTCTATGGGTGGGTCAAGGTGCCAGTGATGTCGAGAAGCACGGTGCCAAACAGCTCAGAGAGATTTTAGGAGGGCATGTTTCTGAAGTGAGAGAAGGTGAAGAAGGAGGTATGGTACTTGACCGATTACTGTTACTTTTGTGGTTACTGTACAGTTGTTTTATTTATTTTTATGCCCATTGCATATCTTTGAAGAACACTTTTGGGAAGCTCTCGGAGGGAAAAAAGATTATCGCACATCTGAAAGACTGAAGAGCAAAATGGACACTCATCCTCCCCGTCTGTTTGCTTGCTCTAACAAAACAGGACAGTTCCGTGTGAGTGGCCTGCTAACCTTTTTGTTTCTGTGAGGTGAAAATAGCTAGCAGTGGTACACATCCATCACTCCATATATTACTTACTGCCAGTTAAATAAGTCTCTTCTGATCAGATTGAGGAAGTTCCAGGAGAGATGACTCAAGAGGATCTGGCTCCAGATGACGTCATGATCCTGGATGCTTGGGATGAGGTACAAATGTGTGCAGTATCATGATGCAAACCCAAGTTACGTACTGCTATGACCAGTGTAGTGAGGTGTCTGTTTACTTCCAAGGTCTTTGTCTGGATTGGACAACAGGCCAATGAAGAAGAAAAAACCGAAGCCATAGCATCAGGTAAAGGCTTTATTTATTTAATAAAAAATAAATAAATAAATAAAGTTTGTAAAGCTTCAGGTCATACTTGCATTTTACACTTTATATACTGATCAGCCATAACATTAAAAACATTATGATCACTGACATCAATCCATCCATCCATCCGCCAAACCACTTAAACCAGGAATGTCCAATCTTATCCGCAACCAGATTGCACATTAGTGTTTAAATTTTGAAGCCGGGTGGCAGCCATCTTGGTGAGACCACTTTACTGTTCAAAGTTATACTCAAGATGGGCGCCAGCCTCCCCACAACCCTAATTAGGATTAAGCGGTTCAGAAAATTAATGAATGAATTATACTCAAATAGCATTAAAAATTTGGGGAAATGGAAATAATTAGATCCAAGATGTAGTACATTTCATTCATTCATTTATTTTCTGAGCCGCTTAATCCTAATTAGGGTTGCGTGGAGGCTAGCAACCATCTCAGCTGACTCTGGACAAGGGCACTGTACACCCTGGACAGCTTGCCAGGCCACTGCAGCCAAGATGTACATTTAATTTCAAAACCTTTTTAACCCTCAGCCAGTTATGGCTGGAGGGGTATTGTCGTTGGCTTGGCGGCCCGGCGTGCAGGTGGCGTGACAATAAATTTTTCCCAGCCATTGCCCGGCTCGTGCACAGGCCAGCTTTCTCAAATTTTGCATAGGCACTCCATATGACCTAAATCTGTGTGTGGGGTAGCTAACTTGCATATGTGACCTTTAACCTTGGCACAATGACTTTGAACATATAAAGTTTGTCCGGGCCATTGCTCAGCTCATATGCATGATAGCTTTCTGAACTTTTGCACAGGCACTCCCTATGACCTAAACCTGTGAGTGGGGTAGCTAATTTGCATATGTGACCTTTACCCTTGGCACAGTGACCTTGAACATATAAAGTTTGTCCGGGCCATTGCTCGGCTCATATGATCTGGGAGAAAGTGGGGTACACCCTGTACAGTTCACCAATCCATCGCAAGGCTGATCACTGACAGATGAAGTGAATAATAGTGACACCTACCAAGGAATGGGATATATTAGGCAGAAACTGAACAGTCATTTCTTGAAGTTGATGTGTTGGTAAGAAAAATGAGCACATGTAAGGATTGGGGACTTTGACATGGGCCACATTGTGATGGTTAAACAGCAGGCCTTGTGGGATGTTCCTGGTAATCAGTGGTAAGTACCTGCCAAAGGTGGTCCAAGGAAGGACATCTGGTGAACTGGTGAGAGGATCATGAGTGCCCAAGGCACATTGATGCATATGGGAAGAGAAGGCTAGTATGTCTGGTCGAATCCCACAGATGAGCAACTGTAGCACAAACTGCTGTAACTCTTAACTCTGGCTATGATAGAAAGGTGTCAGAGTGCATTGCAGCTTGCTGTGTATGGAGTTGCCTAACCCCAGACCAGTCATGGTGTAAATGTTATAACTGATTGGTGTATATATTGTTTTTAAACTAGCGTTGCTGTGATTTTACTTGCATTAGTTTTGTTTCTATACAGAAGGCATAAAGAATATTTTAATAACGCATTCACTCTCAGTTCTGATAATGCAGCTAAAATACCGTATTTTAGCATTTATTTCACACTTGGATGTATTATGCTTAAAATCTCAGACACCTATCACCTGGCTATAATTAATCACACTGTCCCCTTTCTCCTAAGCTGCCAGATACCTCGAAACCCATCCTGCCGTCAGAGACAAGAGGACTCCCGTTGTGAAGATAAAGCAGGGCTTTGAGCCTCCCACATTTACAGGGTGGTTCCTGGGATGGGATTATGACTTTTGGAGCTCGGCCTCACTGGAACAGGCAATGGCTACTCTGATGCATTGAACCTATAACTATTGAATGTGGCATATTAAAAACAAAAACTATATTGACCAGCAGTATCAAATTCTGTTTAAAAAGGGGAAACAGCACAATAGTTGGCGTGGTGTTCTTTGCTGTGGAAAAATCTCTCTCTCTCTCTCTGTATGTATGTATGTATATATATATATATATACACACACACACATACATACACTGCTCAAATTAATAAAGGGAACACTAAAATAACACATCCTAGATCTGAATGAATGAAATATTCTTATTAAATACTTTGTTCTTTAC
>JBCNYH010000025.1:30494525-30506506 GCA_039654325.1 Tandanus tandanus
GTATAAAAAAACATAGTGCTAGTCTAAGTACTGCCGAAAAAGGTAGGTTTTCAGCCGTCGTTTGAAGATACCCAGTGGTTAGGCTCCAGCCTTCCCGTGACCCTACCAGGATTAAGTGATTTGTCGAATGAGTGAGTAAGTGAATTTTTTCTTAAAAATTTTTTATCATGAAGGTGGCAAGTGGCTGATTATCAAATTTGACAACCTCAGGAGCTAATCTGTGACCTTTGACCGCCCCAATTTTGAATAAATATACATTATGCCATGTTCTTCTTCATTACATCTTAATTTTTTTTTTCTTGACTGCTATATTTTTAGGACCCTGAAATAAACATCACTCACTGCTTTTTTTTTTTTACCCTGCACATGCTATGCTGGGACAAAGTCTAAATCTATTCACCAATTTCATAAATACAATACTAGCCAATTCCTGTGGAGGGTGCAAATATTTTTAGGGACGACTGTGCATATTTATGCAAACGTGAACATATTTGAAGTGGGTGCTTTTACACGATTACATAACATATCTTCCGCCAAATACAAAATGGCCCTCATGGTTCTGTCCCTATTTGGTATTACAGTAGAGACGTATCCGGATGGAAGCGCGCGCTAACTGCCCACGCCTGCAGTTATGCATATCAACCTTTGGGTGGCGGCAGAGATCCAAACGTCACTGGAGTCGTTTCGCAGTGTTATTTGGAAGCGACATTCATTTCCCTACCTGTTTTCCGTCAAAAGCCCCGCCCCCTGTTCTAGGATTGGCTAATAGTTCGTATTCAGCGACATGCGGGCGCGTGGAAGGAAATTTTACACTAACGACACTGAAGTCGAAAAGCACATTTCAACAATAACTACAGTCAAAAACACGCGTGCGCTCGTGAGTTCGGCAGTTGCCGCGCTGACGTCAGCGACGTCCTAACCACCGTCCAATCAGAGGAGTCCTTGTGAGCGTCGAACGCGGACCAATCTAGTCAAGGGGGCGGGGCTTTGAGAATACGGGTAGACAAAATAAGGTTGTTTTTTTTCGGAGAAGAGAGAGAGAGAGAGAGAGAGAGAGAGAGCGAGCTCGCGAGCGGGGGCAGAGGACGTCCGTTATCAGAAGACTCGCAGCTTGAGCGTTTGTGCGGCACAAAAAAAGGGAGAAGGAGAAGGTTTTACCCCCCAAAAAAAACTAGAATAGAGACTTCATTGTGTGACCTTTGACCTCCTCGTGTATCCAAGGGAGACAGAAATCTTAGGAGAGAAAGAGTGAGGGAGAGAGAGCGCGCGCGCGAGAGAGAGAGAGACACACAGACATGGCTACGACGACCTGCACTCGGTTTACGGACGAATATCAATTATATGAAGAGCTCGGGAAGTAAGTAAACAGTCTTTTACTTGTGAAACCTCGTTGGTGTTGGAGCTGTCAGAAGCAAACGGCGAAGTTTTGGAGCGGTAGAGAAGAGATAAGGTGTGGTGTTGCACTGAGACACTGGCGGAATCCCAAACACCTCCTCGCTCCCTATATAAGTGCCCTACACTGGCTATAAACCCAACACTACTTTGGCACTCTGCTTAGTGACGTGTTGTTGTCTTGACACCTTTTTTGGGATTTGTACCAGTTTAGCTTCAGAGGCAATGTGTTAGCTTGCAAAAAAAATGTTAGATAAGTTTTCCCCGCTGGATTTTTTCACTGTATAAGGCTTTTAAAACCGTAGAAATGCTGAAACGAAGCTGTTTCCAGAATGTAATCCTTAACCCCAGGTGTTGGGAGTGAGTTGTGAAGGTGTGACAGGCTGCAGGAGAAGGGAAAGTGTGAAACGCTGCAGTAGTTTGGCTTGGTTGGTGCTACGCCCCCCTTGGCTTAAATGTCTTCCTTTTAATGTCATGCCTTTTTTTTGTCCATATGATTTAATCATACACAGCGCAACATCTGGATTTAGGCAGGTGGTGTGTATTTGTATGTTTGTGTGTATAATGTCAGTGTAAGAGGAAGAAGTCAGAGCTCCTAATGACTGAAGGTTCTCTGCGCATGCGCACTCCACATAAATTCCTGCTGCATGTGTATAAATGCTGGAGCAATTGTCTGATAGTGGGCAGCATGGTGGTGTGGCGGTTAGGTCCTTAGTTTGAGTCCCTGTTCGGTGTGGGGTTTGCATGTGCGTGTGTGGGTTTCCTCCGGGTACTCCAGTTTCCTTCCACAGTCCAAACGCATGCATGTTAGGCTAATTGGCTGCTCCATGGTGGTGTAGTGGTTAGGTCCTAGGTTCGAGTCCCGGACTTGGGTGTTTCTATGTGGGGTTTGCATGTGCCTGTGTGGGTTTCCTCCGAGTACTCCGGTTTCCTCACACAGTCCAAAGACACACAGTCCTGTGGACGTTAGGGTAAATGACTGTTCCAAATTGAGTGTTTTGTGTGTGTGTGTGTTTGCCCTGCAATGGTTTGGCGAGCTGTTTAGAGTGTACCCCTCCTTCGCAGAGTGTCGGCTAATATAGGCACAGCCTCCTCGCAGCCCTAGTAGTAGGATTAAGCGGTTCAGTGAGTGGATAGTCTGTAAAAATAAAATATGCAAAAAAGTTCAGTCTTTACAATGACAGTCTTTACAGTCTTTACAATTCTTACAATGAAAAGTAATACAGAAATGAATTGTAATAATATAATGGTGATAATATAATGATAGGGTAAAAGTGCTACCCGTGCTACAGTAAGACAAATCCTTAAAGGTTAGATCGTGTCTCCAGATCGTACACCAAATTTAGTGTAGGATGTTACGGTTTCAGGGGCAGCTCGGTGGCGTAGTGCTTAGCACATTCGTCTCACAACAAGAAGGTCCCGAGGTTGAGTCTTGAACTCAGGTGTTTCTGTGTGGAGTTTTCATGTTCTCCCTGTGCTTGTGTGAGTTTCCTCCAGGTACTCCAGTTTCCTCCCACAGTCCTAAGACATGCGCATTAGGCTAACTGGCTGTTCCAAATTGCCCCTAGGTGTGTAGGGGAGTGTGAATGGTTGTGTGGGTGTTGGCCTTTGTGGTGGTATGGTGAGCTGTTCAGGGTGTACCCCACCTTCGCCCAGTGTCGGCTGAGAGAGGCTTCAGCCTCCCGCGACCCTAATAGCGAGTGAGTGAGTGTTACGGTGCAGTATAACACCATTTTCAGGCATCTCACTATTTCACTTCTATAGGCTGTTCACTTCTATTTGGCTTTTCCAAACGTCCCCTGTGTGTGTGTGTTTTGCCCTGCGATGGACTTGTGAGCTGTTCAGGGTGTACCCCGCCTTCACCCAGTGTCGGCTGAGATAGGCATCAGCCTCCCCTGGGTGTACACCGCCTTCACCCAGTGTCGGCCGAGATAGGCATCAGCTTCCCCATGGCCAAACGTAGAGTAAAATAAAATTTAATAAAGAATTTATGCAAAAAAAAATGTAATTCAACAGGAATGCTTTGTAAAAATTTTATTAAAATCTTTTTTAATTGAGACAATAATCAGAACCGTGACAGATAAAAAAAACAACGCTGGGATAAAAAAAAAATACTTTCTAGGTAGAAGTTCCTTGTCCTTTATCTGGGCTGATGTCTGTTCCGTATCGGAGAGTTGTAGGACGTTAAGCTCCGTGTCGTTCTGTTCCATGCTTGTTTTTATTACACCGCGCAGCTAGTAGCTTCTAGTTCCTCCAGCCTTAGTGACGCAAATCCTTTTGCTGACAGGTGGCTTTTGCGACTTTAGCAATACAGCCGATATGGATACAGGAAAGTGTCCATATTTATTTATTTATTTATTAATTATATGCACCATAGCACTGTTGAGTTTGACCATTCTTGAGAGCAGGCGCCAATATCAGCAGCTGTAGAACCATGATTTTTGAAAAACTGCTATAATATGATGATAAAGGGAAATAATAAACTGATTCAAAACTAATACATTTTCTGGGAGTATAAAAAACCCCCCAAAATAAACTACTTTACTATATGTTGCACTCATGATTATATTCTGCCCCCAGTGGGAATCCGAACCATTTAAATGAACGTGTAGTAAATGGTTGCAATGTCGCTGACATTCCGTAAATTAACTACTGATCTGAATATGAATCTCAATATACGTTTTGTTTTTATTTAATATATTTCAAGTTTTTATTGGAAAAAGGATTAAAAAAGTTCAAGAAAATTATAATTATTATGAATTACAGTTTTGTATATTTTCCTATAGATTATGTAATAAAGAATCATTCACTTACTCATTTGCTGAACTGGTTACTTCTGGTAGGGTCGCAGGGAGGCTGGTGCCTATGACAGCTGGGCGAAGGCAGGGTACACCCTGAACAGCTCACCAGAACATCACAGGGCCAACCATTCACACTCACACCTAGGGGCAGTTTGGAACAGTCAATTAATCTAATGTGCATTTCTTTGGACTGTGGGAGGAAACCGGAGTACCCGGAGGAAGACCCAAGCAAGCACGGCGACACCATGCAAACTCTACACAGAAACTCCTGGGCCCTGTAATTGAATCCAGGACTTTAGGCAGATGTGCTAACCACTACGCCACCGTGCCGCCCATTAACAATTATTACCTTTTGTGAGAGCAACGGTGACGCACCGATTTTCGTTCCGCAAGACATTGTGTGGGTGTTTATCTGTCCGGAGTCCATGAGTGTGCGCTCAGTCCTAGTGAGTTATGACTTTCCGTGTGAGCTGTATATTGTTCGTGTTATTATTACTAGACATCTGAGAGCTTACGGAAATTGTACTAAAGTAAAGTAGTATTATGATACTCATTACGTTTACATAGACAGGAACTTTCCGATAGGAACGTGTGTGTTTGCTCTACCAGTCATTAATAATGTTAATGATGCATTTTATTTGCTTTAGTATATACTACATTCTGACTTAAAAAGCAACGTAAATTAGGATTTATAGAGTTTATTTTTAGATTTTTTTAACCATGACAGAGACGGGTCAGGTGAGCTCCACCTGCTACAAGCAGAACTTCTCAAAGTTAAATGGAAACGTTAGTAAACTTTTTATACTTCACAAAAAAACCCACAAAAAACAACCCGAAACAATACTTTTATGGTTTGTTATTCCATTCTAAATCGTGATGATGATGCCGCCTGCTCCAAGTGATCGTGACAAACTGTGAATGTCATTCATTTTGTTTCTCGCATTATCCACTCAGGATAATATCTACAAACCCCCTGATAGCAGACCTATCAGATCATGCCTTTCTCATGTAGTATATACTAATTGTTAATATATTTAGAAGCACAACACAATTAGTAATCATTGCAAGCTGCTTTTTTAACAGCCCTTTACATTTTTATGTAGAATATTAATGTTGTGGTTATTGTCGTTATTTGTTTGTATTTGAGAGGAATAAATCTGAAAAAAGCAGCACAGTGAGGAAACGAACGACACATTGAAACTGTATTGTGAAATTACTGAAGGATGGAGGAAATGAAGCACGGGGATCTGGGCCGATGTCTGCATATTAGGTATGGTAAACTTCCTGTTTTCTTAAGTGCAGGTGAAATACGGGAACGTGGGCATGACGGACAGCATGAGCGCACGCATTAAATCCGTTAAAAATATAAGAATATGCGTTCTTGTAGAAATGTTGTTCTGATAAACTCACAGTGGAGACGTAAGTAGGAGAAGGTCACTAAATGTTGATGCCCAGTGCAAATGTACGGCCCGAGATGCTGCGAGGGAGTGTGAACACACTTCAGTCCACGCGGTGTTTGTTAAGGTTGCACGAGAAGAAGAAAAACAACAACATTGTGATAAATACCTCCGTGGTTATTGCGTTCGTGTTTGTTGCATGAGACAGATTTGTCCCGGTGGCTTCTTACACACGAAAGAAATCATTTTCACTCCAGTGCAGTTCACTTCTGCGTTTACATTTTCCCACCTTCCCACACATCCCACACCACGGTTGCCATAGTAACCTGTCTCATATTGATCACACCGCTTTTTAGTTTGAATCCCCCTCAGTTGTGTTTCAAAAGCTGCACTCGTGATTTAGAAACTTCTGTACGTCTTGTCTTGCTGAACTTTCTGATGTATCAGATTTACTCCGACCTTTAATTCATTATTATTTATTTATTAAATTCACTCACTATACATACACCACTTATCCATTGACAGACAGCCATTCACACTCAGATTTACACTGGGGGCAGTTTAAAGTAGCTGGTTGACGTAATCTGCATATCTTTGGACTGTGTGACGAAACCGGAGTACCTGGAGGAAATCCACATAGTCACAGGGAGAACATGAGAACCTCATACAGAAAGGCCCCGGTCCGCTGACCGGTACGAACCCAGAACCTACTTGCTGTAAGGCGACAGTGCTAACCGCTACACAACCACACATCGGCTGCCCAAGATTTTATTTCAGCTAATTTATTGCATGTGTGCATGCATGTATCTTGGGTAATCTCTGTTGCTTCTTGTAAAAAAAATGATAGCTTTCTGAATGTAACAGCACTATCAAAGGTGCTTCTACCTCAAGTTATGATGATTTTCATCTTTTGAAAAGAATCTCGACGAAACAAGTTTTGTGATCAGTGATGGCATCCATCAGCTCTGATAGTTATCTCCACCAAGGAGGTAATACTTTACTCTCCGTTTATGTGCTTGTGAGTATGCAAACAATTATATGTGGATTTTCATGAAATTCCTACCAGAAGTGAGGTTTTGTACAAGGAAGACCCCATTCGATTTTGGAGATGATCCAGGTCAAATTCTTGATCCAGAAAGCTTTTCAAACATTCTTCAACTTTGTGTGATTTCTGATGTTTTGCTTGATTTGGAGGTCTGCTGGTGGAGAAGTGCTGTACTAGTTTGTCTGAGATGGTTGGAGGACACCAGGGAATTTCAGAATGACTTTTTGTGGGATGTTAATAGTTAATAGTTGTTGCACCCTACCATTTGTACTTTTTGACACTGAACCCATGAGTAGAATCTGATATCGATACCAAGCTGTTATTTTTCCTTTAAAATTTACTAAACTGAAGAAAAGCACTTAAAATCTACAGGAAAAAAGTAGCTCGCTCGCTCACTCAATCGCCGAACCGCTTAATTCTAGTAGGGCCACGGAGAGGCTTCCAGGCCATCTCAGGGCCAACACACACACACGCACGCACGCACGCACGCACACACTGAGAGCTAATATGAAACAGCCAGTTAGCCTAATGTGTATGTCTTTGGACTGTGGGAGGAAACCGGATTGCCCGGAGGAACCCATGCAAACTCTACACAGAAATGCCCAAGCCTGCGACTCCAACCCAGGATCTTATTGCTGTGAGGCGGACGGACGCGTTAACCAGTACGCCACCATGCCGGAAACATATGTAATTAGGCAGTGGTGGTTTAATGGTTAAGGCGATGGGTTACTGATCCGAAGGTCAGCGGTTCAGTCCCCACTATTGTTTTGTATTGTATTGTATGCAAGTTGCTTAAATGTACAAATGTTCAAATGTAATTAAAAACATGGTTTAGACAAAGCCACAGCTGCCCCCCCCATTTTTCTCCCCTAATTTTAGTTGTACCCAATTCCCACCAGTCAAGTATTGCCTTCCCTATCACACGGCCACCACCAACCAGGGAGGGGCGTAACATGCACATTTGCATTTATTTTCAGTAAAGAAACAGCTGTAATAGAATAAAAAAAAAAACATTTCTGAGAAGTGCAAGTGCACTCAGCACCAACAGTGGTGGCAGCGCGCGCGGTGGGTTGCCTGTGTAGGCACGTGAGCAAAATCATTCTCATGGCTTTACGGCGTTTGCTTAAGTATGGAGCTCCACTAGAAAACTTACTTAATGATTGATGAGTATGAATGTTTGGGGGTATTATTTATTATTGATCCTGTAAATGTGGTTTTATTTAAAGATGTGATCTGGTCTAAGGATTTAATGTTAATAAAGCAAAAACCATGGATGGTGGTGATGTCAAAGTCTGTGTTTGGGCTTTGGAAGATGGAGTAAATCCGAGTGTGTACAACAGACTGCTGCTCGCAAGTTGTTTGTGCACTCGGTAAGAAGCATGTTCGGAAGTGCATTCTTTTGTACACGTGTAAAGTTTTGCACTCCTCTCAGGACCTGTTTACCTGGCTGAGCGAGTGAAGAGGGCTCTTCTTTCCCAAGAGGTCCCAGCTGTACTACTAATAAGCGGCGAAGTGCGGAGGAGGCTAAACATGAGCCCCGGCAGCGCTTTTGTACACACACATGCGTCACATTCACACATCCGTACATGTCATAGATCACACAAACTGAAGTCGCAGCTCTGAGTCATTCATGGGCTTTCATTGAATAGTCACCCTGCTTTGTTCGTAGCCAGTGTCAACATACATTAAGCACGTTATTGATATAATAATGAATGTGTTGATATTATATGAAGTGTTCTCAGATCAGTGTTGCGTTCCTATATAACACCAGGACTGCGAGGGAATCAGCTTAATATCAAAATCACAGTTATTCAGGCTGTTGAGGACCTGTGGTGTCGCACGTAATTTCTGTTTCTTTATGGCTATTAAACTTCACTTACATAAATTCTTGACTCAAGCTAGGAAACTTGATGACGTGTGTTTTATGTTTCATATCTAACACAGTCAGACTCGTTGTGCCATAAATATCACCGCAGAACCCGATTTTGTACAACATCAGATCGTCGTTTAATCTTCGAATTAAAATAAAGTTTCTTGCGTAGCCACATGATTATTAAGTCTGTGCACTACAGTACAACCACATTACACTTCCACACACATCTCAGCGTAGTGGAGGAATGTAGGGTTATTTTATTTAAAAGGATTATCTGTGCCGCAATTTGTAGTGATAACTGACTTTAGTTTTATGCAGGCTTTGCATTTGTGTGTGTGTGTGTGTGTGTGTGTGTGTGTGTGTGTGTGTGTGTGTGTGTGTGTGTGTGTGTGTGTGTGTGTAAAAACCTCTATTTGTTCTAAATGCAGCATGTGCTGTCTCTGCTAATGTTGTCACTTGGGATTTTATTAAGCTCAAAGAGTATTTTCCCCTAATATATTCCATGCCCAGACATTAATATTTTAACAGCACACACACACTGGAAAAATGCTGGTTCATTGTATGTAGTCAGCTGATTGTGCAGAAGGGAGAACGCAAATACATTTGTGGAAAATAACCTCATAATTATTTTCCACAACGGGAAATAACAAATGTAGCCCTCACTCACTCACTCACTCATTTGCCGAACCGCTTAATCCAACTAGGGTTGCAAAGATGCAGCGGTCTGTCTCAGCTGACGCTGGGCGAAGGTAGGGTACACCCTGAACAGCTCGCCAGACCATTGCAGGGCCAACACACACAACCGATCACACTCCCATCCACATCTAGGGATAATTTGGAACAGCCAGTTAGCTTAATGTGCATGTCTTTGTACTGTGGGAGGAAACCGAAGTGCCTGGAGGACATCCACGCAAACACGGGCAAAACATGCAAACCCCCACATAGAAATTTCTTAGCTGAGGATTCGAGCTCAGGACCTTCTTGCTGTGAGGCAGACGTGCTAGCCACTACGCCATCATGCTGACCACAAATGTATAAAATAAACCAATGACATGAGGATTTGTATTTATAGTAAAGAAGCTGTGGTACGAATTATATTTTTGATATTCTGACTTTACACCTTAAGAATTTGGAATATCAAGAGATCATAAAAAATGAATGGTGGTTTAGTGGTTAGGGTGCTCGGCTCATGATTGTGAGTGTTAATCCCCGTTACACCCCCACCGTAAGACCTCTGGGCAAGGTTTTAACCACAAGTCCACCCAGCAGTATAAATGGGTAAGGTAAGTCTGTTGGGCTTTTTACACCCGAGTCTACTGGCTCATCAGGTTTTCATAGTGTGAAGCGACTAGAGTTCAACTCCCCCTCCCATGAGTCCGTTGCAGGTTACCTTCCCGGTATTTTTTATTGGTACCCATTTATACTGCTAGGTAAACAGAGGCACACTTGTGGTTAAGACCTTGCCCAGGGGTCCTAGTGGGGGATTTGAACCCACGACCTCTCAATCATGAGCCCAGCACCCTAACCGCTACACCACCGGCTCCACTACATATACTACTACCAATATAAATGGGTACCAGTAAAAAATACTGGGAAGGTAACCTGCGATGGACTAGGGTCCCATCCAGGAGATGCTGAATGAAGTCGCTTCATGCTACGGAAACCAGGGATAAGCTCCGGCCTGATGAGCCAGTAGGCTCGGGTGTAAAGGCCCAAGAGACTTTTTTTTTTAAAAAGAAAAATTAATAAATACGAAGGAGCCATATCTTTACTTTGTCACTCCTGAACTACATTTGCATTTATGGCGTTTAGCAGATGCCTTTACCCAGAGCAACTTACATGTTTATCTCATAAATCTAAACAGTTAAGGATTAAGGGTCTTGTTCAAGGGTGCAGCAATGGTAACTTGTTGGTACTAGTCTGGGACTTGATCCCCCAACCTTCTGGTCAGTAATCCAGAGCCTTAACCATTGAGCCACCACTGCCTAACCATGATGGACTGGATGCTTGGCAAGATGTTTGAATTTGTTTCTTAATACTTATTCCCTTCTTATTTCCCTAGGGGTGCATTTTCAGTGGTGAGGCGATGTGTGAAGCTGTGCACAGGCCAAGAGTACGCTGCCAAAATTATCAACACCAAAAAACTATCGGCCAGAGGTGAGAAAATGCATTTCTGAACCCACTTCCTGTATAAAACCTTGTCGATGATTACTTGCCTGATTAAAAATGAATGTGCAAAAAAGAAACAATCATAATGTGCAGTGCTATAAACTGGTGTCACAGACACACACACATGCACATACATAAGTGCACACAACATGCATGTATATTCTGTATAGGTCATTTTGTGTGCACGTATATATGTATAATGACCTATACAGAATAAACATGCATATTTAAAACACTCTCCTTCCTTCCTAACTTTTTTTTGCTGTTAAACTGGTGTGATAAGAAAAGACATCTGGATATTGAAACAGGAGCAGCTTTTATATTGTACCACACAACAATATCATCCTGCGGTGTGTTCATTACTCCACCGAACTTTTCCGCTCATTTCACTCCGCAAAAAGATCATATTGCCTCCTCAAATAAAATTGTTTTAATCATAGGCAAATTCAACTAGTAGTTCTCCTTATTGGATTTTTTTATTTGTTCTCAAAGTGTTATAATAGCAGTCCTACATATTTCAAAATACTTTTCATCATTTCAAGCAAAACAAAGCATTTGTTTCTAGAAAAAACCCAGAATGGTCTAATGATGAAATAAGGCAATTCTAAGCTGTAAGAAATGATGTAAATATGTGTAGAAGTAGGGTTACTTTTCACATAATAGTTTAATTAAAATCATTAATACATTGTCCCCCCTTTTATTTAAAATGTATGCACTTACTAAAATATTATTTCAACACATTGAACATGAATTTTTGATTAAACTGCTTAAAGTGAAATGAAAGGCAAGCCTTCCAAACTCTCATCTTACACATTTTCATCATCTGGTGGTTTTTACTTACGTTTTCAAAGTAGCAGTCTGCTAAAATCCATTTAATAGTTTTCATTAGCCAGATTGAAAAAGCTACTGTTTCGCTCTCGAGTGAGTGCAAAATAACAAAAATAGGACATTAATTTGTCATTTCATATAAGGCAAGATTATGGCATTGATAACAGCATAAACTCAACAATGTGCCAAATCCTCCAGGATGTCGGCAACCCTTGGACCTCCATTCTCTCCTGTCTCTCGTAGCTCTACAGAGTTGTGCGTTTAACATTCCACCTACAAGCTTTACCAGACCATCCAGGTATACGGATATTAATTTTAAAAATCTGACATAAACTAGTGAGCTTCGGAATAATACAAAACTAGGCACAAATACAGAATCATACACTCTGGAAATTGGTGCTCTGTCTGTCTGTCTGTCTGTCTGTCTGTCTGTCTGTCTGTCTGTCTGTCTGTCTGTCTGTCTGTCTGTCTGTCTG
>JBCNYH010000025.1:30571807-30592758 GCA_039654325.1 Tandanus tandanus
ATATATATGTGTGTGTGTGTGTGTGTGTGTGTGTGTGTGTGTGTGTGTGTGTGTGTGTGTGTGTGTGTGTGTGCGTGAAATACAGTCTGAATGGGACCTGTACAAAAATAATAAGCAGTTACTGAATGAGGCGAAGTATGATATGGAGAATTATTCAGCCGGGGTGTTATTATCTCTTGAGGGCTCCGTATAATACGAACGGCAAATTGTATAATTGTTTTATAATTAATTCCAAATATTTTTTAAGTAGACAGTGATTCAGTATTGGTTATTTGATGGTGATGATGTAATAATCCTGTTATCTGACAGCAATGATGCAATAATTCCGACTGTAGAAGAATACCAAGATTTATTTGACGGCTGTCCACCAATCATAAACTAGAATGAACGATAATTACATTTAATTTGGCTTCCTTCTGGTACAATGGGAATTATTAGCGCTGTTCATTAAGTCTTTAATGTTCCATCTGTTCTTGTAGCTGTTGGAGGAACTGGGCACTGGAATCATCCAGCAGTACCGAGCCGATCCCAGCACCCCTGAGTATGTCGCCTCGGTGCCGGTGAGCCAGGTCAGTTAGTGCAGGAACTTTCTAGAAACGGCATTCGAATAAACATCGTACTGTTAGTGTGAATCATCATGCTTTGTGGATATCTGGTACAGGTGGTACAGTTCTGGTCTGAGGTTCTGACCGGTCCGTTGATCAGAGCCTTACAGAATGAGCAACACCCGACGTTACAGACCAGTGCATGCGACACGCTGTCCTCCATATTACCGCAGGCCTTCAGCCAGCTTCCAGTGAGTGTGTTATAACTGTCAATAATAAAATAATAATAATAATAATAATAATAATAATGCACCCTCCTTATCTTATACCCTCCACGCTAGTACGTATTTGTGAATTTTCGGTACGAGTATTATAAATGCTTGGCTTCTCATGTATTTCTGTGCATCTGCGTATTTCTGAAGGACAAGACTCAGGTTCTGTGTATCACGGTATTGCTCGGGCTGACGTACTGCGAGAACTCCCTGGTGAAAGCGGCAGCAGTGCGGGCTCTTGGTGTCTACATTCTCTTCCCTTGTCTCAGAGAGGTATGAACTGTGAACCCTTCATCGCCTTCGCTCCAGTCAGTTCTGATTAAAGAGAAACGCGGTGCCGATGCGGCTCTTCATCTGGCACCCTTTTCTGATTCTCAGGACGTGATGTTTGTGGCAGACACGGCGAACGCCATCCTCAACGTTCTGGACGATCGCTCACCCAACGTCCGTGCCAAGGCTGCCTGGTCGCTAGGCAACCTCACCGACACCCTCATCGTCAACATGTGGGAGACGAATACATTTGTGCAGTGGATTTCATTTGATTCCGTTTGGGCTTGAACTTGAATTTTTTTTTGTGTTATCATTCAGGGAGACTGTTGGGAAGGATTTTCAAGAAGAGCTTTCTGACATGCTGCTTCTAAAGATGCTCAGATCTGCCACCCAAGCGTCTGGTGACAAGGACAGGGTAAATGTCAAGCTTTATTACTAACAGGGGGGTGGAGTTTGGTAGAGAAATTATCTATACAAAAACCATCCTGAGTACCACGTTTTGGGACGACGCTCTGGAAAGTGATTCCCATACCCTCAAGGGAGGCACGGTGGCGTCGTGGCTTGGACGTCTGTCTAACAGCAAAAAGGTCCTGGGTTCAAGTCCCGGGCTCCGGCATTTCTGTGTGGAGTTTGCATGTTCTCCCCACACTTGCGCAGATTTCCTCGGGGTACTTCGGTTTCCTCCCACAGTCCAACGACATGCACGTTAGGCTGATTGGCTGTTCCAAATTGTCCCTAGCTGTGAGTGTGAATGGTTGTGTGTGTCTTCGACCTGCGATGGTCTGAAAAGCTTTTCAGGGTGTGCCCCGCCTTCACCCAGTGTCGGCTGAGTTAGGCTCCAGCCTCCATGTCACCCTAGCAGTAAATAAGTGACTGAGTGAATTTAGGATGACAGTAGAGAACCGGCGAAACTTTGGATGATGTGCGTCACTGGAGCGTAATAATTCTCGTTCGTCATTTGGATGTAAATTTGCATAGAATTGAAAAAAAAACTCAGTTTCAGTGACACTTGTTGCTCTTGCGGAAATCTTGACCCGGTGTCATGTCCCTACATAGAAAAAAAACGAGCATGAACGTGGATCGAGACAATATCAATAAATGCGAACATTCTCCCTTAAGGAAGTGCTGATAATGTTTAATTAGGGTTTTGTTGTTTTTGTTGTTGTTTTGTAGGTAAAGAGTAACGCAGTGCGATCTTTGGGGAACCTGCTGCACTTCATGCAGCCGATACACCTGACTAAGCCAGCATTCGTGCAGCCTCTGGATGAGGCCATGAGAGCTCTTATAGACACAGCCAGAGGGGATGCTACCATGAAGGTGCGCTGGAATGCCTGCTACGCTCTGGGCAACGCCTTCCAAAACCCTGCCTTGCCTCTGGGTGAGTGTACAGATATATCCATCCATCTGTTATCTATACCGCTTTTCCGCCAGGGTTGTGGGGAAACCTGGAGCCAGTCTGAGATGACTTCACTTAGGAGGTGGGATTACATCCTGACAAGGTCACCAGACTGTTGCATGGCTAGTGCAAACACAACCAACCATTCATACTTACATTCACACCTACTACACATTTCTAAAAATTTGAGTTGTAGTACACATTTTTAAGGATTTCAGTTGTTGGGCACATTTCTAAGGATTTGAGTTGTAGCACATCTTTAAGGATTTGAGTTGTAGTGCACATCTTTAAGGATTTGACTTGTGCACATTTTGAGTTGTAGTACAAATTTCTAAGGATTTGAGTTGTAGGGCACATTTCGAGTTGTAGTGCACATCTTTAAGGATTTGAGTTGTAGGGCACATTTTTAAGGATTTGAGTTGTAGTACAAATTTCTAAGGATTTGAGTTTCGGGCACATTTCGAGTTGTAGTGCACATCTTTAAGGATTTGAGTTGTAGTGCACATTTTTAAGGATTTGAGCTGAAGGACACATTTCGAGTTGCAGTACACATTTCTATGGATTTGAGTTGTAGTGTGCATTTTTAAGGATTTGAGTTGTAGTGCACATTTTTAGGGATTTGAGGTGTAGTGCACATTTTTAGGGATTTGAGTTGTAGTGCACATTTTTAAGGATTTGAGTTGTAGTGCACATTTTACATCTTCGCGATCAAACCATGCAAAGCTCACTGGGAAAGGATGAAAGGAGCACTGCTTCATCATACTTGTTGCTAAGGAATACCAGCTACTTGGGAAGACTCCAACTGTCGAGTCAACGCCAGAATTATTCACACTCTTCATGTAAATAAGCCCATCACATGCAGTGTGTGATATTTCGAGGTGCAAAATATCTCACACCTCTTGTAATGTTGAACAAGTTTGGTGATACTTATAGAGACATCTTTGCTCGTATTTCTGTGCAGAACATTTCCAATTTCTTTATATTCTTGGGTTTGCTCATGTGAATCACTCTTGCCAATTCAGACCACAGGGTCTGTCAAAGTAAAAGACCGCCTCACAACAAGAAGGTCCTGGGTTCGAGTCCTGAGCTTGGCGATGGGGTTTCTGTGTTGTGTTTGCATGTTCTCCCCGTGCTTGTGAGGGGTTTCCTTGGGGTACTGCTGAGGTACAACCTTAACCACCTGGAAGAGGTAGCCTTTAGCTGGTCATGCGCATTGGTGAGCTCATGTATGCAGAAGAGGGTGGATAGCACCTGGGTTTCAGGATGTTATGCTGCCCTGTGATGCAGCATGAGCAGCAGTTAGATAAAAATGTGGTGGCTTGAAGGAAGCACGTCTTCGGCTTCACCCTTCTCGGTTGGTAGCTGGTGTATGATGTTGAAGAACTGACTGGTGAGGGAAAGCAATGCAGGGGCAGTCTGGATAAGTGTAATGCTAGTTTTGACTCTTGCAGAACCAAACCAAACAACATTTAAAATATTCAGCCGCAGTAATGTTCTATTCTTCACTTCTCCCTCAGGCACTGCCAGCTGGTCTACAGAGGCCTACTCTGCCCTGTCATCCATCGTCACGTCCTGCAAGAACTTCAAAGTCCGCATCAAATCCGCCGCCGCCCTCTCCGTCCCTGCTAAACGGGATCGCTATGGAGACGAGCAGCAGTTCGCTGAAGTGTGGCGAGCCTTGGCCCAAGCTCTCGAACACAGTGAGGAAACGCAGGACTTTCTCGAATACCGCTACTGCGCCAGCTTGCGTTCCGAGCTCTGCCACGCTCTCCTTCACCTCCTGTCCCTGTGCCAAGCGAGAGATCTGCCAGCAGTCGCAGGATCGCTGAGCAGCGAGTCGAGACCGGCGCTGCACGGCTTCTTGGTTCATTACCTCACTGATGTTTCTGTAGTTTCTGGGCCTGATGTCACTGGCGGAGAGGATGCAGGATGCCAGACCGAGCCTCCAGACAGACTGAAGCTGCTGGATCGAACCCGAATCAACCTGAAGACGCTGGAAGAGGATGTTCAACCTGAAAGCAGGTCTGATCTGGACATAGTGATTGGATTTCTTGAGGAGGTCGTGAAGACGTGCGAAGGGCTGAAGGTGTCAGATGGAATGGACACGGCACAGACGTGCAATAACTCACAGTAGAGACTTTACAAGATGCTTATAGGACGTTACGGTCGCTGCTTTGGTGGGTCTCCCATTCATAAATGAAGCTCGGGTTAAATAAGTCGCTGTAGTAGCAGTTTTATCTAAATTATTGTTAACTGTTATTCGTTTATTCATTTATTTGTTCCGCTTAATTTTACTAGGGTCACAGGGAGGCTGGAGCCTATCTCACCCGACTTTGGGCAAAGGAGGGTACACCCTGAACAGATTGCCAGTCCATATCAGGACCAACACACACACACCTTGGGGCAATCTAGAACAGCCAGTTAGCCTAACATGAATGTCTTTGGACTGTCGGACGAAACCAGAGTACCTGGAGGAAACCCACATAAGCACGGGGAGAACATGCAAACTCCACACAGAGACACCCTCGCCAAGCCCGGGACACGAACCCAGGACCTTCTTGCTGTGAGGCGGACGTGCTACATCCACTACACCACTGTGCCGCCCCATCGTACACTAGCTATAGCACTCGTCGCAAAGGAAGCTGGAGCCAATCCCAGTTGACTTTGGAACTGCATTTTCTGAAATCTGTCCAACCGGCACCAACATTCATGCCACAGTGTCCTGGTGTTTGATGAGAGCGTTAGCTGAATGTCCCGACCCAACTGCCTGGTATCTGCCTGGTTTCTCTTGCAGGCTGTGTTTCTTATTCAAGTAAATTCAGTAGGACATAACGAGTCTATACGTCACAGACGATTCCGTTCACTACAACCCAAATGATGATATCTTTATTTCCTGCTCATGTTTTCCCGGGGGGTGTTTCTCTGTTTTTGGGTGTTTACACAGTAGATGTCAAGATGGAGCAGTCTGTCTAAATGCCCGCAAGCATTTTGGCTTATTTTACATCAGCCATTAATTGATAGGTTTTTAAAAATCCACAGCAAACAATAAAAAAGGTTTTAAGTTAAACTTCATGCTTTGGTTTGAGTATCTGAGATGTGATGCCTGGTGTGAACAGCAGAGGGCGATGTCGAGCTGTGAGAGCTGGGTTTTAATTCCTTTATAAACTGTTTCAGTATCATTAAAAATAAATAATTAAAGAAATAAATAAAGATTGTTTACCCTTGTAGTTTTATAGTTTCATGAATTCTGTATGGCTTAGCTCCATGTTGTTTATTAGTATGTAGTAGTAGTAGTTACCAACTACAGCATTTGTAAAGACGTTCTAGCATTTATTACTGTTTATTCAGATCATATTCTTATTTATTTATTTATTTATTTAATGTAATGCACCACTTATAATGGAAAAATCAACATGGAGGAGAAAATGATTCCTGTTAAAGCTGGAACTGACCTGGAGAAACAAGAATCGGGGTAAAATTTCAGTGTTGTGCATCATTTCATTCGGCAAAACACTAACCAAAAAGTTCCTGTCTGTGCTGTTTGTTGACACCAGGATGGATCTTAGTCTCTGTGAAAATGCAATAATACATTCCTACATTCCGACACCCTAAAATAATGTATTTTTGTTTGAAATTCCTAAAAAAAATATATATATACACACACACACTCCACCCTTTATTTAACTATATATATACTAAATGTGTATAGGTGGTGCAGCGGTTAACATATCTGTCTCACAACCTGAAGGTCCTGGGTTCGATTCCCCAGCTCGCGGCGTTTCTGTGTGGAGTTTGCGAGTTCTCCCTGTGCTTGCATGGGTTTCCTCCGAGTACTTCGCTTTCCTCCTACAGTCCAAAAACATGCACATTAGGCTACTTGGCTGTTCCAAATTGCCCCAGGTCATTGAGTGTGAATGGTTGTATGTGTGTTGGCCCTGGCGAGCTGTTCAGGGTGTACCCCGCCCTCACCCAGAGTGGTCTGAGATAGGCTAATAAGCAACCCTAATAGGGATTAAGCGGCTTAGAGAATGAATATATATATATATATATGTGTGTGTGTGTGTGTGTGTGTGTGTGTGTGTGTGTGTGTTGTATGTGGGCGGCATGGTGTTGTGGTTAGCACGTCCACCTCACAGCAAGAAGGTCCTGGGTTCGAGTCCTGGCCTCGGGTGTTTTTGTGTGAAGATTACATGGTCTCCCCATGCTTGCATGGGTTTCCTCCGGGTACTCCAGTTTCCTCCCACACTCCAAAGCCATGCACATTTGGCTAATTGGCCGTTTCAAATTGCCGCTAGGTGTGAGTGTGAATGGTTGTGTGTGTGTGCTGGTCCTGCAATAGTCTGGCGAGCTGTTCAGGGTGTACCCTGCCTTTGCCCAGAGTCCGCCAGGATAGGCTCCAGGCCCCCTGCGACCCTAGTAGGATTAAGCAGTTTGACAAAAGAGTGATTGTTTGTATGAACATGATCGAAATATTCCTCTAAACCGTCGGCTTTCGTAACGTCCCTGATTTCTCTTCCAGTGTCTGTTAAAACCTGATGTATATTCAATTTTTTAAATTCTTGGAATATTTAAAGAAAAAGGAGAAATCTGATCTGAGACGGCAGTTCGGTCTGATTCTACAGTCTGTGCTCCTTAGTAGTGACTGCTATAGGAGGAAAATTGCTTACTTGCTGTTTCTGTCCTATACAAATCTGCCCTTCTTGTTGACTCAGTTACAGTTTAAGTCCAAAAGTCAGAGCTCACGTCCAAGAATTGTTTTTACTATTTAGGATTTTTCAGGATTCACGTTCCAAGAACTTTTCATTAACTAGGTATTAAAAAAAGAAAAACACGATCACGAAAAAGAAAAAGTAGCAATTATTCAGTAATAATTCAACAACATTGAACAGTGTGTGGGCTGTATGGTGTATAATATCGAGTGTTACCAGTTTACTGATATATAAGTGTGTTGGACTTTTACAACCCGAGCCTAGAGGCTTTTCGGGCCGGAGCTTATCCCAGGTTCTGTACCTTTATGCGACTAGGAGTTCATCTCCCCCTGGATAGGGCGCTAGTCCATCACTGTTTACCTTCCCAGTATTTTTTTACTTGTACCCATTTATACTGCTGGATGGACGGAGGCACACTTGTGGTTAAGACCTTGCCTTAGGATGGTGGGGGTCTAACGGGGTCTAACTTTCCTCCCACATCCCAAAGATATGCCCAACTAGCTGCTCTAAACTGACCCTAGGTGTAGATGTGAGTGTGAATGGCTTTGTGATGATCTGGCGAATCATTCAGGGTGTACCCCGCCTTTGCCCTGTGTCGGCTGAGATAGGCACCAGCCTCCCCACGACCCGAGGACGATTAAGCGGTTCAGCAAATGAATGAATGAATGAATTGTTCTGTTATTTGATATGGTATCAGCAACAACACTGATCAGCCGTAACATTAAAGCACTGACTGGTGAAGTAAAGTTTGTGGCTTAAACAGCATCCGCATATTTCTGATAGGACTGAGGTCAGGACTAAAATTGACCTAACAGTGAAAAATAGAAAACAGACCTAGCAGACTACACACAGAGGGGAACATACAGTATGTAATGGCTGATCAATGGGTTAAACAGGACAGTTATCAGTTAATTCAAACCAAAACTAATATCATTTAAAGAAATGAACAGCACGTCCGCCTCACAGCAAGAAGGTCCTGGGTTCGAGTCCTGGGCTCGAGTGTTTCTGTGTGGAGTTTGCATGTTCTCCTCGTGCTTGCATGGGTTTCCTCTGGGTACTTCGGTTTCCTCCCACCATCCAAAGACATGCACAATAGGCTAACTGGCTGTCCCACGTTGCCCCTAGGTGTGAGGTTGAATGGTTGTGTGTGTGTGTGTGTGAGTGTTGGCCCTGCGATGGACCGGTGAGCTGTTCAGGGTGTACCCCACCTTCACTCAGAGTCCACTGAGATGAGGCTCCAGCCTCCCCGCGACCCAAATAGGATTAAGAGGTGTGAGTGAAAAGAGCAGCTCGAAGAAAGCCCGATATTGCCAGACCGTGATGATTTCTTGCATTATTACAGACGCATAACGTTAAACTTTTCCTTTCTGTGCTGTCGGTGTCTTCTTTCTCTAACATTTTGAGAAAGAACCCCCCCCCCCAGAGTTCCAGTCTAGTTTTCTAGTTTTAGGATTCTACTGCATGTCTATGTGTGTGTATTTCTTTCTTTTTTCCCTCTCTCTCTTTTTTTTTAGAGGCCATAAGTTCACCTCGTTTCTGTATCATGAGATTCTGGATTGCACGAAGGAAAACAATGAAATCTCTACTGATAGCAAAGCAGCAATAAACTCAGTAGGCAACAAGGAAGTCGTGAAGATTACCGAACTGCTGTGAGTTTTGCTTTGGCAGAAGGTCGTATGAAAACGATTCGGACGCGGAGTTGTTGCTTCGGCACGTTCGGCTCTTATAGTGTTAAAGGTGGTGCACTGGAACTCTGTCCTCTGAGAAGCCGCGCTCACTGAGGTGTGAAAGAGAAGAGCAGGGTGACGAGCACGGAGGAGAGGAAGATGAGGAGAGAACGTGTGATCGAGCTGAAGGACAGATCAGGCAAGCGTGAGGTTCAGAGGGAGCAGCAGGAGGGCAGAGTCCATGTGTCTATAACGAGAAGGGGGGGAGGATGAAGGGAACGCTGAATCAGGCATGTCCCTGGGCAATCATCCCCATCCTCCTATCCCCGTGGGTGGGTGAGACGGCAGACATTGTTTCCATGTTTAAGGAAAGGCTAAAGAAATCAAGATGTGCACCAATACTGTGTAAGCAGTGGCCCGTGCACAGCTAGCTCCATTGTTGTCACTTTAAAATGATACGTCTTCACATAGCATGATATTATGATACTGTAGTAAATGGTTAAAAGATATAAAACGGAGAAAAATAACAAAAGTACATTTTTCTGAGTAGTTCAAGTGTGGACCAGCTATGATATATAAAAAAGTAAGGACGTGTACACGACATACCTATTTGCTGAAGTGCATTACTTATGAAACAGTCAATTAACCTGAGTTACTCTTTAGCCAAATGGTTATGCCTATAGTAAGAACTTAAGTACCTTCTCACAGGGGAGAAACTGAGGGCAATGAAGAGAAGAAGGGGAAAAAATGGCCAGAGCGAAAGTTTAAATTTAAATTTAAATCATCTCCATTTAATTTACTGCAATATAAATAAAGGTGTCTTTAGAAATCACGTGAATATTAATATTCATTCATTCATTCATTTTCTGAACCGCTTAATCCTAATTAGGCTCCAGCCTCCCCGCGACCCTATCTCAATCGACCCTGGGCGGAGGCGAGGTACACCCTGAACAGCTCGCCAGACCATCACAGGGCCAACAATCACACAAACATTCGCACTCACACTCACACCTAGGGGCGATTTGGAGCAGCCAGTTAGCCTATTGTGCATGTCTTTGTAGTGTCGGAGGAAACCGGAGTACAAGGAGGAAGCCCACGCAAGTATGGGGAGAACGCGCAAACTCCACACAGAAACAACTGAGCCCTGGACTCAAACTCATGACGATTCCTGCTATGAGGAGAACGTGCTATCCACTACACCACTGTTCCACCCTAAGTAAATTTCCAACCAGAACAAACCGTTTTATTTATTTATTGTTTGCTCAAAATATACATTTCACCTGCCAAAATTTTTGCAGCAATGTCTGAGACGATGGAAACCAATAAGCATCCCCCGCCAGCAATTGTATGTGGGACCAATGTGGGTAGTAAATGGGCTGATAAATGGGTCCCATATGGGATTGTCCGCTGATTCCATAGTGGCCCCAAATTGACTGCCCACATTAATTCATTTCCCATTAGTAATCCAACTGGGACCCACATTGGGACCCATCTGGGCTTGCCAAAGTGGGAC
Source organism: Tandanus tandanus (assembly GCA_039654325.1). Taxonomy (NCBI): domain Eukaryota; kingdom Metazoa; phylum Chordata; class Actinopteri; order Siluriformes; family Plotosidae; genus Tandanus; species Tandanus tandanus. The sequence continues at coordinate 30,582,180 of JBCNYH010000025.1, forward strand.
ACACTTAATTGACCCAAGTGGGTGCCAGTTAAAATGCCCATTTTGTGCCCATGTAGCCCAGGAGTAACCCAGGTGGGGCTCACATTTTCCAGCTCACTTAATACCCGCATACAACGCTGGAATCCTTAACCCAACTAATCAGCTGTACGTTTAACATGATCAAAATCAGGGCAGCATGGTGGTGTAGTGGTTAGCACATCCGCTTCACAGCTAAAAAGGTCGTGGACTCGGCGAGGGGGTTTCTGTGTGGAGTTTGCATGTTCTCCCCATGCTTGTGTGGGTTTCATCTGGGTACTCCAGTGTCCTACGACATGCACATTAGGCAAACTGTGAGGGGTTCTGTGGGTGTGCTGACCCTACAATGGTCTAGCGAGCTATTCGGGGTGTACCCAACCTTTACCAAGAGTCGGCTCCAGCCTCCCCGTGACCCTAATAAAATTACACGTTTCGGGAAATGAGTGAGCGAGTGATGATCATAATCTGCGAAATCCTGTGTCGGTATCAACATTTCATAGCAAAACATCCAGCTAAGTTGTTAGCTAGCTAACTGCGCAAACTAGACTAGCTAACCAGATCTCGTGTTGCTTTACACGATCAAACCTCTGTGATAAACCCAGGAGGCCTCTTCACTGTGATAAATACTGCAGCGTATACGATATCTTCTACAAATTATGATGATGTGTAATGCAGCTAATATAATATAATATAAGCTTAATAAACTACTGAAGCCTGAGAGCATTTGGCTAGTAACCCAACATTAGCCTCGCCAGCTAACATTTCTTTATATGCTGTTGATAGGGAGTTGGTGTTTACTTATGCATAGCTTGCATAGTTTTTTTGGATTGATTGGAGACATTTTTTTTTTAAATAGAGGTAATTTTTCACTATGACTCAAGAATATATTAGTTGTTTTCTTGGTTGCTACGTTAATTTTTCCTCAAGTTGCAGTAATCCTCCTCTTTCCACCACTGTATACTGACCTGCTGTCTTGAATTTTTTTTTTTTTTTTTTAAACATCTCTCTTTCCTTTATGGTCTCTTCTTTTACAACGCCTTCCTCAACCTCGAGCAGGAGCAACAAATTCCTACACTGTAAGTCATAACTGTTGAGCTATCTCCTTCTGGTGTTTACTGTGTCATAAAGTCATAGCACACCGTCATCACATTTTACTACAACTGTACATCTTTCTCAGTGTCATTACACTAAGAAAAAAAAAAAAAAACAGTAAATGCTCGAGACATATGCACGTTATGCATATTTTCATGCCTGCTGCATTGTGACAAAAATTTTTATTAGTTTATTGGTCAGACTGTGTATGTGAAAGTGTCACTAAACCATGAGTGTCCGTTACACTGTGTACAATACAGTGCTTTATAGTTCAATACTCCATCTTTCCTCCACCCATCCGTCCATCTAAGTTCCAAATCGCTGGGAGGCCGGAGCCTATCTCAGCCGACTCTGGGCGAAGGTGGGGTACACCCTGAACAGCTCACCAGACCATCGCAGGGCCACACACACAACCATTCACACTCACATTCACACCTGGGGCAGTTTGGAATTAGCCTAATGTGCACATCTTTGGTCTGTGGGAGGAAACTGGAGTACCCTGAATAAACCCACACAGTTATGTGGCGAGCAGAAACGCCTGAGCCTCGGACTTGAACCCAGGACCTTCTTGCTGTGAGGCAGACATGTTAACCACTACACCACCATGCCGCCTAACAAAAAATAATTAAGACATTAACTAGAAAGAACAATATAAATACTTATTAGAACAACTAACAAATACTCAGGACATTAAATAAACAGGAAAATAACTACTTAAGACTTTAAATACAACAAAACAATAAATACTAAGGACAGTAAATACACGGTACGGAAAAAACTCCAGGCAGTGGAGGTTAGGCAGGACAACTGTACAGTCATGAATGGAAGAATCCAGAAACCAAACATGTAGGTCTGTAACCTCTAAACTCTCTCCTATGATACAGGTGGGTAGAAAATCGGTTGAAGACACTGAAGCAGTAAAATCACGAATTTAATAATGGATGTGGAAAAACTTTCCTCAAGTTGCCATGTGGCAGAAATTAAAAAAATAAGTGCAGAATACAGACGATAAAATGCTTAAGATTGGTGTTCGGCCTCAGGGGATTGGTAAAGACTTGTTCATTCAATCATTCATTCATTTTCTGAACTGATTTATCCTAATTAGGGTCGCGGGGAGGCTGGTGCCCATCTCAGCCGACTCTGGGCAAGGGCGGGGTGCACCCTGGACAGCTCACCAGGCCATCGCAGGGCCAACACTCACACAACCATTCACACTCACACCTGGGGGCGATTTGGAACAGCCAGTGGGCCCACTGTGCATGTTTTTGGACTGCGGGAGGAAACCGTAGTACCCGGAGGAAAACCCATGCAAGCACGGGGAGGACGGTAGACTCGTATATGTGTGAAATGCATCAGTGAATATAAAATATTGATTAAAAGGGTGGATAAAAGAATGTGTGTGTGTGTGTGTGTGTGTGTGTGTGTGTGTGTGTGTGTGTGTGTGAGAGAGAGAGAGAGAGAGAGAGAGAGAGAGAGTGCACATGCCAGCTGAGAAGAACTAGTTCAGATGGGAATATGACTCCCGTTCCAGGAATAGCCACGAGTCTGAACCCTGGAAACTCTGTGACAGAAATAGCATCACTGTGCTCCTCTCGTCACCTAGCAACAGGCTCCCCCACGTCCTCCATCAGCCATTACATATGCCGTCTCTTTCTCTCTCTTCATGGTTCCAAATTCCTGCCTTTTACTTGTTTTATCCAGAGACGCACCTGCTCCTCCTGCCCCCTGCTCCCTATGCCCCCCACACACCTATGCAAATACACTATATGCAACATGGGTGCTTACTTAACACTGCGTTCGAATTAAAGTGACTTTTGTCCTGCTGCTCCAGCGACTTGGACATGCAGAGTATTAAAGGAGATTACTTAATAAAGCATTTTTTTCTATTGAGGATTTTTTTATTTGCTGATTGGTGCTTTCTAATGGGACCTCAAGACATTTACATCCTGATGCTTTCTTTTTTATGTCTATGCTGCTAAAATAGAATCCATGTCAAACTCATTCCAAACATAGAAGCTAAGAAGCACGAATGTAACAAGAGCACGCCGAGAGTGCAAACCTCCACCAAGCCCAGAAGTCCCCTCCATGTGAACCAAAATGTCAGAAATCATATCAGGATGTACTTGCCATATGTATTTAGATTAACATGGATCTTACCCAGTGCACAGGATTTTAAAGTCATTCAGTCTGTCAGAAACATATTTTTGTTATGAAATAAAGAATAGATATTAACTCGGTTTTAGAAATGATTGCATGCAGGTCATTGTAGGTGTCTGTCAATTCATTCTTTCATGCATTCGCCAAACCGCTTAATCGTACTCGGGTTGCAGGAAGGCTGGAGCCTATCTTAGCTGACTCTGCGTGCAGGCGGGGATTCACCCTGAACAGCTCACCAGTCCATCTCAGAGCCAACACACAACTATTCCTACTTAGTCACACCTAGAGGCAATTTGGAACAGCCAGTTAGCTTAAAGTGCATGTCTTTGGACTGCGGGAGGAAACTGGAATACCCAGAGGAAACCCACACAAGCACTAGGAGAACATGCAAACTCCACACAGAAATACCCTCACTGAGCTCGGGACTTGAACCCAGGACCTTCTTGCTGTGAGGCAGACGTGCTAACCACTACGCCAGTGTGCTGCCGCCTTTTGTAAATACCAGTGTTTATTTGTATTTATTTATATAAATAAATATAGATTATTTATCCATTGCGCCACTGCACAAATACACAACATGTTAAAGATTAGCATTAGTCAGGTGTTCATTATCATGTTAGGTTGAAGCTCCCTGATATACACCATGAGCCTAACTGTTGAAATGGGATAAATTGTTTTTAGAAATGCCACCCCATGGGTGTATTCAGCTGCATGTCTGGTTAAAGCTGGGGTTGCAAATTTGGAAGGCTAGCAAAATGTAAAAGTTGCATCTCTTCAGAGCTCTGAATCCCTCCCCTGCACGCAGAGGTCTTTTTAAAGCCACACCTCTCCTCCTCACGCACCAGCTCTGCTCTGACTGCTGGATCGTGCATGGTAGTGTCACGCATGAGCAGGGAGACGCGGGAGCATTTGATTGGATATTTCCCAGCAGACCACAATGCAATGATTGGTTGTCGTTTTGACAGGATGGCAGATGACAGATTTTTTCAGACACTTTTCAGATCCCATAAGTTATCAATTGTGGTCGGGGTATAAAGACCATTTCAACCAGTGTAACAGTTTGTGTATACGTCTTAAAAGTTACCAACCCAAGCTTTAATAATTTCCTCATTTTAATTTTAATCGTTCCTTTTTTTGCCTACAAGTTCATCTTCACTCTTTCTTGCTACAGCATGCACTGTTTTTTCTTCTCTTTTGAGCACAACACATTGCACTTCCACATCTCCACCTGTTTACCTCACGCTTCTCCTTTCTTTCCCCGATTTCTCTTGCCTGTCTTTAACACCTAACGGATGATTCAGACCGTAGTGTCTCGAAGTCAAGTGTTCCTGTTATATCACTCTGCTGTACCCGGCTCAATGCATCAGACGTGTGGAGCAGTTCCCCCAGAGCTTCCTGTTACCTTAATTAATGATGGATGAGTTTGCCATTCATCAGCTACTCGAAGTTGTCACTTGGTCACTTGGATAGGGTGTTTCTTTATTAGTATCTTTATTTTTCTTTAGAAATTTACCACCATTTCTTCTTCTTTCCATCTTTTCAGAAGAGGAAGTCAAGCTCCACCGTACAGTACATGGTGAGAACATTACTTCATTTACATCCTGTATCCTCTCTTTCCCTACCTTCCCCTGTTTGCCTTTACCAGTCAACCACTTGAACCTGCTTCGAATTCCTCTGTCCTCTATCCTGAAGAAATGACGGTACAGCTTTTCATGCAGTCCCCTGCTACTTTCTGCCTGCTACCATAAACTGGATTTCCACTTCTTTTGATGTCTCTGGTGTACACTCTTTCCTCTTGATTACACTGACGATAAGCACTACCCCTTCTGTCTTACTCTAGTCCTATTCTCAAGTAAGAAGAACTCCGCACTTCATAAATGCCTAATGATGCTCTTTGCTTGGTGCTCAGGTTTCCTGTCTAAGCTGAGCATTTAGGCTTAACTCATTCTCACTAGCTCCTAATTACTCCTACGTTTGGTGACTACACAGCTCTCTGGACTGCACTCTCCACTTGGCTGCTCATCACCTTTTTTCAACAATATTTTAACAGTATTATTGTTGGGTTGTTGTTTTTTTTCATCTTGGATTTAAACATTTAATTTGTTTACAGGTAAAATAGAAAAGGAAGCTGGGAAATGATATGATTATTATAATGCTTGCTCACTCACTCACTAAGCTTCAGTAAACATTTTCACCTGGTCAGGAGTCATGATCTGGACGCCATCCCGGGAACACAAACTTTATTTGCTTCTTAAAACCGTTAAATTGTATCCACTTTTCCCTCACTTGCATCTCATCCTTGCATCCTATTCCATCTAAACAAAGAAACATAGAGAGACGTGAGAAAACAATGTGAGGAGCATAGAATCAAGGAAATGTGTTTTAAGAGAAATGAGACGTTTTCTCTGAAGCATCACGCAGAGCGACGTCTGATGCTGAGGTGGGCGGCTTCACAGCTGACCTGCTGCGTAAAAGCGTCCAACATCTTATAAGAGGGCGTGGTATTTATATGCTGACTTGCAGCTCTTCCGGGAAGGTTGCTCTCGTATATCCTCGATCATCGACAGGCAAAGATGGCAGACCAGTAGAACTTCTGGTTCAAGCAAGGATTGAGTAGCGAGGAAAAGACAAATAAGGGAGCTTCAAGTAGAAATACACTATGTGAGACCTCAGTTTCATCACATTAACACATTGATTTACATTCAGGAAAAATTTTTGTTCCACCTACTAGTCTTTTTTGGGAGGTGGAAGGTAGAAATCGTTAATGATACTACATTGTTAATGTAGTCAATCACTCACTCACTGTCCATTCAGTCAAATCTGATTCCTGGGATTTTTATTGAGTTTTTTGGTGAGATTTTTTTTAACAAGGTAGGTTGCCAGGTTTTTCCATAATCTTCCCATTTACCCAGGCTGGGGTCTGGCATGCATTTGTGTTGCCACAAGGCTGACTCTTTGGTATTCACTTTAACACCCAGAGGAAATTTGGAATCGTCAATTAGTCTAATGTGAATGTCTTTGGCCTGTGGGAGGAAATCGGAGAACCCAGAGGAAACCCACACAAGGACTGGAGGGAAAAATGCAAACTCCGCAAAGGAACACACTCGCCAACCACGGGGCTCGAACCCAGGACCTTCTTGCTGTGAGGCGAGAGTGCTAACCAGTACGCCACTATATACAAATTTATATAGAACTTTAGTAAAAAATAAATAAATAAAAAAGAAGAGGAACAATGTGCTATATACTGTACATATAGCAATAATAAAGTAAACCAAAGTCAGCTTTCTATACAGCTAGCAAAGTCCACTGTGTGTAGCCTTAACAGTGAACCAAATTACCATCATCATACCATAAAGTGCACATTAGCATAAAGTTACTTAAGCGCCAAGGATCTAAGCTGTCGTTATTGCTGCTGTAGAGTACATAAAGTGCAGGAAGATGCAAAATTACACAGTTTATTTTATTATAGTTGATTAAAAATACAAAAGCAAGTGAAGTCGTGAGACTTGGTAGCCTCTGTAAGCAAAAATAAATAAATCATGTACATGATGTATCACATTACCAAAACAGATCACCTTCAAGCATCTTCACACAGCAAACCATGTGATCACTGATTTATACACACCTGGTATAAATATTTCAAAAATATTCCCCCAGACCGGTTTAATATTTCGTTATAATGCTTAGCTTCATATCTCCATGTCGGTTTATTTAGATGGAATTTAGATCAAATATGACGTTAGCTTAACACTCCAGTTTGGACTTTTCCAGTTCTTATTCATAAAAAGGTGAATCATGTGATACTGTGTACCAAAACTATCCAAAAATTGGAAACAGTGTGTAGGAAAATGTGCATTAATTAAACTAGATTGTTGTTCAAGGTGCATTCTTGATCACTTTTTGTTTTTATTTAGCAGGCTTTAACAGTGCTGACATGAATCCTGCATTCTTGTGCTCAGTGTCCAGCTGTGTGTGAATGTGTGAGCCGTCACTCTATTTTCCTCTCTCTCTCGCTCGCTTTCCTTCTCTCTCTCTCTCTCTCTCTCTCTCTCTCTCTCTCTCTCTCTCTCTCTCTCTCTCTCTCTCTCTCTCGTTGCTGCTTTACATGTCCGCTACATACTCCTAATCTCCAGAAAGGCTTCTTTCAGGAAAGTATGTGCTCGTTACTTGACTAGAGCTGACGGTGCAATAAATAAACATCTGTTTATTTAACGTCTTATTTATTTCCCTTGGTTTGTCAGCATCTTTTCTCAACTTCTGCCTTCCTCCCGAATGACGATTTTGGTTGCGGTGTGTGCGTGTGCATGTGTGTGTGTGTGTGTGTGTGTGTGTGAAATGGATATTACACTAAGAGGAAAAGGAAGCGTTAGTGATGAATGTTCAATGTGAGTTGAGAAGAAAGAAATTAAGCATCAGGATAGTATTATTATTATCATTGTTATTATTATTATAATTATTTTTATGTCCCTGCTGTGTTTAATTAGCCAAATGAAATAGAATTGGTTATAAAAAGAAAAGAATGTATTTTTATTACGGAAATGTCTACCGACCTGTTTTCCCCCTCATTCAACTTCACCTGAACAACTTTTTTCCCACACATTAAAAGCTTCCCTCAGTTTAATTGTGCATTAAAGCTCTTAAAGTTCTTCCAGGTTGTAATATCTGCACACAGAGAATGGCTCACTGTGTGTTTGGGTGTGTATGAGTGTGGCATGCATGCTGATCTCTTCCTCCATCACTTTAAGTCCTGATTCCTCTTTAACCCTGTGTGTGTTGTGTTTCCCTGCACAGCCCCAGACCAACAGCACCAAAAACAGCATAGTCACGAGCCCCAAAGGAAACCTTCCCTCTCCTGCACTGGTATTTACCTCTCTAATCCTTCCTTCCTCTGTCACTCCTTTCCTCTACCCCTCTTGCCTTTTCCTCTCCTATTGTGTATGTGTTTTTATATATACACACATCTCAGTTCTTATCCTGCTCGTGAGTTGTGTGTGAATGTATCACTCTCTTTTGTTAGCTCTTTGTCCGAAACACAGGATTTGGGCTGGTGGGCCCTTTTTCTTCAAGTTTTCTAGGAGAACAATGAGAACATGTTTCCCAGCCAGCTCACTAACAGCAGACTAGCTCTTGGTGACACCAGAACTGTTTCAAGGTTGCATATTGTCTATATTTATTGATTAGGGCATGAAATATGGTTTGGAATTAATTGATTGTCAAGATTCAAAATCACTTTATCACTGTAGTACAGTACAGAAAAAGTGCAAATATCCCAGAGTTCAAGGATTTAAAAAAATTATAGAGTTCTGACCCTACTAGGAGACAGTGGACAGATTCCACAGAAAGTGCGCTTTCCAGACAAGATTTAATGAGACACTTCGTCAGATCAAAATTTGTTCATAAAACAAAAGATTATTAAATGGAAAATAAATCTAACTACCAGCAAAAGCAAGGGTGTTATTAGGGTGTAAGGGTTTATTGTTTTCTCAGAAAGGAGATTTTTGGACCCCAGATGGACAGAAAATAATCCCCATGGCAATGTCTAATGCATTACCAAAGCAGTCGAACGTTACATGCATTCTGTTTATCACCATAACGTTAGCATTGGGTAAAGAATGCCGCAACTGAATGACCAGTCTAAGAGACAATAAATGAAAATATATTCTAGCTGTTTGAAACTCTTTCGCTTGGGAGTATTTCGAACATTCGAGAACATATTTACCCCAAAGTAGCCGATTTTTTTAGACGAACGTTATTTCTGTCCGTGATATTGTTGTAACACCCGCCCTGCGGACCAGTCCGATTTAGCATTTTAGACACATCCGGAAAAGACACAAAACCATTACTGCACATGGGCAAGTGTTTCAGTTCATCAGGCTTGCTTCCCTTTTGGTTGTACAGCCGTGGAATGTCTTCAAAACAGGTAAGAAATTCCAGTCCACTACAATACCGTTAGCGGGAAGTAACGTTTGAGTTCTTTAGCTTTGCGTCTGATTGAATTTTGTGGTGATTTCTGTTTGAAATGTGGCGAATCCATATAACAATAGCACTTGCTGCTAATTCCTGATAAACTCTACATAGTGATAATGAAATTATCTGAAAGCACAGATAGCTTGATTATTCATGCAGACAATGACTATCTTGAGCATATTCTAGGCTATTAGGAGTAAATGGTGAAAACGACAGGTTCGTTTCTGTCCTCTCACATTGCCGTTTTCTGTCCATGTAACATTAGCACCATGACCTGATCTTTAAAACCCTTTTGTCACCACATTATTATCGATGCAGGTCTGAAATTTGTTGCGGCCATATTTACTGATCTAATTAAGTGAAATAATTCACAATTATGCCGAGTTTCATTTTTTCTTTTTCTTTTTTTAACTTAATTCAGTGGGACTCCTCGGGCGCACTTTCTGTGGAATCTACCAGTGGTGCACTCTTTAGCTTATTTTCCAGCTGAGCCAAGAGTTTTTCCTTTGGCATGTGTTCATTTAATATTCTATATCAGCGTTTCTTTCCCCATTACATTTAAGCAAACCCTACGTACAAAATGAATTGAAATATAGTGGCTATATAACTAGTATAATCAGATTTAAGGTGAATTTGATTTTATTTTCCAAACCTGGCCTGTGGAGAGACAGCTGGACAGGGAGTGTGTTTGCAGTAGTGAATGTGTAATGGTTTGCTGCAGTGATTGATACAGATGGCCTGGATTAATACAGAGGAGTGTTTCAGGGTGACCTAAGAAGCTTCAGCAAGTGAGCACAAACAAACCAGAATGTATGTTACTGCCGCAAAGCTTCGGAAGACTTATGCTGGAGTATCGGGGAGTAAACTCTGCTCGGACTACCACTCCTACAGCCACCACAACATGTGGCGTAGTATATCAGAATATTTTTAGGATCTTTCATAGTTGGCCTTTAGTACTGTGTGTCTGTCTTTTTGCCTGCTTGTTGGTACAGATAGGTTTACTCAACTTTTACAGAAAAAGCCTTTTCTCCCGACTGATATGGTGCCGGTTCACGGATCACGAAGCAGGAATTTGAATAATGTTCATTAGATCTGGCTTCATCTGGTCCCTAGATATACTTAGCAATCTGCAGTGGTGAGGCCACATTAACCACAAGTGCTTCCTATTGACTCGTCAACATTTTTAGCTCCCGCCCACAAAGTTGCATGGGAGCTATAGGAACGGGTTTCGTCCATCCGTCTGTTTGTCACACTTTAGTTTGCGGACATTTACTTGCCGCGCGCTGAAGCTGGGGCTTTCAAACTTGCTATGCTGGCTCACTACTATGAGTGCTAGGATGAGTTTGTG